>RSEF01000022.1:4074075-4107199 GCA_003993805.1 Himantopus leucocephalus
AGTCTTCTAAAAGTGCAGTTTTCCCAAGCAGTAGAAGAAAAATTAGTCCGGTGTCGCTCAAACCAGGACAGCAACCCTAAGCTTGCAAAAAACTTAACGATGGTTTGCGCTTGACCACGGTGCTCCATCCAAAAGGAGAGCAACTGCAGATCACTTTATTTTGAGGAACGGGTATCCTTAAGCCTTCCCAACCCAACATCTTCTGCAGGCAAATGGTCCCATTCCAGGTGCTCCCCTTGCACAGGGAACAAAACCTTTCCCAAACGCAGGAAATCTGCCCTTAAATCCTCAACCCAGAGCCAATTCCCCGTGACAAATAAGGACTTGAAGAGCCCGTGGTGGTTTGTCACCCGCCACAGCAGCGAGGGCAGGATGCTCACACAGGGACATGCTCCTCTTCCTCACCTCCCGTGAATGACCGCAAGCAAACCACAGCACCCAATTTTTTTTTATGGATGGGAAAACCGCCGTCTTGAACGGCAGGAAAAAAAAATAAATATCTCTAATAGGATAGAGCATCTTAGGGAGATGGGCAGAGTGGGGCCACAGAGGCACTCCGCGAGGAGAAATATGAGCTAATAAACTCATTAGTCCCGCTTTTGAGAGCCCGCTTCTCGCCAGCGCGGCCAGGACCTGCGTGGCCGAGCCAAGGAGGGCAGCAGCTTCCCAGCACTTAAGCTCTGATCGATGCCGTTTGTGTCCAGCGCTGCAAAACCCTGCACGGGGCCGAACGCCCGTCGGCACCTTGCAGACACCCCGGGCATTGCAGCTGCATCCCACACCCACGCTCTGCCTTTCCATTTGAATACAAACTTGTTTGGATTGATAAAAAAATAAATAGATCAGCAAGCTTTTTTTTTGCTGAAAGGCAAAGTCACAATTGACATACCATTTTTCCTCCCTGCTAAGAAGTGATGGACGGAGGTTTGGCTGCAGCACCTACCGCAGCCTTGCCCAGGAGATCAAACCTACATGGAAGGGAGAAGACAACCTGGAGGTACCCACGGTACGGCATTGCTTTTCTGCTTTGCGTTTCCTTGCTCAGAAGGAAGGTTTCATTTTAGGTGAACCAAAACCCTCACCGTAGAAATGCACCACAGGGGAGGGTTTGGCTCAAAACTGAGCAGAATTGCGAGAACGCCAACTGGCTTTTTGGGACCCCTGTTCCGAGTGCAAGAAAAGATCCAGTGGTGGCCAAAAAAAACACCAAAAATTCCAAGACAGGAATACACAAACCTATTGGGTAGAGAAACATGGAAAGTCTGACCGGTCTACAAGGAACTGAGAGTTATTTGAGCACGACGGACCCAGCCGTGAAAGAAGGCAAAAGAAGCCACTTTGCTCCCCGTACTAAGGCTTTTCCACCCCAATATAAGCAAGACAGCGGCTGTCGTCAGAGCTAAGGTGGCCCCAAAACCATATTCTCTGCTCCTCCTCCCCCCAGTTTGATTTTGCAAACGGTCTTGTCAAGGAGAGGGGAAAAAAAAAAGAGAAAAAAAGGAAAAAAAAAGGAAGCGGTTATTAAAATGTTAGGACAATTTTCTCCTTAGTGATACAATTACTATATAATTATACGATATTTTAATATGAAATAATGGTCTAATTATTTTCAGGATGTTTGTACATTTCCATCTATCTCCAGCATTTTTATGGTCTGTAATACCGGCTCCTCCAAGCAGCCCAGACCCTTCTTATTATATTTTTTTCTTCCCCATCACAGCTCCTGTCTGGGAGAACTGTTATTATTCCCATTTTTAACCCTGATGGGCGGCTGAACCCAGAGCATCCCCAAGGAAATATTTCAGAGGTCACTTGGGACCTATGGTTTGGGAATCGCTGCCGAAAAAATAGGATTTGGGGCCAGTTTTACCCAAAGTACCACAAGTTTGCTCCCTCCTGCCTCCCTGACGCAATCCTTGCAACACCGGCACGGTCCGACGAATTTTACCATCTCCTTTCCACCATGAGACAACATCGCATGGTCGATGGTGGTTGAAAAGGTCTCTGGGCAATGCGGTTGGGGTTTAGCTCATCATTACGGCGATTATTTGGATGGTTTATTAACCGGGAGGGTTTCTACAGTGTTTTAAACCGATAGGGAAAGTCCTCCAAAATGCACTGATGGAAACAAGGTTGGAGATGGCATTTCAGGCTGGTTGCAATCAAGCGCTGGCTTTGCTTCCCGGAGGTCTCAGCCTCAAATGTTTCTCCAAGCAAGTATTTCAAAAGAAATGGCCCAACTTTTGTGGAAATCCCTCGTTTTCCACCATTTGCACGCTTGAACTTGAACCGTCAGGTCGAGCACCAGCAGCAAACTCAGGTACATTGACTTCTTGCTGCTTGGGAGGGTAAACCCAGCGTAACCCGCTCCAAATCCTGTGATAAAGCCCACCCAAACCTCATCCAGCTCAGCAAACCCGCTAACGAGGGGCTCAGCCCACACCAGGCGTTTGAAGGATGAGGAAAAGGAAGGATACGAGTCCTCATGGCATCCCGGGAAGCTGATCGCAGTCCGACAAGGGGAAAACAAGAAACGTGGATGCAGAAAGCAGGAGACCTCGATGCATCACCAGCCGCTGGGCCAGAGCATCGCTAACACCCATTGCCTCGGCTCTTCCTAACCAGCTTCAATTTCAAGTACCAAACAGATTTTCGAGGGGTAATTATCAGGTGGATTAGGTGGATTTTCAGCTGCACAAAGGCGATAAGGTTTGGTGCCCTGGGGCTGAGGAAGAGCTGACGGCAGTCCCTCCTGCGTATTTATATACTAATCCCTACATCTTTGCCCCTGCAATCGGCCAGCCAAAAATGCAATACAAGGGAGTATTTTCCATCTAGGAAAAAAATGAAAAGGAAAAACTGTTCGTTCTCTGAAAGGAGAAGGGATGAAAGGAAAATTAGAGGAGGTTGCAAACGCCTCGGGCAGTAATACACGCAGAGCGATGCAATGTTTCTCCTCTTCCCAGAGCTTGACATGGAGCAGGGAGGGAATAAGATAAAAAATTTGCGACATTCTCACTTAATCCTTCTAGTGCTGCTGGCTGCTGCCAGCTTTGCAAAACCAGATTTGCAGATGGATAAATTCAATCTTCCTCGTTGCCGCTGGAGCTTTCCTCGTGAATGACAACTGATGTTCAGGGGAAAGAGCCCACGAGCCGGGCAGATATAGGTGGCATCTCAGATCACCCATCCCACGCTGGTCCGGCACTCTTATTTTTGGTTCTCCTCCTGTAACACTTGGCACTCTGATCGACGGTAGAGAGATGATTTTGCACGGGTGCAAAACTACCAGGCGCTGCCAAAACGGCTGCTGCCAGATGGCAGCATCGGGGCTGGCTTTGTACAAATTGGTCTTCGCAGAAGCAGCCGTTTGCGTTAGCAAAGCTGTTTTTCAGCTAAAAGTCAATGAGCGTCTCACACAGGATTCGGATCTCGAGAGTAAGATGCTGCAGGAGAATTAGAGCATTGGCTGGGGGATCCTCCATAAAGGGATTATTCGATGCTGTTTGCATTGTGCGGAGTGAGGGGCTGCCAGGATGCATTAAGGGGGTGGCAAAAGTACAACCTCCATGCAAGGGAGACCTAAAACAGCCCCAAAAGCTGCAACATTGGAGCTTTCCAGCCTTGATTTCTCCTTTTCCCACCTTGCAGGTACATGGCTATTATCCATCCGCTGCAACCCCGGCTCTCGGCCACTGCCACCAAGGTGGTCATCGGCATCATCTGGCTCCTGGCTTTCCTGCTGGCTTTCCCCCAGGGTTACTACTCGGTGATGGAGGAGCTGCCGGGCCGGCTGGTGTGTCGGGTGGAGTGGCCGCAGCACAGCACCAACACGTCCGGAAAAACGTGAGTTGAACTTTTCCAGCAGTGGGGGCAAGTCACCGTACAGAAAAAATGCGGAAAAAAAAAAAGTATAAATATATGTATAAAAAAAGGAAGCGAGGAAGGATGGGAATGACTCAAAGCTCCTTAGGATGTGGAAATCCTCCCCCTACCCCGGTGCTATGTAGTTGATGGTAGCAAAATCTCCATATCATATCATCCTGGGGCACATTCAGGTTAATCAAGCTGAGTTTAGCGCTGCTCCTGGTCCAAATGTTGCTCTCTGCCCTTCTTGGATGCTCATCCTTAAGGCCAACTCATGTAAAACTGCTAAGATGCAATATTTTGGCTGTGGGGATGGGGTCTGCATTGCCCACGGGGGCTTATTCCTACACACAGGTACTGCTCTGATTTTTGCAGCACCTTTCCTGCAATCCGTATCTCTAAAGGCTTCTTGGGACGAGAGTTATTCCTGCAAGAGGTAAATAGGATTTTACTGGGGGTATCCTGGCCAGGCAATAACAGGGGGAAAAAAAAAACCAACCTGATTTAGGATTTACCGAGTCCAAATGTCCCAAAATTCACTCGCCTGCTTAAAAACCAAGCTAGAAAAAGAGGCTCTGTGGCATCAGCTCAGGCTGGGAGGCAAACGCTGGGCTAGGAGGGCTCAGCAGGAATCTCCTTCCTTCCTGTTAAGGTGCCAGCTAATTAAATCTGGCATTTCCAAAGGGTCTGGGCAACCCCACTGGTCTGCCGGCACAGCGGTCCACCGTGGTTTGCTCTTTGAAGTCCATGAATCATGTGGCGAGTTAAATGTCACGCGTTAAGGAAAAAAGAAGGGGGGAAGAAAAAAAAAGGCGTTTGTGATCTCCAGTCCTGTGGACTGATGAATTAGGGCTGTGAAATTGTGCTGGAGCCAAAGCAAGGGACACACATGCACGGAGGGGTGTTTAAAGCCAACCTGAGCCTGGCGAAGGTCTCTCCGCAAGTCAAATGAGATGAGTTTGCCAGTCAGCAGCGAGCAGCAGGTTGCAGAGAGCTGGACAGTATCATTATCTTCTTATTTATTTGCATTGCAAGGCAGGTATGGCAAGAACTAAGCTGGGGCTGGCCCAGCTGATCCCCAGAGGTGTTTTCCAACCGTAATTATTTCAGGTCACTGCAATAAGTAGAGCCAGCGCGAAGAAATGCCGCCGGCTTAGACAGCCTATGTGGATAGGATGGAGCTGAGCCCCGCCTCGGAGCGAAGCAGCAACCGGCGCAAGCTCAGGGCCTGGCTTCGACAGATCATTTGCCGTTCGGCTGTACGCTGGGGCCGTCGCTTTTTCAAACAGCTAATTCAAGAGAAAAATGCCACCATTAACCTATGAATGATTTGTCGCTGGAAGCCGGGCGCCGCTTAAAAGCCTGAGCATCCCATGCTCTTCAGCGAGCCAGGGGCTCTGCAGACAGATGAGGGCAGCCAGGAAAGCAGATGCTAAGCAGAAGCTTTTAAATAGCCAAACCCCAAATATTTGGTGGGGATTGAAAATAACTTGCGGCTCAGCAGCGTCTCTCCAAACTGCGTGAACTCAGTCGCACAGCGCAGAGCCCGAGATGTTATTTTACCGCCCCAAAATAACTTTGCAGGGACAGGTGCTGGCGCCGCTGTCAAACACCCTCCCCTGCTCGCGTGGCCTTGGTGCAGTTATTTAAGGAAGGCGCTGGCGACAGCCGGCTTGTTTGCAATGCCGTGATGAAAAATAATATAATTTTTTCAGTTCTTAGTGAAAAATAAGGGAGTTCTCCCAACACCAGGGGTCCTTTCTCTTGGAAAAAAGAGCCCAGAGAGCACAACCCCAGCACATGGAGGGTATCAGAGACAGGGATGGGCACACAAAGGTTTTTTTCACTGGGAAAACGTGCCCGTTCTCAGGCCGCTCATATTGGGGGAAGTGGACGAAGACGTTGGCGCAGGCGAGATGCCGCGTCTGCAACAGGAGCTGGCGATTCAGCTCAATTCGATTCAGCAGCTGCTCGCTGACGCTAACCACCGATTCCCTCTCCCGCTTTTGGTTTCAGAATAGATGTCTGATCTATTCCAATTTCATTAGCTGCCATTTTGGCTCGTTAAGGGAAGGGGAAAAGCCACTCCACTCGCCGGCTTCGCTGGGAGACAACAGCCCACGGCAACCATCTGGGCTTTGCAAGGCAAAAGGGGATGGCAGCCCCCGGCTCCAGCATCAATGTCCCATAACTCCTAAAGGCTCCTCCATCCCATACAAGACCCTAAATCCTCACACTGAAGACCTTTACATTACAAACCTCAGGCTTCTCCAAGTGCTCTGATCCTGCAATTCTCGTAGACAGAATACCGTACTGTCACTGTTTCACATGCTGACCGGTTTTCAGTGCCCAGGGTCCAAAAAAAATGTCCTGGGGCTCTTTGGAAATCCCTGTCCCTACCATGCCCAGGCAGCTCTGAAAATAAGGGTCGATCTTGCATACATTATCTAACAGCTCCTCTGGGGCATTTCTGCATCGCTCTCAGCTGTTTTCAGCTGGTTTAAGACCCTGCATTACATCGGAACCACAACAAAATCTTCATCGCAGAGCCACAGAGACGCCTCTTTAATTAGTAAAATAGAAAACAGCCCTACAAAATCCAGCTCAAATGCGATTAGCGCTGGGCAAAGAGGAGGCCAAATGAGATTGCAGGTACAAAACAAGGAGGAGATGGCGTGGCAGCAAGGGTCCGGGGCCAACCCCATTCCCTACGGGACTCGCACCAGCCACAAGCCTGACCTATTCGTTACACTTTGGCGATATTATTCAATCAAAGCTCCCAGGAGGACGAGTGAGTGCAAGAGTGGAGCGTAGCTACAGGGCCTGAGCCACCTTGAAGAGACGCAGCACCTTGCATTCAAGCCGGCCACGCACCCCGAAAACGCATGCAGAGTCCCTAAAGCTGTCAGAAGAAAATTACCACCGGCACTGGCGGCACACGTGATGCTTTGCAAGTCAGCACTGTGGAAGCCAACCACATTTCTGTACCACTATTTCTTGTCTTTCTGCAGGGGAGAGAGGTTTTTGCAAGCTCTGACGGTAGGAAGGAACCCACAAGGTCAAACCGTCCATCCCTATCCTGTTTATTAAAAACAGCGCTATTTTTTTCCTTTTTAAACCAGCTTCTATTTAACACAAATCCTTCACTGAACCCCCTGCAATCCCAGTGCAATCCCTGCCACGGCTCCAACCGACTTCACAACAAAACAGTCTCAAGCCTGCGCTAACAGTTTATTCCAGACCCTCTCCTTCAATTTTGAGTTTATTTATACCCATTATAAACAGACACAAACATCCTGCCCTTTCCACAAGCCTGGAGAACCGACCCGGCCGCTGAATTCACAGAAAAGTTTTAATAAACCTCCGTGACAAGGGTTTAGGCTGTGTTTTTGGGGACTGGGGTTACGCTTTGTGCCACCAGAGCCCAGCTAAACCAATGGTGGACCAGGATTTAGGCATCCAAGACCCAGTGTTTGCCCCGCAGGGAAAGACATTATTTCTTCAGCTTAGTATTCCCATCCTTTATATGTCAAAAAAACCCCCACATTTGCTCCTGCAGGACTGCCAGATGAAAGGTGTGATAAGAGCAAACGTTCATCTCTAGGATGATTTGGGCGTAAATAGAGTAGAAGTGAGAGTAGAGCCACATCAGCTAAAACATCCTTGCCTTATGGAGGTAACACAGGTTCTTCCCTGGCCTCTACATCCCACCCCAGGAGGGTGCTAGGATGCCAGAGGCTGGCAGCAGAGGCTTGGAAAAGTTTGGGGTGAAAGCAGGGAGTCTTTCCCAGCCCCAGCTCTGCAGGCAACATGTCTGCAGGAATTGTGCCAAGTTTTCCTTGCCCCTGTGAAGCACTTTGCCTTGAAGCTCGGTTTGCAAGAAAAAGGCTGAATAGAATCATAGAATCATTCAGGTTGGAATTTTAAGATTATTGAGTCCCACCATCAACCTAACACTGCCAACTCCATCACTAAACCACGTCCCTCAGCACCACATCTACACGTCTTTTAAATACCTCCAGGGATGGCGATGCCACCACTGCCCTGGGCAGCCTGTTCCAGTGCTTGACAACCCTTTCAGTGAAGAAATTTTTCCTAATATCCATCCTAAACCTCCCCTGGCGCAACAAGGTAGAGGACACACTCAACAACCACCATTTTTTCCTAGGTATCACTTCTGCATGACCGTCCTGATCTACTTCTTGCCACTTCTGGTGATAGGATGTGCCTACACTGTGGTGGGCATCACGCTCTGGGCGAGCGAGATACCCGGTGACTCCTCTGACCGCTACCACGAGCAGGTCTCAGCTAAGCGGAAGGTAAGGAGCTTCGAGCATGGTAGGAGCCACCATTCATGCCCCATCCCAACTAACCACAGCCAAAAAAACTTCATTGGGGGTGGAAATAGGTCAGGACTTGTTGCATGGTTGTTGCTAATGGAGCAGAGAGTGTCCTCCGGATGTGTGTCCTCCATGAACGTGCATGTCAACCAAGATGTCGACCAAGATGTCGACCATGTGTTCCTGGTTGGAAAGGTCTCCAAGGCAAAAAGAGCTGGCCCCTCCTGGAGGGTGACACCCCACCTGTGGGGTGTCTGATGCGGCTTCCCTACCCTCTCTTGTCCTCACAGGTAGTGAAGATGATGGTCATCGTGGTATGCACATTCGCGCTGTGCTGGCTGCCCTACCACATCTACTTCACCCTGCAGTATGTCAACCCCGAGTGGTACCTGCAGAAGTTCATCCAGCAGGTCTACCTGGCTATCATGTGGCTGGCCATGAGCTCCACCATGTACAACCCCATCATCTACTGCTGCCTCAACGACAGGTGGGTTTCGAGTGACTTTCGGCAGCATCTTGGTGCAATAGGGAGGGAAGGAGGGGGAGATGCAGAGAGGTCTGATGGAGGAGAGTAAGGATGGAGAGTTTTTCCAGGATGGTTCTGTCCCATCCACTGCCAGGGGCTGCTTCCAGCAGATGCAGGGTCCATACAATACTCACCTAAATAAGTCTTTCCTAAAGCCCCTGTGAGATTTGAGGGCAGGTATCAAAACAGTCACGACTCCCAGCTGGGATTTATTGGTGGTTTTTCCTTCCCTTAGTGAAGAGTACTATTTTTTTGTTGTTGTTTAGCAGTGCTTAGCTCTGTCTTCCCACTCCTAGCGCGGTCCTTTTGCCATCCCCTCACCCCTGCCTTTCACCATCTCTTCTACTCCCCTCCAGGTTTCGCGTGGGGTTCAAACATGCATTTCGGTGGTGCCCATTCATCAGCGCTGGCGAGTACGAGGGCCTGGAGATGAAGTCAGCCAGGTACCTGCAGACGCAGAGCAGCATGTACAAGGTCAGCCGGATAGAGACCACTGTGTCCTCGGTGGTTGGCACAGCCGAAGAGGAGCTGGAGGAGAGCAGCAAGGCCAAGCGTCTCTCCGTAGACATGACCTCCAACGGCTCCTCCCGCAGCGACTCCAAAACGGTCTCCGAAAGCTTCAGCTTCTACTCCAACACGCTCACCTAAGCGGCTCCCCAGCTCCATCGGCCGCTCACAAGGGTGCCACCATCCCCTTTCCCTCACTGGGATGTGCCAGCGCTCAATCGACCCAGCATCATCAACCTGGTTTGTGATGTGCCGGCTTTTTTCCATGCTGTTTTACCATCTCTTGCTGTGACGCTCACTCATCATCCTTGGGCAAACACGAGAGCAAAAGCTTTGGATTAGTTTTGTGTGCTCCGCCATAGCTCGTGTATGAACACAAGAGAGGTTTGGCTGGCCTCCTCCTTGCTCGCTGCCTGTCCAACCGACCACGTTCCGGGTGGGTGGACAGGATGCAGAAATGGGACAGAGCTGGGTTTTTCCCCTAAAACAGAAGTACAACATTGGCAAGCGCTTCCCTGCTCTCTGCAAGGCAGCAGGGGTCTCCGAGTGCATCCCACCCCACAAGAAAGTGAACCAGTCTTGCACTTTCCTCCTCCCACCTTTAATTTCATTCTCCCTGTCGCACCCAGTTGAATATCCAGAGGGGTATTCAATTCAACAATCCAGAAAAATACGCTGTTTTCAGCTTCAGGAGCCTGTACATCCATGGGGCACCACCAGCCACGCGGCGCTTCAACTCAGATCCGGGCATTGCTGCACAGCCTCCACTCATCTCCAGCACCCGCATCCCTCTGCATGATGGTCTTCTGTTGCCACTCCACAACACAGCTCACCGAAACAGGGCTCTCGAAAAGGATTTCTGAACTGAGCCAGACTTTGGCTGCTGTTAATCAACCGTATGTGCCAAAAGGAATCACTGTGATTTCCTGAAAGGCCCAAGGTGATGTCTCTTGCATAGATTTTGGAAGCCTGTGGAGGTCTGGAGAAGAAGAGACTGACCATACCGAAATGTGTTTCACAACCTGGAAATGTCTAGAGCTGCACAGAAAGGGGCATGGTAGGATTCCATCAGAAAAACAAAAGTTTTGCCAGCGTACAAGGTCTGAAGGGAGGCAAGAATTTCGCAGACATTTTTTCCTAAGAGGAGGGTTGAAATGATTCACTTCCACTTTCTGGATTTTGTTTTAATCAGGGGAACTTTTTTCTTTTAATCCTCTTGTCTTTTGCATAAAACATTCAGTTTATGATGTGTCTGTGGATATATCTAATATTTCAGTCCTGTTACGATGAATAATTTTCACTGAGGCTGTTCATACCAAGGGCTCCTTTGGTCAGCAAATATATGAACATACACTCAAAGGGGAAAAAAAAAGTAAATAAAATGAGAAGTGGGCAAACTCTGCTTGTTGGGAACAAACCCACAAGTGTGGGGGCATTTCAGGGGCGGTTGTATTGACTGCTCCTTCCTGCTGGTCCAATCTCTCACTTTTGGTGTAGAAATCAGACTCCTAAAATGGATTCACTGCGAGATAGAAACGCTGAAGAGAAGCACGACAGATTTGCACAGGGCAGGGAAACGGCTCATTCATTTTAAAGCAGCCAAACATCAGAGCCTGCTGAGCACACAGAAATTTCTGGAAGTAAAGCAGAGACGACTTTTGGAGCTTTTCAATTCTTCAGCCTCCAAACTGGCTGTTGGAAGATCCAGTCATTAATAAATCCCCAGCCACAATGGTTCTTGGAGATAAAAATACATGTATTTAAGCAATGACTCCAGCAGAAATTAAATTAATGGGCAAATAGATGGATCCAAGGGCAACAAAATGGCTGAAAAACCGGATTGACAAGAACGATCATCTTCATTTTTCCCCAAAGTCCTGCCCAGTGCCATCAGTGAGGAGCAGCTCTTCCAGCCACTTCCACGCTCTTCCCAACTGCCGTGACTACGCAATGTTACAAACCGCCACACGCTTCACACACACGCTGGAATACGCTATTTTTTTTTCCTGCTTAAACTTCCACTTCTCACCATTCTTGTCGCCTTAAGACATATTTCCTTGCCGCTGCCTCCCACGACCCTGTGGTGCATGGAGAAGGGGGAACGGCATGAGCCTGCCTGGGGGTTTGGTTTTGCAAAAAAAACCCCACCAGCCCCAGGCAGCAGGGATCGACAGGATGGGTGATGCCAAGGGGTTTAACGCAAGGGTTGGACTAGGAAACCTTTCCCACCAACCCTACAGGAGCTGTGCTGCCAATACACGAGAAGGTGCTACAAAGCAGAGCCAAATCCCGATTTACTCCCAGCTGCCAACCCAAATTCAAAACTAAAATGAAACCAAATATCTCAAAACGGTCTAGAACAAGGCAGGCAGAGATCTGCTGCGTACACCCCACACACAAGAGTTTGTGTCAGGTTGTGAGCCTACAGAAGTCAGCATTTTTCTAAAAAAAGAAAAAAAAAAAAGAAAAAAATGTTTGTGTGTATATATATATATATATATATAACCACGCTGCCCTTTTGTCCTCCAAATCCTGTTTTATGCCCCAAGGATGCTGTGATCATGAGATGTGCAGAGAAACGACAACTGTCTTCTTGCAAGCAACGCTCAGCTTGAAACGTGGGATAAGCCCAAGGGCGTGCATGGAGACTTCAAGTCAAGCTGACTGTTTACAGCCTGAAATTCTTCTCGCGCATCTTGTAGGAAACTATCTCTTGAAATAAAAGTGGGAAAAATTCCCACCTGTTACAAATAGTGCCAAGGACCGCAGCGGAGCCCGCCTGGGACACCCAAGTTGATGGGAACGTGTCAAGGGATCATTCAACAGATGGAAACCGATTCAGGAAAACCAAAATGTTCTGTGTAAATGGGTACTAGATGCCCAAACCCGGGTTTTCCTTCCTCCCTGAAAGCGCCAAGTTATTTTATCTGTGGAGGCAGGAACAGGGACAACACTCTCTCCGCATTCAGAATCTAGGCCAACCCGCAAGATGGGATGTTTGGGTCAGGTCCGCGTCCACACACATGACATTAGCTGTTTTCACTAACCTTGGGATGCTCTGTGCATGCAAAAGCCACAGAGAAGTCTTCTTTTCAAGACTGAAAATTCTAAAACAAGACACCCCTGCCCAGGCTTGGGGACGGGACATCTAACCACATGGCAAATCCAGTCTCTGCACTATTTCCAGCTCTCCTTTCAAACAGGTCAGCTGTAATACAGAGGCTTTTTCTGGCTTATTAAGCCTGTTTCCCTGGTTTGCTTGCAGATCTCTGATTAGAAATTCAATTGCAAAGCAAGACAGTTTCTTTGTCTCTTTCCTGGCTCTCTGAAATGCAAAATAATAGCATCTGGAGAGAATCACTCAGCAGGTCTGCACACATCTCCTCCTTGGAGGCATACAGATAACTCCCACCATCATTAAGGGGAGCTGCCTAAGCCCAGTTACAATGCACTCCAAGCCAAAACCATTGCAGAAGGGAGCTCTGAAACCCAAATCCCAGACTGAAGCCACCTCCTGACCCCCAGGGGACTGACAGAAGCTCAGGTTTGCTTCCTGGCACTCAGAAATTGCTCTTCCCACCTAGCTCCCAGCAGGAGCACGGAGCAGCAAAGCCCCGTCTCCATGCATACCTCGAGGTCTACTCAATTTGTCTAAAATACAACATTTACACCCCGTTTCACGTGTAACCATTTATCTCCCACCAGCTCAAAACAACAACAAAAAAAAACCAGCAAAAGCCAAGCAAGAGCCTGCTTGCTGGAGAAATGCGGCAGCTTTGCAAACATGGAAGTCAAAGCAAAGCAGCCGGTACCGATTCCCATTGTTTGTAGTGCTCGTAACGGGATTGCCAGTAGACACGCAAAAGGTTGCCCACCCAACCACTTATCTTTATTAGTATTATTATTTTGCTGTCCCTTGAGGGATGCAGTCCCTGCTTGGCCCAGCTGAGCATACTACATCTGCCGACGGGTAGTGATTTGGGATGGAAGCAGAGTATCCGCTATTTGCTGCATATTTCCGCAGGGCTGACGGAGTGGGGAGTTTTTTTTTTAGCTTGCTGTGTCCTAGCCAGAGCCCTCCTGCGAGGTCACACAACCGAAGTGCCCAGCCCAAGAGCTCCTAGCTTTTGCTTACCATTAAAATAATAACAATAATTTTAAAAAAAATAAAAAACCACCACCAAAAACACACCTCTAAGGCTTCAGGAATCTGTTACTACTCTACTGAACACACCATCCTGCCCAAAAAACTCATCTCCAGCTGCATAATTAATACAGCAGTTATAACGCAAAGTTTAACATGCAAATAGCCCCTTTTCCCATGGTATATCCGCCCAAAACACCATCTCTGCTGGAAGCTAAATCCCACTCATCAGTTAAACACAGTGGTCGCTGCACCCCGGAGAAGGGACAGTGAGTCCCAAGAGCAGCTGAGGATGAGAGATGACTTTCAAGTTTCCATCCCAGACAAAAAGGTTCCCGATTCTGTGCAATACGATACAGTCGGGGCCAGGAGGGGAGCGAGGGGATAAGATGGGCTGCGAGGTACATCTGGGGTTTGGTATTTGGTGTGTGGGGCGGCTGGTAAGCGCTTTGCGTGAAGTTCTTCCCATAGTAGCGTCTCTACAGAGCAAAAGTCCGACCCTCCTCCCCAAAACTGTCTCTCTCTGATCGTCGGGTTTGTCCAAATAGATTTTCATAAATAAATGTTTCTTTTGTGAGATCATGTTGCAACCCATTAATGAGCCCGCAACAACGAGAGGCAGCAACTGGTGGCTTGGTGGGAGCGGGAGGAGAAGCAGTGAAACGTGGCAAAGCCAAAACTAGGTGAAAAGAGGGGTGAAAGGCAGCCGGTGGGTTTGGGGGGGACCTTCGGCGTGAGGGGCGTGCTCTGAAATTTCAAAGCTACAGCAAGAAAAAGCATAGCCCGCCAAACTCAGCCATCCGCAAAGCTGGGACCGGCCACATGTCACCGATTCCCAAAGCATGGGAAAGGCTCGAATCGCTCCTGGAACATGGGCAGGACTTACCGGCCACTCGCTTCTCTGCACAGGGCTGAAGCAGACGTGCGACTCGTGGATCACGCATCAGCACCGGTGTTTCCACCTATTCAGCTGAGAGCAATTCCCTTGACGAAGCAGCTATCATGCTTGGCTCCGCTTTCCGGTTTGGACTTCCCAAATCCCACTGCTTTGCTGGGGCAGGCACCAGGACAGCACAACCCTTGGCTTAGCCAAGGCCTCACCACACCTGATGGGAGAGAAGATGTGAATATAAGGAGCAACCAACCACTCCTCACCTCCCAGAGCAAAGCCCCCAACCCAGCCAGCCCTCACAATCAGCTCCAGCCAGCTGTAATTTGCCATTTTTAATTAGAGGAGCATTGCCGAAGCACAGCTGATTGGCATCACTGCCAAAAGGCCCTGTCCCATGTGCCTATTAAGCTCTTGTTAGTTATTTTCATGGGTTATTTTATCCTGCGAAAGGGAGAGAAGGAATAAACGGTGTCACGCACTGCTGCTGTGCCGCATTTCACGCACGCATCTGCTTCCAGCCAAGCTTCCCCGCAGTGGGAACCTGAGAGCCAATCCCACTTTACAGCAGGATTCGGCATGTCAGATCCAAATGAGGGGTCATTTTTTTTATCGGCATCAATACATCGCCTTCCCCAGAAGGGTTCATACCTGTTCCCAAATACACCTGCACACACACACTAAATAAAAGCGGTGAGAATGTGCTTATTGGTTATAAAAAATACTCATGAGCCACCACAATCCGCTGCAGAAACAGTACAGGGCAATCCAAATTCCTCGTGCCCCAGTTCATCCCAGTTTGCACATCTCCTCCATCTGCAATCCGATAGGAAAACCCCCAAAATCAAGAGCTACCTGGTGGGTTTGGGTCAGGGTTGAGGCTCTGGGGAGAATTTAAAGTGATTGTTTTACAAAGGAGAGAACTGTTCCCTGCATTTGCAGCCTGGCAAAGTACTGCCCAGCTCTTCTCCTCTAACGATCAGCAGCCTCCTTCCTGAGCTGAGGCCTTTGCCACTCGTTGCATGCCACAGTGCCCTCACACAGAACACAAAGGCGCATCGGCAGAGTTGTCGCTGTGCCCGCAAAACCCACCGGTGTCACTCGCAGGGCAAAACCTGGATCCGCACCCAGTCAAGCCAAAACGCACCAGGTGAAAGCGGAACCAAGCACCAGCACCCTAAAGGTGACACCCAAAAAGCAGAGCCGTGTCATCACCTGCGCTGTTGTGTCTTTTTATAGCTGCTCCCAGCCGTCCTGGCAAGTTTTGCAGCCTTCAGTGAACCCATCCATCTGATTATCTGCCATAGCAAAGACACAAGTTCAACTTAATTAACATTTATGGATTCCACAGTGTTTTGCATAAATGTTTGCTTAATACACAAGTCAAAAATATCCCCAGAAAATGAAAATTAAAGATAGTTAATTGCTTGCAGCTATGCACCAGTGTGTAAACTGGGGTTTCCATAGCACCAAACGGTCTGTTAGATCGTTATGACAAAGTTAGAGCTTAAAGAGAAACTACTTGAGTTTAAAGTGTTCGGAGGAAAGTGGTTTCTTCATGTTCTTCATTCGACTTCATGAGCTCCTCACTTCAATTTCTGTGCAGATTGCAGCAGATTTTGGGTTCCTCGCCGCAAATGGGGCTACTTGGTGGAGAATTACAGGCCACAGCGAAGCAGTGTCCGGTTGTTTAAACAAGCAATTACTTTTTATTACTGAACTAAATGAATTAAGCAGTAGCTAATGAAAGATTTGAGAACCCGCAGCAGCAATTCAAAAATCAACCCAATCCAGCTGCGAGCGTGAAATGAGGATTAACTGCAGTTTTCATATTCTTGGTGCCAAGTGACCACGTCAAAAGGACTTTCCTTCGCACGGGCGAGATGCAAATACCTGAGGAAAGGAAGGAAGTGGGTGAGAGCGATGATTGCTTAAATAGGATGCTCAAGTGTGGTGACGACTGTAACGGGCTTGATTAGAAGTCAAATATTATTAATTTGAGCAATTTGATGGGCAGGGAAGGAGTGTGTCGCAGAAGGGTTTAGGAAATCCTCATGTGACCCATGCTGTCAAGATCAGGGCTTTGTCCTGGAAGACATCCCAGGATGGAGATCCCAACCAAGACGAGCTTCCCATGATGCCATAACCAATGCACTCGCTCCTGTGCCACAGCGATCCTGCTTTCCCCCTTCTCTTTTCCTATAGGGAAGTTATAAGTTGGGCAATTATAAGCCTCCCAACAAAAAATATTCTGGTTACAGAAGACCAAAAGAAGTCAAGAAGGAACACAAGCCCTTCCTGAAGCCGCAGTCATTCCAAATAGCAGCATTTCAGGCTCAGGAGAGCATTACCATGCAAAGCACCTCCAAAAACATTATTCCTGTTATTGCAAAGCAGATTGCGCCGTCCAGGTTGATTAAAAAGGTTTCAGAGAGGTAATGAGAGCAATTTTCAACAGAGGTGAAAGGAGAAAGAGAGAAACAGAGGGTTGTTCTGAACCACTCGGCTTTCTGCAGAGGCACGCAGCCATGATACCGCAACGGCAGATAATATCTGTATTGAGGGATGCGTAGCTGATTATTACAAGCTGTTCACTGTCCAAAAGCTTCTCTGATGCATGGCATAATCAAACGGCTGCAAATTTGCATTTAAATTGGAGAATTTCGGAATCCACGCCCCAAAGAGGAATGGGCCTCCTTGGGTGACACTTCTGGTATCTCACAGCCTTCACAGAGGAAGACAAAAATTGTGCGTGACCCCAAAGCTCCCCCAAAGCCTGTCCTGCCGCCCTTCACCAAGACGCACGTCTCCGAAAGACGTGATTGATATCCACATCCCAACCGCGCCACAGCAATAACCCTCCAGAGTGCAGATTCCCTATTAGATGGGTTTGTGTTAAGGTTTTTGTTTTGCAGCACTAACGTTGTCAGCGTTACAAACCTCTCCCCCTGCAAAAAAACCTCCCCGGTGTTTGAAACCCGGACAGCAGTGGCAGACACACAACCGACACCAGGATTTCAGCAGCAGCACAAAAAAGGCCACAAAACCGGCGGCAGAGGCACACTGGGCACATCTCCAGGGACTTCTGAGTCACTCGGCATGCCCAAGGGATGGAGTGCGCAGGGGATGGAGACAACATCCTCCAGAGCAGCTCTGGGCTGAGATGCTCTCTCAAGATCTGTCAACAAAATCTTCCCCGCGGACTTCACCCATGCCCTGTGCAAGCAGAGAAGCGCAGCGAAGCAAGCTGTCCCACTCTGCAAACCATCGTCCTTTCCTCCCCGCAGCACCCTCAAAGGCATTAGCACCTCTGAAAACACCGATCCTGTTGGCAGCCTGTGCAAGGACTCGGGAGTCCCACCGATTTCCCCTGGGATGTGGGGAAATCCTCTTGGATTCAGGTCCCGCGTGGACATAGGCCCACCCACCTCGGCTCTGCTGTAAGCCCCTCACTCGCGAGCACCAACCTAGTTTGAAATGATCGTTTCAAACTGCCAAGAGTCCTAAATGACAAAATAAATAGAACTGAATTAACGAGCCACCGACCCAGCCAGTCCATCTAGCAGCTCTGCAGCAGGTTCCTGCAGTCAGAAACGATTGCCGGTGTTATTCTCGAGGGCTAAAGGCTGGCGGTTGCGTCCGGACCAGCCTGCCCATTTTTCTTCCTTTCGCTTGTAAGGGAAATTTGCCAAGAACAATGTGAGACGTTGCGTGGGCACAGTCGGACCAAAGCTGGGGAGAGGTACAGCCTCATCTTGCTGCTGCCGGCCCCAACAGCTCCAGAGGATTTACAGTTCATCACATCCCTCATCTGCTTTCAGCCCCTCAATCTCATCTTGATTGCTCTGTCGGGACCTTGAGGACTTCTCCTCAGCTGGAAGTGCGAGCCCACACTGTGACCGTGCTACTGATGATTTATACATCACTGAGCTTGAGGAGTTATTTTTATATCTGATTTTGCAGCCATTGGCGGGTCTGTGAAATCCTGGATTTTCTAGTACAAGTGCTTTACCTGGCGACAAAACACGAGAAATGAGAGCACAAAAGGTCAGACCATCACCGCTCATCGCAAATGAGCCAGGCGCCTGCAAAGGCAGAAGCCACTGGGGCCATCTTGAGCTCTGAAACCATCTCTGTGGGATGGTTCTTCGCCCGCTGACCTCCTCCAGAGCCTCCCAGCTCAGAGCTACACTCTCTAGAGGGAAAAAAAAAAATCCAAGCTGTGTTAGTGCGAGCCCTGTTGTAGCCTTTTCAGATACAGCTCTGAGCACAGGAAGGCTGCTTGAGACTTCCTAATAAGACCTTAGAGAAATCAAACCATTTACCTCTTCCGAGGTTACAACCTCTTCCTTGCGCCCCAAGGTATGAGCATGACCAGAAGTAGCTCTGCAGCAATAACAAGCAAGGCTGAAAGCAGACAGCATGCTCTGGAAGGGGAAAAATCAGACAGAGACACTGACCCTGGGGTGTCTGTCTGCAAAAAGGATCCGCACTGAAAACCAAAACCTTCCTAGTCACTGTCAGCAGCCAAGCAGGTATTAAATTGCCTTTTATTGCTGAGATGAGCTCCAGTTGTTTGCATATGAATAGTACCAGTGGGTTAATAAGCACTCCTGTAGCGTCTGCTCCAGCACAGGGAAATTACCAGATAATCTTTAGTTTACAGGTCATTTAGAGCAGGGTGCATCAGTTCAACAAGAGGTGACCCCACTTGTGTGGCATCAACAGCCTCAGCCACTGTGGCAGGGTCTCCGGACGCTTGGGGACGTGGGCACATGCAGAAGCATCCCTGACCCACACAGAAACCAAACTTCCAGCAGCCCCATCACTGCAGGCGAGCACCCACCAGGTCGAGCCGAGGTCTGATGCTCGCAGGGGGCAGAGGTCCTGGTAACCCCAGAAGGCTGTGAGTTCCACACTCCCCAGCTCTATTTTTAAGCCTTGCAGCCGGGGAAGATCCCCGTTGCTACGCTACCCGTGTTGTGGGTCCGGAACGGTCAGCGCATCCCACCCTTGGGACCCGCCGAGCAGCTCAGCAGTCCCGTGGACGTGACCAACAAGGTTTCAAGTCCATCACAGCAGCTGCGGCATTCACACAGGACCGCTTCCCCCACTTCCTACTCTTCTCCTAAACTTCCCACCTCCCCTCCAATACTTGCCTGCAGCTAGGAGACATCCCCCATGTTCGGTGTCACCCCAAAGCTCCCCACAGCCCCGGCACGGTGCAGGCAGGCAGGTGGAAAAGTACCGGGAGCGCAGCAGGCAGCAGTTGCTGCCTGGTGGGCGGACAGCCGGCTTTCGCTCGTAAGTCATTCTTCCCAGCTCCCAAAGCAAACCTTAATCGAGCCTCCAGCATTCCCTCAAAAAGCAGGAGAATCCCAGCACACCTCCATCTACCGGGGGATTTTCGGGAACACATCCTCTGGCAAGCACCCACCGGCAGGTCTGAGTTGTAAATCAAGTTTCCCAAAGTCCTGCCAGTGATTTATTAGTTGGGGAGCTGATTAAAGGGGGAGCAGCCATTTGTAAAAGTTCCTGTCACCAAATGATACATTCTCTTAATTTCCAGTTAAATACAGAGCACAAATATTTCTGTCCTCGCCAGCATCACTAATGGCTGGGAATAATCAAATGCTCCACACATTGCTATTGCCACAGCAGGAGTAATTTATTTAGACATTAAAAACCTTCATAGTTCCTTCAGCCTCTTTCATTTCAGATGTATAGCTGGAGATATTGATTTGTTTACAACAGCCATTAAAAGCTTCATTATGAGGCTTTTGCTCGTAGGAAGACAAATCACAAAGCCTAACCTGGGTTTTAAAGCCTTTCCATCTTAGCCTGGCCCAACCGGAGCAGCTGAGGAAAGGGGCCAGACCCCTGCGCCCTGACCCCGAGTTATCTGGGGACAAAAAAGCCCTACAGGGTTTTTGCCCCCCACACAAGTCCTTGTGGCTTTTTGAAGTGCCCTGGGCCTCCAGGGTGCTTGAGCAGTGCTTACGAGTAGACGCCAGTCTCCACAAGTTTATTCTTTTGCCATTTTTGGGGTGGCTGGAGTCAGCGCAGAACCTAGCTGATGGCACAGCAACTCTGTGGCCGCTCTGTGTGGGGAGCGGGAGGACTGCTGCCAGAGTTGGCTCAGCAGGGAACACAGCGTCTTGAGGAATGCATTTGAGATCAAACCACATCTTTTCCTCCTGCCCCATCCAGTGGTTCAAGCTGGAAGAGCACTTTGCAGTCAGGAAGAACTCCGATATCAAACTGCAGCAACGTTGCAGTCCCCAGTACCTAAACCCTGCAAGAAGGATTGGGGCAGCTGGTGCTTCACCCCCCTCGGGGGGATGACAGCTGGGAATGCTGGCCTGGAAGGGCTGGAAATGCTTCTTGTCCGGGTGGTGGCACTGGAGAAGAAGCTGCTCTTCCCACCAGCTATGGGGTCAGGATGACGGCAGAGGCAGGCGCAAGTCCAAGCCTAGTTGCCTGGTTTCTGTTAACCCTTCTACAGCGCAGGACATGCTACAAAAATAAAACACACGGTTTTATTTCCCCCATCATGCAGCCTTGCCTCAGGCACATAGCTCAGCCCTCAATCCAGGCTGCTCTCCATACTACGGCAAGGAGCGCGTCTCCACTGCCCACAGCCCAAGCACTGTGCTGTAGGCAGGACTGCTGGAAGCAGCACACCAGGCCACAGCTCTGCTGGGAAAAGGAAATTTCAGGAGCAACAGCTTTCCCCAGCAAAAACCTTTCCTGCTAGTAAACACAGGGAAACTAAAACAACACAGATAACCTGGCCTCATCTGCCAAGAACTGGGGAGAGAGGTGAAAAGCTGAGGTGGAGATATGCTGATACCTTCCCGTGGTCCTGCACACAAACGCAGGCTGCCTTGGGTCAGACCAAGAGCAGAAGGGATGGGCTTTAGGAAGCATTATTGTCTCCTCACTTACCAGTCTCTGCCTCCAGCACTGCAGTGAAAGCAGGAGCTGTGACCTGCTCCTGCTCTCCCAGAGCATCCTTTCCCAGGCCAGGCCGGGAGGAAGGATGCTGTGCTGGACAGGACGGAGAGCTCCAGAGCTGAAGCCAGGCAAGATGCTCCAAGCCATTCGCTAGCCCTCCCCCTGGGGCTGACATCTGCACTGCTGGGTGCTGCCCAGCCTGAGACCCCCCCTGCCAACCCTCTGGCGTACCCCAAAACCCCCACAGTGCTGTAGAAGTGAGGGCTTCAGGGCACACCGAGGGCTTATAGGACACACCAAAAAACACCTGGAGGGCTGTGGGGTGCACGGAAACGAACACAGAGTGCTCTGGGGAACACCAAACAGTGCACAGAGTGGATGAGGGACCACCAGAAAGCACCTGAGGTGGCCTACCGAGCAAACTGAAGGGTCAGGCAGACGGCCCTGAGGGCAATTCCACACAGCCAGGGGCTCCGGGGGACAACGAGAGGCAAACGGGGCCCCTCCGGCGAGGGGCCATGGAGGCGCCAGTGATGGCGGGAACCACTGAAAGGCAAACAGCGGCTTACGGGGGGCGGTCAGTACCTAAGCAGGTCGGCTCTGGCGGCTCCTCCTCCTCCGAGGCGGGCTTTGCCCGCTGCTCCGCCGCCGCGAGAGGGACCAGGAGCACCACAGGCGGCGGAGGGCACCCCTAAGGGCGCAACCCGGGGCCGGGGAGGCGGGGAGGCGGGAAGGCGGCTGGCCCAGGGCCGGCCGGCCCCTGACAGGAGCCGCGGGCAGCGCGTCCTCCCCCGCCGCCCGCCGCCGGCACACTGAGGTGCCGCCCCCCCCCCCCCCCCNCACCCGGCGCGCGCGCGCGGCCGGCGCTTCAAACCCGGCGGGGCGGAGCTCCGCGCCCCCCGATTGGCCAGCGGCCGGCGGAACCGCGCTCCCATTGGCCCCGTCGTGAGGGAGTGGGCGGAGCGACGGCGGGGCGGCGGCGGGCCCGAGGGCGGCCTAGGCCCGGCCCGGCCCCGCCGTGAGGATGAGCGCCGCGACACCCCGCCGGGGCCCGGCCGCCTCCCCCGCCCCGCGGTCCCTCGGCAACGCCGGCACCCCCGTGCTGGCCGAGTGCCCCGGTAACGACGATGAAGGGGAGAGGCGGCAACGCCGGCGTTCGAGGGTCATCGACTTTCACCTCAGCGGCACCGACTCGCCGCTGGGCCTGGCCTCGCCCGCACCCAGGTAGGGCCGGGCCCGCTGTGAGGGGCTGTGGGGAGGAGGAGGAGGAGGAGGAAGAGGGTCCTCACAGCGCCGTGTCTCCCGCAGGCAGGCGGAGGCGTGTCTGCCGGCCCTCCCCCAGTGGAGCAACGCTCAGATCTCGGACCACTACAGCACCTGCATCAAGCTCTCCGCCGAGAACGTGAGTCGGCGGCCTACGGGAGGGCTCCTGGTCCCGGCCCCAGCTCGCACCACCGGGAGAGGGCCGTGGTTGCAAAGCCGGGAGGGGTTTTTAACTCCTTGAGCCTTGGCTAGGCGGTTATTCTTCTTCCAAGCCCTCCGAGCCACGTCCCTGATCCGAGNAAACTCCTTGAGCCTTGGCTAGGCAGTTATTCTTCTTCCAAGCCCTCTGAGGCACGTCCCTGATCCGAGCCACGTCCCTGGTCCGAGCCACGTCCAGATCTGGGCTTCTGTTGCTGCCTTTCCCGGCAGTAGCAAAGCAGGACGTGGCACGGACCGTATCATAGAATCGTCTCGGTTGGAAGGAACCTTTAAGATCATTAAGTCCAACCATTAACCTAATGCTGCCAAAACCACCACTAACCCACGTCCCTCAGCACCACGTCTGCACATCTTTTAAATACCTCCAGGGATGGCGGCTCCACCACTGCCCTGGGCAGCCTGTTCCAGTGCTTGGCAACCCTTTGGGTGAAGAACTTTTTCCTAATATCCGTCCTATCCTGTAAATACCCCGTGGGATGAGGGTTCAGACAGTTTTGACAGGTGTCATTTGCTGGGGGATCAGTTCTGAGCTGTCTGCTGTGTTTCAGAAAATCACCACGAAGAATGCCTTTGGCTTACACCTGATAGACTATATGACCGAGATCCTGAAAGAGAAGGAATCTGAACTGACCAACTTTAAGGTGAGAGGAATCGCTGCCTGGTCACGGTGGTGCTTTGTTTCCGACTGGCATTTAGCCTGAGGTTTAATGACTAACAGACCTCAAATAATGATAAGGTAACCGAGCTGGTTATTTCCGCTAAAAATATGTGGTAGAGGCAGCACAGTCACTTTTTGCAGAAGCTTACAGTGTTAAATCCTTTTGTATCACAGAAATTAAAGGCTGAATTCTTTCAGTTATGGTCCTTCAAAAGGAAAGCTTGTTTAAAAGCTTGTGAGGCTTCTGAGGTAAATACTGAGTGTTACAACCAACAGTAACAATACAGTGCTGTATAAGAAAGGAAGTTAGTGTGGCTAGCTCCCGGGCTAATTTTGATCCGGGATGGATCAGAATGAGAACTTGCCAGGGCAAAGACTTACTCTCTGTAATAGTTCACCGATGCTAGGAGGGAATTCTTGGACAAATGAACAAATGAACGTGGCCTCAAGGAACCCCTGAGCTAGCTGTCTTATGGTTGATGACACTGAGGAAGGGACGGGAAACTGTGCATGGGTTTTCAGTAGGTGATCCTTCACCTTCCTGCGGGCTTCTGTGACCAACAAAGGCACTTGGCATCTCCTGCGCTTCACCTCTTTTGACTTCATAATTTGAGAAAATACGATGATACCAAGAGAATGACCCAAAAGAAGTCATGAAGGAGAGGTGGAGGAGAGAGGTCTCTTCGCAGATGCAAATGTGCACCCTTCTGCTTGTCCCCATTGCTTAATCTTGGCAACTTTTTAAGTATCTTCTGTGTGGTCCCTTCCAAAAGACCTGATAAAGCAACCTGTAGGCTCTGCCAGGGAAGACACATCTTGACCTGTGCACCTAGGTCCCCAGTAGGTTTCAGAATAAATCCTTTTCCATTTTTTCATGATTTTGCTTGTAATACAGAGCATTCAGAAATTCAGGTCTGCAGCTTGTCTTCTGCATTTGCATCTTCTAGATGAGACTATTTCCTTTCTAACTAAAAATTGCATCCTTTGTTCCTCCTGTCAGATAGCAGCTGGCACGCTTGATGCCAGCGCGAAGATCTATGCCGTGCGTGTGGATGCGGTCCATGCAGATACCTACAAAGTTCTTGGAGGCTTGGGCAAGGACTCGTCACCTAAGAAAAACGTGGACAGCCCAGAAGGAGGTGTGCCATTCACTCATTTTCTGTTAAGCTGTTCCCATTCCATCTGCGTTGCAAGAGAAACATCAGTGTACTTACACAGCACCCGTGAATTTCAAAGCGCTTTGTATATCTAGGAGAGTACCAATACTTTCATTTTTCAAGGGCTGGGAAATCCTGAATTAGTTTGCCTGGGCATTGAGCACAGAATCACAGAATGGCTTAGGTTGGAAGGGACCTTGAAGACCATCCAGTGCCACCCCCTGCCCTGGGCAGGGACACCTCCCACCAGCCCAGGTTGCTCCAAGCCCCGTCCAACCTGGCCTTGAACACCTCCGGGGATGGGGCAGCCACAGCTTCTCGGGGTAACCTGCGCCAGGGGCTCACCACCTGCGCAGCCAAGAATTTCTTCACAATATCTAATCGAAATCTCCCCTCTTCCAGTTTAAAGCCATTCCCCCTCATCCTATCACTACATGCCCTTGTAAAAAGTCCTTCCCCAGCTCTCCTGTAGGCCTCCTTTATGGACTGGAAGGCCACAATAAGGTCTCCAAGCAGGGGGGGTTGAGATGAGAACCTGAATCTGTTGCGGTTTGGCCCGACAGATTTGTATGCAAAGCAAAGGTGGCCTAATCTGAAACATTAAGAATGAAGTGCCTCGCCCTTTGCTATCCTTTGCTTTGAAACAAAAATGTGCTGTTAAGATAAAATAAAGTCAATAAAAAGAAATGCAGCATCCAGCCAATGAAACATTGGTGCTTCATGCTAATAGGTACCTAATTGGGTAACTTCATGCACACTGGGGTTTTGTGTGTTTGTTGTACAAACTGAAGTAAAAGTTGTGCTATCCCTCTGTAGGGTGTTTTAGCAAGTTTTCTAAGTGTTCTTCTTTTCTTTTTAGAAGACAGTCCAGCTCCTGAGGCTGTCAAGAGAGTTCAGACAAAGAAAAAGCACTCATTCAAAACCATCGAGCAGAACTTGAATAACATCAATGTGTCGGAGACTAATCGCAGATGTGAGGTGGGTGGAGGGGGGCTGCTGTAGCAGCTGCGTTCTGGTGGAGGAGAGGAGATGTTGCCTCATCTTTCTCATTTCTATTGTTTTCCTTATTGTGCATTCCTCTTTTGGGCTCTAACATTCACACGCACGTCTGTGAATTCTGCTATTATAGCAAGATTGTTCCTAGTCACGTATATTCTTCCTGTGTGAGGCAGCTGCGAGAGCTCTCTCCTCACTGAAAAAGATGCGTGGGTCATTCTCCCTTCAGATCTGTACTTAAAAGTCTCCTGCAGAGACCTGCTTCACCCCCTCCATTTACTCCATTCCTTAATTCTCTGCTTCATTCCACACCTGTAGATGGATCCCATGTTCCAGAAAACAGCTGCATTTTTTGATGAATGCAGCACAGCTGGCATTTTCCTCACCGGGCTGCGTACCCAAAACTGCCACAGCGAGCTCCTCTTTGACTCAAAGATCGTGCCTCTCCCTTCTTCAGAGACCCTCACGCTGCCAAACTCTGATCCTGTGAAAGTGATGAATTTAAAGCGTGAGTGCCGGTAACTGCTAAGCGAAGGGGCCCATCCAGACCTTTCAATCCTTTTCATCTCCTAAGCGTGCTCATTTTAGTCTCAGCTAGCTTGACTTGCGCTTTTGTTCACTGCTTGGCTACCCTGTGGCACCATTGCTCTGATCCTGATCAACTTGAGACTGGGTGCTGGAAAAACAGGACCTTTGTAGGTTTTAAGATCACTACGTGTAGTATAACCTCTGGCAGACCTGTCACATAGCACGTGTACGTGGTCTGAGCTGTGCAGCAGTTGAGATTAGTGTGCTCCAGGTTAAGGACTGACCTTCTCAGAGTGTTTTAAGCCTGTACATACTACAGGCTCTGATAAGATTCCCAGCGTTACGCCCGTTCTCGCGTTAGGGTAGCAGTTGAACTCTCCCTTTCTGCTGAGAAATGAGCCTGACTGCTTTTGCAGTAAGCCGTGCACTGCCCTACATGCAAAAAGGGCTGCCTATGTATGTGGCTTTAAGAATGATTTAATGCCTGGCACTTGTTTTAGCTGCTGGTTGCTTCATCCTATATCTAATCTCTCCCCCCCTTGCTCTCTTTGTCTCTAGTCCTACTAGAGCAGTGCATTGAAAAACGCCCCATCTGCTCTTCGCTGGCTGGTTTCCAGTTTACAAAGTGGGACGCTGAATCCCACGATGAGGTACGTTTGTTAGCTCTGTGCCGGGTGGGATACTTGAGCCGGGTGGGATGCTCGAGCGGTATTGTGTGCTCACCTTCAAAGCGATCTCCTGAGATATGCAGGGCAGTGGGTTGTTGCGCTGTATTTATTTTTTTCCTGAGCGCTTTCTTCTCCTACAGTCAGTGTCAGCCCTGTTGGATAAATTTAGGAAGAGCGACCAAGTATTCGATATCAATGCGGAGATAGAGAGCAATGTGGAAGACTGCGTTCCCACCCTGCCAGATGACGACTTCAATTCTGACTCCCCCAGCAGTACAGCAGCAAGCAAGATTGGGGAATTCACAGAAAACCTCAACTCCTTTGGAACAGTCCACCAGAGCAAGAGGTAAGTAGTCACTGAGAAGCTATAGCTTTGCTTTGATAGCAAACAACAACTTTTAGCAACTGTCTGGGGAATCTTTAAGTTACTTTGTATATGTTTCCCAGCCGGCTGTAACTTGCTTTCTGCTCAAGTTTTGGGTACGTCCAGGAATGCATTACAGTAATATCTCCACCCTCCAAGAGGACCTTTTCATATGGTCACACTTCCCCGGAGCGATGGCTTGTCTGCTCACTCTGCTCCCCGGTTTCCAGCTTGCCCTTTGGCAAATCCACTTGTGTTTTTGCAGCAGCCTCACGAACTCCAGACAGAGCAACACCCCCAGTACCGTTCACTGATTAAAGAGCAGGAGTGCCGCATGCTGTGCCAGCAGATGGAGCCGGCGATGTCTGTGCAAAGTCAATCTGGATATTAAATGCCCGCTCGGGCCTGGTATGTGCCAAAGGAATGATTTCACTGAGCAGCATGTGTGCTTTTCCCAGAACTGATGCGGTTCCTTTTGGAGACGGAGACATCGGGACCATGTGCCTTCATCTCTCCATGAAACCAGGGGAATATTCCTACTTCAGTCCCCGAACTCTGTCCATGTGGGCTGGCCCAGAGCACTGGCGTTTCAAACCTCGACACAAATGTACGTATTTAGGGACGGCGGCTCCCTCCTTTAGTACACGTGCAGCTACTGCCAGGTCCTACTTACCTTTGGAGATGGGTGGCACCTGAGTCATAAAGTAGGGACAGTAAAGAAGGGGACAGCCCGCATGGCTCTTTTCTAGCCAGCTGGGAAGCAGTACTGAGTTCGGACAGCAGGAAGGCTCTCGGTCACATGCGGATCCTTTGGTGTCTAATGTATTCTCTATTGTTTGGGTTTGTTAACGATGCTCAGCGTTGAGGGGGTGTCGCTCGCTGCAGCAACAGGAGATACTAGCACTAATACAGCTCTGGCTGTTGTTTCCCACCTTCTGCATTAAAACTGAAGCTTAAGTTACATTTTCTGCTTCTGTAAAAAGATACTGATCCCTTTAAAACATGAAGCTGAAAACACCACCTATTGCTTTCCGGTAACAAAGGGAAGAGTCCTTGTAGGTGACCTTTCTGTGTGGAGCAGATGCTTAAGTTAGGAGTGAGCTTCTTGTCCTTACTCTGTCACAAAGCACTGACAGTTTCCTTCCTTTCTGCAGCAGATGCCAACTCTGAAAAAGAGACCAAGAAAAGGAGGGCAAAGAAAGCGTTTGAAATGAACTTTGATGAGGATATTGACTTTGAGGCGTATTTCCGTAAGACCAAAGTACGTGCTGAGTTTCTGCCTCTCTCTGCTTTCTCTTTTGCCGTATCAGTGTGTCTTGGAACCATCATCTGCAAATGGCTCATCTCATGCTCCTGTGAAACTGGCTCTGGAAACCAAACATAATGTGTGTTCCTTGGTGCGGGGTCTTCTGACTCCAGGTTTCATTACAAGTAGAGAGTTTTACCAGCCTTGGGGTGGAGAATCAGGCTGGATTCTTCCCCTCCTTAGACCCTGTCAGTCGGAGAGACCCTGCAGGCCCAGCTGTGTGTCCCAGGGTGCTGCGCAGAACCCGCTGGGTACACTGGCTTGGACCAGCGTGGAACTCCTCTTCGGAGGCATCTCCGAACTTGCGCCTTTTCAAAGACCTGCGTTCAAAGCACTTATTCGTGCCTTAATCTTCCGAGCAGTGGGTAGCTCGTAGGTAATGGTGTTTATTACCTTCCCCAGGCATCTGTAACTCTAGCCAAATCCATTCTTGAAAGCGAGAATGTGAAGAGCACCACGCTTCCCACAGACTTCAACTATGACCCCAACAACATTCTCCAACTGTTCCTCAAACCAGCTCTTAAGGTAAGAGTCTTCTCTAAAAGCCTGTTGGCAATGATTCCACGCCACTCTTCACCCAATGCTCCAAGTCTTTCGGGATGCTCCTTGGGGCTGGAGACAGGCCAGCATGTCTCTCGCTGAACTGACCCGCTTGCGGATGCCGGAGCGGCTGCGCTTGGCTGTTGTGCTTTACGAGGGGCTTGCTCGAGGGCTGGTGTGCGAGGAGGAGGAAGGAGGGAGATGATGAAGGAACAAGGTGCAGGCGTTGCTTGAGGAAGTATTTAGGGTTTTTTCTTTCCTGACCCCTGGTCTTGTCTCCGTAGCTCTGCAAGATGTCTGAGCCGGCCAGCTCATTGGATCACGAAGACGAGATCGGCGACTACGATTACAACAACCCCAATGACACCTCCAATTTCTGCCCTGCATTGCAGGTAACCGCAACAAGATGATTTCTTTTTGTTGCCTATATTTGATATGCGATGGGAATAATTTAGGAAGAATCTGTGCCCCGAATTAATCACTAGGGAAAACGAATTGGCGCTGCAGATTATGACAAAGGTGTAGGAGTCTCTTCTCTGTCCCCTCACTCTAACGACATCAACTAAACTCTCTGCCTTTGGTGGTTGCCAGTCACTTTGCTGCAGAAACTCCATTCCAGCCTTTCCAAATGCCATTGCTCACCTCTGCAGTCTTCTCTACACAGTGAGATTTGCTCCCAGCTGTTTCGAGCTCCCGTTTAAGTAGTTTTCTTCTAAAGCTTCACCTTTCTGCCAGGCCAGTGCTGCCTCCTGAGTGTGTTTGTGACAAGTCTCAGCTGGTCCCACACTGGCAGGAGAGCCCTTATCTCTTTTATCTTTCCGTGTAGAACGGTCTTTCGATATTCTGCGCTCTAGATCTCCCTTGGGTTTAGCCTTAGCTCAGCCTAAGCGCCATGGGGAAAGGCTGAATAAGAACCTGTTCCATGGGGAAGGTGAGCAGGTATTGCCACCCTCCCAAGACGCGGGTGCTCTTGTTATCTCAGTGCAGGACATCTCTGGCTCCTCTAAGATGTCTCTGGTGGCCTCACTGCTGTATCTCTTCTTGATCAGGCTGCAGACAGTGATGATGAAGATGGCCCCATTCAACTTGTGGACCAGATGGAAGAGTTCAACCTTACTGCCCACCCTGAGAGTCAAGAGCTCAGGGTTGTCGGCCATGTCGACATCACAACGTATGGAGAGCTGAACCTCATTGCAGAGCCCCACAAGGTAAGGACTTGTATTGTCGCCGAGCTGTGAAGTACTTACTGGGGAGGTCTGGAGCAAAGCCTCAACACCTCAGGTGGTTAGAAGTCCTGAGACAGCAGTTTCCCTGGGGCAGGATCTCCTGGGTTTGCTGCTGGACACTTTATTTATTCCCAGATGAACCCTTAGATAAGAGGAGGGAATTAAAAAATCAAAGGTTTAGTAGTAAGATAGCATTCATCGTTGTTCCCAAGGAGAACCATGTTTTGATGGTTCCTGTGGTCCTGATTGAGGATAGTGCTCCTGCTTCTGCTCGGTTGCTCTCAACTAACCCTGGACGGCTTTTCCTCAGGTCAATAAGATAGCAATGCAGTACGCCAAGACAGCCAAGAAAATGGACATGAAAGGGTTGAAGATAAGCATGTGGGACCTCTTGACTGATGGACAGAAGAAAGAAACAGTGGCAGAGGTGAGTGCAGGGGGAGCCAGATACCTCAGTAGGCCCAAGGATAAGGGAATGCCCTGCAGGTAACTGTCCTTAACTCCTGCAAAGACAGTCTTGGGCAGGTTTAGCAGCAATTCCTTTCTAGTGGTCTTGGTCCCACGGGATGGTCGGCAAGGACAGACCGAGGGAAACTTGCAGTGTTTTTTTCTCTGAACACAAGGCTGAATACTGGGGAGCAAAGTCTGTCTCGACAGTGTCTGTCTTTTTGCTAAACAGATAGAAGATGCAGAGAAAGAGGAGGACATATCAGCGGTAGAAGGAGAGAAGGTCTTCAGCAGCATCACAAAGGAACTGCTTCACAGGTAGAGAGGCCCTAAAAAAGCTTGGACTGAAGCTGGGGGCCAGACTTCAGCTAAGTATGGGCAAACACTGACCCCTCTGTGTCTATTATAACCGATTAACCGAACCCTGATGTGGACAAATCTCTTCTCTTGCTCTCCAGGTTTGCCTGGGGGAGCTGCACGTTGCATTCAGCTTGGCAAATTCTTTGCTAGTGGGAGGGAAAAAGTGGAGAAAACCAGATCCCTGGGGAGGAGCTTATTTTTGATGACCTGGTCCTTGCAGGCCTGCTCCACCCGTCGTCAGCTTTCAGTAGGCTCCGGCCATCCTGACCTCCTCCCTTCTCTTTCGTAGGCTGCCTTCTGCGATGGCTGAGAATTTGTCTATCCCTTTAGCCTTCGTCTGCCTCTTACATTTGGCAAATGAGAAGGTAAGCGCAGCGTGCACACTGGAGACGTGGTAGGAGCAGCGAGTGTATCACAGTGAAAACCACCGGGAGCAGGGCGATTCTTGCCACCTCAGGACTTCTCCACTTAAGTCCCAGTTTCGTGCTTACAGTGAATATAAATCAGGCTGATGCACTGGGAATGACAGCCCGTGGTTAAGCACTCGCAGCGTTTCCAGCCTAACTGCTGTCTGTCCTTCCTTGTCCTCGGGCCTGGCAGCAGAGGGGCGAGCGGTTCGTCGCTCAGTGTCGTTCTAAGCGTTGCGAGTGTTTCGGGCTCCGAAGCAACAGCCGATGGGAAGCCTTGGTCTTGTGTGCGCTGATGGTGATGGAAGGGGCTGGGGTTGTTCTGAACTTTCATGTGGGCGGGGTTTTTTTGCCAGGCCTTCAGACGCAGAGAAGAGCCTGGCTCTGTCAAACTTCGCTTTTCTATTCCCAGAATCTGAAGCTGGAGGGCATGGAGGACCTGTCTGATGTCCTAGTGAAACAAGACAACTGAGCCCTGCACGGAGCAGACCACCAGGGCTGACCCACGGGACGAAGCTCAGTTCCCAGCTGACCAGCGCTCACTCTGGACTTATCAGTGGCAGATTTTTCTCCTCCCAGCACCGTTGCTGAGAAATCCCACTGGTTTCTGCACCTCCGGAAAACTTTTAAATCAAGGATGTCCTACCTAAACGTAGGACACATACAGATGGACGGTTGCAGCTCAGCCTGCCATCTTGGATCCATTGGCTCTTTCCTGGGTCATGGAGTTCCTCCATTTACTGTGAACCGTCAGTGCTTGCGAGCAAAAGTCTCCTCTGTGTGTCACCCACTGTCTGTCTGTAATTCCCAGTATGCGGACTGACTGTTACTCACGTCTCCAGTTCCTCCTGTAGTCCTGTTCATCCCCTGACGTGATTTACCTTTTATACTGAGCTTAAAGATAATAAATTGCTATATACTTTGTAGATGGGGCTTTGAGATGGGGAAGAAGGAGCCTCCAAAACAGGAGAGAGGTTAAAATAACACGAGTGTCGGGGAGCGGAAAGAGCGGGGCTGCTCCCTACAGAAAGGCGAGTCGGGAGCCATGGGGGATTGCACGGCCGGAGCATCACCCATCCTCCAGTACCTGAACGATGCGAACAGGACCAACCTGGAGATGGTGGCCAGGTTCAACCAACAGTTGAGATCATCAAGCGAGTTCATGGTACTGAGGCAGGTCCAAGATGAAGCCGGGAAGTCGGTCTGCAGGTCAGGATTGGGTCCGAGGCAATGAGGGCAGGGAGACCAGCGCTCCCAACGCAGCTCAGGCAGGGACTGAAGCCCTTGAGCTGAGCTTCAACGGAGCTCCTGGGCCATGGGTGTGGGTCAAGGTGCCTGGTGAGGCTGGTCAAGGCCGTTAGGGCTTATTAATGACCTCAGGGCCCTGATGAGGTGGGTGCTGCTCTGTGCAGGGTGGTGGAGCCTAGACCTGGCTCCAGTGCTGGTCCTGTGCCGCCACTTCTGCTCCCGAGGGCAGCTCTGGGCCACAGGCTGGGCACAGGACCCCCATGCCGGAGATCTGGCCTGAGAGCACAGGCTGGGGACACAGGATGGGCGCAACGTGAGGAGTTTTAAGTAAAATAGTCACAAACAGGGACTTTCTTCAAGAAAATATGTATTTCCTTGAGTTGCGATTCAGCTGAGGCGAGATCCGCACGGGACGTGCCACCAACCCCCCTGTACCCACAGCTTCGAGACCAGCGGGGTGACTTCCCCGAGGGGCTTCTGGGGCCATCCTGGGGGGGGGGGGGGGGG
>RSEF01000022.1:4134662-4146467 GCA_003993805.1 Himantopus leucocephalus
ATTGGCCTTCTTGGCCACCAGGGCACACTGCTGCCTCATGGGCCACTTGCTGTCCAGCAGGACTCCGCAGAGCTGCTCTGCAGCAGGTCAACCCCCCGACCTGTACCGGTGCGTGGGGTTATTCCTCCCGAGGTGTAGGACCCTGCACTTGCCCTCGCTGAGCTTCATTACGTCCCCCTCCGCCCAACTCTCCGGCCTGCCCAGGTCTCGCTGTGCGGCGGCACGGCCTTCTGGTGCGTCAGCCACCCCCTCCCAGTGCTGTGCCACCAGCAAACTTGCCGAGGGTTCGCTCTGTCCCCTCAGCCGGGTCGCTGATGAACACGGCGAACGAGGCCGGACGCGGTGCCGACCCCTGGGGTACTCGCCCCGTGCTCTGGAGACGCTAAAGCGATACGAGAGCGTTTCAGCGGACAGAGAGAAAAGCCCCGCCCTCGGCAGGAGGGCGAACCGAAGCCGGACAGAGATCGGGACCGACACCGCTCCTTCCCCGCAGCGGCCGCTGAAAGTCACCGTCCGCTCTCCAGGGCCGCTCGAGAGCGGGCCGCAGCTTACCCATTTATTGAAGAAGGAAACGAAGCCATATCCTTTGGATTTGCCCGTCGCCATGTCCTTAACCACACGCGCGTCTCTAAAAAGCAGAAAGGAGAGCCAGTTTAGCGCCTTCGAAAGCCGGCCTCGCTAAAACGACAACTCGAGTCACACGTACAGCTTATTTTCATGTTTCACCTTTACTAACGTCAACTGTTTATTGCACCAGCAACACAGTCAAAGCAAAAGGCTTCTTTTCTAAACAGAACTTTACTAATGCTTTGCCAGGTAGTAGCAAAATTAAACTTAATCGTGTAAACATGCAAATCAATAGCTTCTCTAACAAACGTATGTACTTTACGACAGTTGGCTCCCGCTTCAAAACGCTTTTACAGACTGTTAAAGACACAAAGCATGGTCAAAGCAGCTATTCAAAAGAATCACTTAAGGCACGTAGCTGACTAACATTAGCTGAATGGCTCTCTTTAACCATGCAATTTTTAAACTCGCTATTTGCCAACACATTCTACCTACTCATTCAAAATATTAAATAGAAAAAATGAAAAAAGATAGGAATTAAAAGGCATACGTCGCCTGTTAACTGAATTCTTTAATTTTCTCGGGTCAATTCGTTACCCCCTTTTTGGACTGTGGGCAGCTGTAAATTTTGAGAGATTGACATTTTCAGAAATTATTGAAGAAAATAAAACACCGAAACATTCATGTCTTAAAACTACATATTACACATCATTTAAACGGCATTTGTACAACAGCAATCATACAGGACTGATTGGAAACTACAAGATATAAAAAAGCGAAAAAAAATAAAAATTTATAAAAGTAAATAAGAAAACTACAACGTTTGTCCACTGTGAACTGTAGCTTGTAGTTAGCCATGGCAATTCTGTCCATTCTTCAGAGACACTCTGCAAAATAACCAGAGCCCTATTATTTGAGATTGAGTTAAAAAGAGAACCCAGCTACAAGAGCTAAACCCCACTCGTGGAACGCCGTTCTACGGCGTTTCTCAGGCAATGCGCGTACAAGTTAGCCGAGGGTCGAGATGCTCTCGCGTCCAGGCCACCCTCTCCTCCCCTCCTTCGCCCCAACACATACAGGCATTAAAAGAACAGAAACAACAACATAAAAACCAGTCAGAAAGTCATGCAATGTAACTTACGGCCGTATAAAATTATAAGGTTCAGAGAAACTAGCGTTAACATGTGCACAACATTTAGCATTCCCAGACTGGCGAGAAAAGTCACAGTGAAGAGAAGGTTCGTTACACCCGTTTTGTTTTTAAGCCTTACAGTGACTGCAGATGCCGTATCATAAGCCTAAATTCTGGCATACGTTAGCCCATAGTGCTGACGCCATCGCCTCAGGCCCGAGGGTAACGCCTCTCCCCAAGCTACTGCAGAAATGTTATTTCTTTCCTCTTTCTGAGACACCACCACCCACCCCCCCACCCCTTCCCCCTGTTTTCTTTCCCCCTTCTTGGCTTAGGTCAAACTTTGGGTCATACGTTACAAATTGCCTGAGAAGAGCCACTTTGGTAAGCTTAGGTGGGTTTGTTCTGAAGAGCCTATAGAGGGAAGGGGGGGGAAAAACTCATCTCTACTTACCCTCAACTGAAAACTTTGAAAATAAAAGACTTGAGAACAAGTGAAAACATGCGTACAGCAAGCATAAAAGGAAACCACAATGAAAGTGTGCTTTTACAGTGATTAAAAAATCCAGATGCAAAGAATTACCAAAATTTCTTATGCGCTAATCATGCAGTAGGTTCAACCTCGGTGTCATTAAAAAACAAAAAGCTCAGTTNCCAACACCTAATTTCTTCTTTTTTTAAAAAAAAAAAAAAAAAAAAGAAATGAAATCAGGAAATATCCCATTAGCACCACATTTCCAGAAACTAGTCACTGATGGAGAACAGGGAAAGTCAAGTAACTTCGTTCGGCCACTCAGGAGAGAGGAGCAGGATTTTTTCAGGTTGATTCTAAGCAAGTATCGAAAATCGAGGTCCCTTCGGCTTTACTGAACCCCTTGGGTTTGGAACGAGAGTTCAAAAGAGTCATTATGGGGACAGTTCTTAATCTTATCATGCTTTCGTGGGAGGAAAAGCACTGAGTTTTGTTTCGCACCGTCAGTTGGAGCCAGGGCAAACCGCGCGTTTTCCACCTGTCAGCTCTACAGCCGCGCGCCGAGTGCCCCAAAAGCCAGAGCTTCCCCATCGCCACCACCACGCAGCACCCGCTCTGCGTCCAAAAAGCTCTGCTAGAAAAGACGGGACGAGGGGCCCGGCCCCAGAAATACGGACCGTGGACCGAAGCTCACCGTGATTTTATATTCCCCCGGCTCACATCGAGCCGTTACTTTTTGCATCGGGCTCAGGAGGGGTTTTGGGTTTTTTTTTTTGTGTGTGTGTGTGCGTGGGGTCGTTTGTTAAAGGCGACTGTCCATTGAACCGTCACCTCAGAAACCCAGCGCTAACTCGGCTCGGGGAAATTCTCTTTCATAGCTCCCTCACAGTCCCACCAGCGCGGCCGTCTAGTCCTGCCTCCCTGTCACCCTCATTCCAGCAGTTCAGATCTACTTTAAGAGTAGATCTGATCTTCCGGCCAGACCACATTTGGCCAGAGGATGAACGGACTCTCCTTACGAGTCCGGCCCTCTGCGTCTCCTGGAGGACAATTACAAAAGATGCAGTCAAGCATTATAGTTGTCTGAAGCAAGTCACATTCAGATCGCACATTTGTTTTTTCAACCTTATCGTAAGAGGAAATCAAGCTGGCATTAAAAGAGTAATACACTGGACTCTCGAGGGGAAAAAAAAAACAACAAAAAACAAACTTACTTCAATTAAATGCTTCACTACACAACACTCCAAAGCACTCTACGTTCTCTTACATCACCATCAAGAAACTTCAATGTCCAGTACAGACAACACTACAAGGAAAATTAATGGTTTACATTTGGAGGATGGAATGAACGAACCGCTCCTTAACTCTTGCTACACCCTGACTACAACAAGCGGGCAGGCGGGAGACCTGCGAGCACCGCTCCCCGTCTGTAACGCGTTCGCTTGTTACACCATCGCTCTGCACCGCCGGGACGAGCGCAGCTCCTTGACCCGACATGCCCCGCGGTTTCGGGCGAGCCCTGCGGGTCAAGGGCTTACGCTGACCCGGCGCCGAACGCTTCGAGGCCGCTCTAGCTGCAGCCTCCGGCTGCCGCAACGAGTCTTGCGCTAAAAAAAAGGGTTCGCTTTGCGGGAAATGGGAATTTAACGGCAAAAAAACACTGGCTACGGGTGGCCGGCACACCACGGCTAACAAAAAAATCCAAAGCCTCACAAGACGGGAACATGCAAACGGACTCGGTCACAAACTGTACAGCGTGATGGTGATCTGAGCGCTGCGGGGGGGGGCCAGTGAAATGCAAACCCCGGGTTTTAGGAGTCAATTTTTTCCAGCGTTGCTTTGCCAAACGAGGCAAGGAGGACAAAACCAAAGCAAGGTGGATGCAACTTTTCTCGGAGAGCAGAACAAACTACTATAAAGGAATCGGGTTATACATCCCTGCGCTTAACGCCCGACCGTTCAGGCTCAAGTCGCTGTACGAACAGATGAATGTATCTTCCTGCACTGCCACAACTCTCCTTTTTTCACTTACTGAAACATAAGGCTGCCTCCATTTAGGAGAGGTAACTTTTAGGTTATTTGCCCTAGGAAATTACTTACGATATTCTTCCAAACGGCGCAAAAGCTGCTTTTATATCTTCAGTTGTAATTTCTGGACTGAGGTCTCCAACAAAGACATGGAAATGGTCTTTTTGGGAAAAAGAGAAAAAAAGGATCTTACCATCTGAAGGCGACCCCTGAACACGCGCGCGCACACGCACACAGAGCACAGCAATCTCATAGCGCCGATTTCCAGCTATTATTAAAAACTACACGAAGACTAGAGTTCACTAGGAAACAGCATTTACTGCTGCTCGCAGCAGATCCTTTGCTTGGCAGCGCTACAGAGGCAGTGGTTTTAACGATACTACAGCGACATACAGCATTTACGTTTGGTATTTTACAAACGGCTTTTAAGACCAGTCAGCATTTTACCATACAAAGTCTAAAACTATTTACTTAACGTGCCAAGACTACACGAACGCCTTCCTCTCCGTACGCTAGCGTTAGGCTTCGGCACGGCGGGAGATGACTAGCTATTCAAAATCCCATCGGCTGAAACACCCAGCAGTTTCAAGAAAGGCAGGGTAACGCTCGTTCTAGAGCGGGACGAATTTTGAACCTAGCCACAATAGGTCGTGAAGAACAAATTAAAAAAAAAAAAAAAATACCTTGCATTGCAACAGTTTGCTGTTAAAGAATTTGAGTTCCCAAAAGCCAAGAGTTTTGGTTGCCCAGCCAATACACCATGTGAATCCATGTGAATTCAACGTGTGTGAATCCATGTGCAAGGGAACTAAGACTGAAGGCAACAGAATGGAAACAGTAATCCCTTCATTTGATAGCAGAGCCATAAAAAAAACAAGCACCAAAGAGAAACCCAAGTCCTGTATCTAAGGCGTTTTCCGCTCCCGTCAAACAATACATCACATTTCATCCTGGCAATATACAGACTTGTTTGGCATACAGCAGGTACGAAACTCTCGAGTCCACTCGGGCGCTGAGGCAGTTTAGCCCCGCTCGCCTACAGAAATCCCAAGCTTGCCGAGAACAGCAGCGATCCGTAGGCTTGGCCGCGAGCGGCGAGCGATGGAGCCCAATTCGGGATGAAGTCTAAATACTCCCACGGAGCCCGTCCGCAGGCGCGCACGCTGCAGCCCCACAGGGAGCCAACTGCCTCAGCAGCGGGGGACGAGGGGCTTGGGGTTTGGTTTGTTTTTTTTTTTTTTTTCTCAACGGCACTCGTGACAAACAGCCGGAGATTGGCACCAGAACTAAATAGTGGACGCTAGATCGCTTTCCGGTGCTACAGGGAAACAAAAGGGAAGTGTTTCCGTAGAAAATAAACTCGTAACGAACAAAAACCCCGGACATAGCTTCAGGTGGTTAGTGAATACCCTCGAGAGATTTCATTTTATGTTTAAGAAGATACAATTACCTTGTGAACGCTGTGTGTTGACAACGGTACTACCTGATGACAAAGATTAGATTTGTTCTTAAGTTTATTAACACAAACACATTAAATAATATCTTAGGACTACGATCAAAACATTACTGCATATAACCGTACGATGCTTACTGTTTACGTTTAAAAACTACTTGTACAAATCAAGCACGTACTCAAAGCGTAAGCGACACTTACTGCTGGTGTCTTTCTTCTGGCTGCTGGGGGTCGTCGCCCAGTTCACTTTGACCTCCTGCAAACGTCAGTCGCTCACGTTAGATCGAGCAAATCCCAGCTACGCTCAGATACCTCCGGCACTTCATTCTGACGCTACAGGGGCACCAGACGCGCAAGTCCGGGGTGAAAGCTCAAGTTTAAGGCACGTTTGGCGGCAGAGGGTTCGTTCTTCCAAACTGCGTTCCACTGGTTACGAGGAAAGACGGGGAACAGACCCCGTCTGGGAGCTGGGTTTGGTTGGGCGGGTTTTTTTGCAGGGGTGGCGAGAGAGGGACGTTGTCCCGATGAGGTCGGCAGAGTGGAAATACTCATTACGCCCGACATCTCTGAGCCCTCCCCATTCTACATCCCCACCTCCCCCCTTCTACATTCTTCCTACAACAGCCTAAACAGCTTTTCTTCTTAGTCGTGTCACGTTAAGACCAAGCGCAGCGCCTAACAGTTGCAGCGTGTCCACTCGATCTCTCAAGTGCTCTTTCACCCGCTGGTATTTCACCCGCGTGACCTGAGATAGCCTGATTTTCAACTCCAACTCACCCTGTAGACATGACAGCTTACCTTACCCATTATCTTCCGGCCGTTCATAGCAGCCAGTGCTGCAGCCGCGTGCCGGTGCTCGTAGAACTCCACAAAACAGTAGGGATCGTTTCCAGCTGTCTGATGAAGGAAACAAACAAAGGATTAGTGATACACACCTCTTCAAACTGTGCCCTCGCTATTCTACTCAGGTCTTGGCTCGTTACACCTAAGTGTCTCAAAATGCCTAGGCTTTTTCGCTCCACGCTGAGACCGTGCCCTAACACAGCTCCAGGAGGTTTCAGTTCTGCTTTAAAAAGGTAAAAGTATGGCAAAGGAGAACTTTTCAAATCTCACCTACATCACCCACATATATCAGCCTGTTCGCTCCCTCTCGCAGTATCCCCCCTCCTTAAATGTAACGTCCAATACGAGGCAGAAGTGATGCCCCAAGTACACGACTCCGATCTCCAGCCTTATCACATCCCTTTAAAGCGGTGATGCCGTATTTCCAGTGGAATCCTGAAACGCGCAAGGACGGCCCAAAGGCATGAGCTACGAGAAACACGAAAATCATCAGGTGAAGGCTCTTACATCCATTATCATTTTGCAGTTCTTGCATGGTCCGATCTGGCTGAACAGCTGGAGGATTAGAGCTTCTGTCACGTCTCTTGACAGGTTCCCCACGTACCTATAGGACCAAATACAAAGTTAGAAGCTTTGTCAGGACGACGCTCCAGTCTGCTCGTCGGTAACTGAGCGAGCGCGGCCCAAAGTTGTTCCACGAACACCCAACCCACCATTTCCCCAGCTGCCCCAGCAGCTCAGCCCGGTGTTTAGAAAGCACATTACACCATATTTAGTCAGTCCCTTTCAATAAAGGACTTATCGTTTGAAAGCGTCACATCTGCCTGAAACAGCCAAGGGCGAACGTGCTCAAGCGTGGGCATTCCCCCGTCCTACTCCATGTGAAAGGATCAGCCTCCTCGGGCGCAAACAGAACCTGGACCCCTGCTCCGATTTGGGATCTTGGCATTCTCAGCGACGAAGATCATCCTTGATCCACAAGTGGGTTGTTTTTTTTTTTTTTGGTGGTTGTTGTTGTTGTTAAGCCCAAGTCACGGGATTTTTAAAAAAAGCACACAGAGAAACCTCAGCTCCAAAGGTGTGGCAGCACCTTTCCGCAAAGGAACGTTATGTGGCAAACCACGGCCGCTGCAAGGAGAACCGCAGCCAAATCGCGCTGCTGAAACCACGTCAATAAATCAGCAATCCTCCCCGTCTCGGTGCAAGACTTGCAAAGACGTTGTAAGAAAACAACAAGGCAGCAAAAAAAGGGACTCCTCGCACCCCTTCTGTTGACACAAGGCTGCGAACAGCCTTCCTGAAGAGATGGACGCGCTCCAGTATTTGGTTTAGCAGAGGAGAGAATGGGGGAACAAGACACACGGCCTCTGTTTTTCTGTCAGAAATGACCCCGCAAGCTCTGTATTAATAGTTTGAACAGCTATTTTAGGTAGGACTCTGAATCGTACGCCTTTCTAAAATCAACACTTGCTTCACCAGAATCAGAGCGCCACAGGCACCCTCTCGCTCAACAACAAACTTCTGACGAGGTACACTTAAACGGCGGAGGGTTTCGTGCACTTCCATTAAGACAATTAACTTTGTGCTCGATAACACCAGGACATTCTACCCCACGTCAAGTTCAACCGAGAGTCATAACTGGCGACACTTTTTTTCTCCCTCTTTTTTGTTTTGTATTATCGCTATCTGGATAATGAATAAGCCAAGGCACTAAAGCAGCGAGACTCTCCCCTCACCTTCTAGGTCTAAGTTTATTAACAGTTTATTTGTAACTGAAAGTTTCCTACACAGGGTGTCTAGGCCCTGACCTTTACACTCACCCTGGATTTTCACCCCGATAATCACACCGGCGTCTCCTGACACATTCCCTACCTTAACACTGGATTTAGCTGGAAAAAGCAGAATTTAGGTAAGCAGTATCTCCCACAGCCTCACAAATCTCTGCATGGCCAGACTTTTCAAAATGCATCCTCGAAGGATCAATTGCAGCAAGATATATATATGTGTACATACACGTATGTATGGAGAGAGCATGTGTAATTGCATGCTACATGTTGACCTACTCGCTTCCGCACGAAGGTAAAAACAAGTCTCGGCTCCTCGTGCACAGACACGGTTCAAGACCTGCGTCCACACAAGCAGGAACGACGCACCGAACGAGAGCGTTCTGCGAAACACTAAAAAAGGGGAGGGGGAACCGTAAAGCACATCGGTCACTCAGAAAAACAGCTTAACCGTGTACAAATTCAGCAGCACTCTTCTCCTGTTCCTTGTCAGCGTACGCTCATTACCCGTAGCTGCGTACATCTGCTGCCTGCTCTCTGCAGCCAGAGCAAGTCTGGAGAGATTTCGCCAGTCCACTAGCTGACAAACTACAACAAAGTCCTGCGACTCAGGACAAATCAGCCGTGCCAAGGTGGATGGCAAAAACGCAGAGCTGTAGCCCCCGCCCTGAGCAACAATCCCCATCTTCTTTTCTCTGCTGCACTCTCTCCGTGCCACGCTCCAGCTGTTTGACCACCCAAACCTTTCCACGGAGTTTCGCTGCAGCTCTCTTTCCGTGTAGCTGGAGCAGGGACAGGGTCCAGCACACCCGGACCTTGTCCTGCACCAGTTACACACGAAATAACCGAGTGCCGAGGTGACCCTGCCAGGTAGGGACAACTAATACGGCAGGAGGAGACCTCTCCTGCGTGACAGCTCTGTCGTCCCCTGCGCCCTTCCCTTCCCTCTCTTTCCTGCTAATTGGATTCTCATTAATGACTCGGTCAATGTTTCTTTGCAGATGAAGGACTACGCTACAGAAGGCAAACTACGCCGACAACTCCATTTATCCACTGCACATTGATCAGTACACGGCTTCGTGAAAAGTAATACCAAACTGTTGAGCCTTAGCACTTCTGCATCTTTTTAGACACACAAAGTAAACCAGAAGGGACACGTATTCTGCAAGCACCTACACGCGTATATGAAAAATACAAACAAGAGGTCTTTGTAAAGTTCAAAAACACTGTCTGCCTTGTAACCGCTCTTCAAATTTATAATCTCTGCCGTTGAAGAGTGGCTTTCAAGGAAGGCAACTGGCCACGTGAAAATGAGCTGCCTATCCAGGAAATCATTTACGTAAGTAACACAGCTCCTAACTCGCTTCGGAACGCCAAGGCTCTAACACCCCCCACCCCCGTTTCAAAGAAACAGGTTCAGTGGAAATTGCAAAACCAAGAAGTTACTTCCAACATCATCTGGAACATATTCCAGAAAAACAAATTAAACGTGCTAAGGGAACTAAAGAAAAAGGCACACGGCTTGGAGACCACTTTGATGGCCCCTCAGGACGCAGCGAGACAACGCAGCCCAGGAGGGAGCACCGTAATGCGTGCCCAGGTGGGGTTTCTGTAGCACTACCTACAGAAATCCTCATGCCATCAAATATTTAACACACACTTCACACCCGAGCTGGAAAGAGATTACTTTGAGCCGCTTTTTCTTCCCTCAAGCTGCTCGTTCTAAACCCAATCTGTGCAATTCAGCTTGTCACAATCCTCCACATGACTTGAGAAAGTCACTCGGAGCGATTCAGAGAAATACCGTTCTTGGCGCGTTGCTCAATACTCAGTTCTGCAGCTCAGAAACCCGGCCGTGTTTGTGCAACGAGCCGCACGTGCTCAAGGCCAGATAATTCATGCCCTCGAGCATACCGCCGAGACCACTAGACTCCAGACAACCGTTTCACTGGGACGGGGGCAAAAACATCTTTCTAAATAAACAGGCAAATATGCCAACAGGCCTGACCCATGTTTGCAGACGCCAAGAATAGTTCCAAAAACGCACGCGCTAGAAAGACAACGGGATCGTATACACAGGGAGGCAGACAAGAGTGTTTACCGCTAAAGAAAGCCTGGACCAGGGGAGCTGGCGTAAGTCACGTAAAAGTCTTGTTTTCCTGCAGCCACCCAGCCAAGCCGTTTATCAGCCCTCGGGGGTAGGTGCAGCCACTGGCCAAGGGCAAAACTTTCCCCTCGCCTTGGAAAGTTTCCCTCTGCCTCGTGTCTTCCCTCAACTCCTGTGCTGAAACAAGAGATCAGAGCTCACGCAGAGGGGGAAGACAGAGACTGGAGCCTGTGATTTCCCTGATCTAAAGGAGGGAAACTGCTCCTGGAGAGAAACGTGCACAGTAAGATGGGCACAGGAGCTCTCCTGTGCCTTCCAAACACGGCCGGCTGCGGGAGCGACGGCCGAAAAGCCCAAAAGCCTTTTGACAGCGGCGGGTGTCAGCTGCCTAACACCGCCAGCAAAGCCGCTTCTAATTACAGGAACCCCATTTATGATTTTAACAAGGCGAGGAGCTGCCCTACAGCTACGATTAGTTGCCGGGGAAAGGAACAGGCTGGCAGCGTGCTTTATGAACACTTGGACAAACGCCGATTTCGGGGGCACACCACCCCCTCCCCGGTTTATTTCCATCAAGCTGTTGAACATCGCAGCGGGGATCCGGCTGTCGGCCCAGGGCAGCCCCCCCGCAACACATCCACCCCCCCCCACACCCCCGGGAGGTAACATAACCCAGAGATGGCAAAATTCGGCCAAACGTACAGGGAGCAAGTACAGGGAGGGGGTGTACATCTCCCCAGCCCCCTTCCCTCCAGATGTGAGGTGGGGAGGCCCGGGAGAAAGCCTCCCCCTCTCCCTGAGGGGGGCAAGCCTGAGGACAGCACTGGGAAGCAAGGCAGGGGACGGGAATGGCGGGGCTCAGGGCGGATCCGGGCCCGGCCGGGCTCCCCCCGGCTCTACCGGGGCCGTCCCGCCCTGAGGGGAACCGGGCGCCCCCGCAGCCCCGCGGCGGTCGGCAGCCGTCCCCCTCCCCGGGGCACTGAAGGCGGCTGAGGGGCCGCCGCCCGTCGCGGAGGCCCGATCGCGCCGCCGGGGCCTGAGGGGAGCCCGGGGCCGCCCCTCCCCGCGGAGCCGGGAACAATAGGCGGTCTCGCCCCCTCCCCACTCACAGGGTCTTGGGCATTTCATCCTCCATGGCGCCGCCGCCGCCACCCGCCCAGCCCCGGCTCTTCAAGCCCAGCCGGCCCCCGCCGCCCCGTCAGCCGCTTGGGCAGCCCGAGCGCCGCCGGCCCCGAACGGCGGACAATAACCCCAATGGTCCTCGCAAGATGGCGGGCGGCGGGCGAAGGGGGCCCGGCCCGCCGAGAGGGGGGCGGTAACGCGCATGCGCCGCGAGGAGGCGCCGGCGGGGCCCGCCTCCCCATGCGCCTTCCCGCGCATGCGCCGCCCGGTAACCGGTTAACGCTTCCCTCCCTTCCC
>RSEF01000022.1:4175693-4189207 GCA_003993805.1 Himantopus leucocephalus
AGGCTGAACACCCCCACTTCCCTCAGCCGCTCCTCATCAGACTCGTGCTCCAGACCACATCTTTCATCTCAGAAGAAATCAGTCGACCACCACTGGGTACTTTGCCAGCCCGTTCAAATCAGTAGGAATCCGCCGCTGAATTTAATGGAGCTAAAAGTTTTCTCATCACATTTCCACAGTTATGGTAAAGAGATCATTGACGTGCACAAGCATGATTCGGCAACGTCCTTCCCCGCCGCCACCCTATTTCCAGCAAATCTGGCCAAGCACAAACTTTGGCAGGGGGGTTCGGGAGGATACTCCAGTGAATTATATTTTGTCATATTAAATTAAGAGTGGAATCAGTTAAAAATCATTTTAATCATGGCAACAAATGGAAAAAGAAATGGAACGATCCCTCGCAGACCGCTTTTGACATTTGTGCATTTGTTTCGTATTCCCTCTCACTCAATAAACTGAAGGATGACTGAGTTCATTTCACAGAAGATGNGAGTTAAAAATCATTTTAATCAAGGCAACAAATGGAAAAAGAAATGGAACGATCCCTCGTAGACCGCTTTTGACATTTGTGCATTTGTTTCGTATTCCCTCTCACTCAATAAACTGAAGGATGACTGAGTTCATTTCACAGAAGATGGATTGTATTTTCTTCTCTCAGCTCTGTGATGTCCATCGAATTCAACCAGAAAAAAAAAAATTACTGGGCTTTAAAAACTCATGATTCCGACATTATTAGAGTCAAACTGCACACCTGGGGCAAGAGGAAGGAAAGCAACGCAATCTCCATGTGCGATAGCTGCGATTATCTAATAATGGTGGTTGATATTTGGGGGAGCTTTTAAAGCAAATACGCACCGAGACGTATCGATGAAGCCCAAACTGAAAACTTGGTTTTTACATAAGCCATCAGGCAACCCAAATTATTAATTTTTTTTTTGGGACCCAGACCTGCTCACTTGCTGAAAGAAAGCAAAGCAAACGGCAGCAGATGAAAACAAGACAAAAAAAAAAGACATTAAGGGTCAGTTCTGGCCAGCTGGAAGGGGCCAGAAATGTCCCACCCCAGGGCTCTATGCCTTTGGGGTGAAGAGGCTTTTAAATATCCTGGGGAAACTGGTCTTTATTAGCTTTCTACATCCTCCAGTGGTCCAGCACAAAGCCAGTGGTCTATGTCAGTGCAGCTCCTATCAAAGCCAACGCCTCTGCGGCGACTTACGCCAGCTGAGGGTCTGACCCGGTGTCTTCACAACAAAGGGCAGCAGAGGAGGAGGGTGAAATTAGGAAAGAAAGGGGGGGGAAAAAAAAAAAGAGAAAGAACAAAAGAGGAAAAATACATAAAACTGAAACCTGCCGGTTCCTGGCAGGGACTGAAAACAGGGAGAGATTGTTCCTACGCCCAGGAGGTCCTTATGCGCACGAGACACGGGCACCGGTTTAAGACACTCAGTAAATCTGCAGCCTGGATAAGAGATCTGCTATACCGATTGCGTGAGGCACATTTTCGCTTGAGGATTTGGGCATTTTCTGGGTAGATAGGGAAAATAAATGTTAACCCTTTATCAGCAGAATAATCAGTTAACATCTCCTGTTTTGAAGCCTTTATGCTCGCTTGTTTTATCATTTGAACTCCTCTGGCGTTTAAGTGAAACGCGATGATGCTGTTACTGTGGGCATAAGAGAGCGCACGCAGCCAAAAGCAAATCGGGATTCAAAGTCTTGGTTCTGCAATGTCTGTGTTGCAGGATGGTGACGCCGATCTCTGCGCAGAATATCAAACCGTAAGCCGTGACCAAAACCCCCTTCTCCCTGCCTCGTCCGTCAAACAAACTGCCCACCTCCACGGTCGCTCATCTTCTCCTTCAGCAAAGCCGAAATAGCAATAAAAATATTTCCATTAGGGTTTGTTTTTCCCCCTCTCCGCCCCGCCAGGGTTTCTTTATTATCTCACCGGTGATAGGTGCAGATCGTGCAACAAGCTGGGTCGTACCCCGGTAGCCTACAAGCCCGCACACGCAACCCTGCGCTTCGGCATTTGCAAATTGGACTCGCTATTTAGTACGAGAGAAGGCTGGTAAAGATTTAGCAGACCTATTGCCAAAAAACTACTTTGGGAGATTGGTGTTTGTTTTTTTTTTTTTTTTTTTACCCCCCTCCTTTCTTTTGATCGAGTCTGTCTTCCATAAAGTCTCATCTGAATGCTGTTAACACACACCACAGACACTGATGACACTGAATTATTTAACGCTACACACCTATCTCAGCTGAAATCTTGCCGAGCAGAAGAAAATGTTTACTTCGGTCGGGCGCAGTTTCTTTATACGCAATATAAGGCAATGAGACAGGCACTAGAAAACATTACAGGAACCACCTATTAGGAAAAATTAGTATAAATTCCTTTCGGCAGTCCTTTTCTGCCTCTTACGCACCCGATTCCCAGCCTTTTCTGTCCCCTGGTACCACCGCCGATGTGCAGGTTTTCAATTCCCTGACTGCTGTCCTTCATATTATCCCCGCTCAAGTCCTCACGTGTTTTTGGTGTTTGCTTCTTTTGCAATAATAACAGCTGATCTTCTGGTGATCGACAAAGCAAACAAAAGGGGTCTATTTTCTCCCCTCGTTCAGGTGAGCGGATGATTCGGAGAATCCGAGACAGAACGTTGCCCGTGGGTAATTGGCCTTCACTCCTTTCAGCCTGACAACAACCTGAGATGGTCACCACCCCCTGTCTGCTCCACGTGAAAGGAGCTTGCAAATCCTCGTCCGCTGGCTCTTGAAATACTAAATTAAAGTTGAACTCAAGGTTGAATTGGTTTTAACGCCAATATTTTAACAAAAACACTTGAGATCCTCCCAATTCATTCTTCGGGCAGATAAAAAAAAAACCCTGACAACAATGTCCAGGCAAAAAGTAAATAGGAATAGTCCTATTGTCCCCATTCCCCCACAGTTCGATTATCTACGGCACGGGGGTTGGAACTTGATCTTCAAGGTCCGTTCCAACCTAAACCATTCTATGATTCCATCGCACAGCACAGGATTAAGCTACACGGGCAAGGAAACAGTGGTAATGGAGTAACGTGAGGATGGAGCTCCACCTTTGGCAAGGTGTCAAAACTTGCTCTCTCAACTACGTGCGGCTGGCAAAAGGTCTAAACCCGTCTGTAAATAGAATGAATCTCAAAACACTCCCTTGTTCCTTCTTCCTCTTGTCCTGGCCAGCCTCAGCTGTGAGCATCTTGTGATCCACGCACCAAAACTCCATGAAAGTACGAGGACACAATTCCCACCAGAACTCCGCCCTTGCCCGCTTGCTCAGCCTCACCGGTCTCCCGCGTTCTTCCTCAGGAAACGCCAGGGCACCGGTTCAATCTCAAACGCCCCAGCCAGCCTGCCATCACGCTGCCCTCTCCATCTACTAAAACAGCGGCGGCAATTAAGTACTTCAGGAGCATCTCTGTGACACGCGTTCTCAGACCCGCACACGGAGCGGTTTCGGGTAGGATGCTGCAGCACGGGAACCTGTTATCTTGAGAAACGCGGGTTTGAGACCACAACAAACGTATTTCCTTATGAAAACGCGGAGAAGCGAGTTACAAAGGCTCATGTGAACAGTTAATAATTTCAGGAGTGCTCCAGGCCACCTTTTTAAAAACCTCGCAACCAAAATTAGGACTACGCACTCAGAACAGTCCACACTTTTCACTGGACAGACAGACATTTTCAGTAGCATTCAACAGCCAACGCACTGAGCTAGTCAGAAACCAAAAGCTCTTTTGTTAGTGCACAATTAGGCTGAAGACCTCACCGCAAACGTCTTTATGAAGGCAGACGCAAGACCAACGGACTAACACCCACAGGAATTAATTTTAAGCGTTCATGCTCGTTGCCTCAAGTTGGAAAGCATCTGTGGAGCACGTGTTAGCAGGAAGGCACTGCTTTTATATGTTTTGAGAAAAACCCTAGTATCCTCTCTCCTGTCTTCCGCCTTGTATCATCAAGTAGAATACATATAAAGCCAATTAAAACCCATTCGTCAAAGGGGAGAACTAACAGCATAATACGCGTGGTCTGCTCACAGCTCACTGGCTGTTACTCGAAGTCACAAATCACAATAACTATTCTGTTGAAATGGTAAAAGAGAAGCGAGAAATCCTGCTAAACTCAATGAGCCATTAAACAGTTGACAATATTCTTTATAGGAACCTAGACCAGTTAATTAGTCCCAAAATACAAATGGTGAGTGTGAATAATTGCCACCGTAGATTGCAATCGAGATACCCAAGCCTACATCTAGCGTAAGTTGACATCGCTTCATGTACAATGCCAGCGCGTACCAGCTGTGAGACTGGCCCTAAAAAGTTGGTCTTGTGCTTAAAATATGGGGGTCCTCGAGGAGAACGCCTCGGTTCTGTTCCCAGTGCTGCCACTGACTTTCGGCGAAATCTTCAAATATTTTTGCTATCTACCTGCTGGCGTTGCTTTTGTCGGCACAGTTCTCGCTCGATACCAAAGGATGTGTCTATTCCTTCATCTTCCCCACTGCCACAGCTTCCCCTGGCTGCCCTCTACCCTTGTTACTATTCCTGCGCCTCTGTTACTCCGGGTGCTCCGTTCCCTCCCCTCTGCTGTCCTCTCCATTTTGGCATTTCCCGGCCAGCGTTTCTCTCTTCAAACCAGTAAAGGTTCTGCTTATTGATGGATAGAACATTCCCCTCCAAGTTTTGCGCGGATGAGGTGTGACATTCAGAAGTTATTGCATTATACAAGAACAAACAGAGAAATGCCATCAAGTTGAGTGCAGGGAATTTCTCCATCAATTAATATTTGCATATCCTTGGATGAAAGATATCAGTAGTACAAAGTATTATTATTAGTAAGAGCCCACCGAGAATCTTCTGTCAGGCACACGCAACTAACACTGCGCCTCACTTTCCGTCTTGGCACCCCACCAAGTTTCACGGAATACCAGCTTCTTGCTCAGCCCACAAAGCCTGGCAGATCTCGACGGGGTTTAGGTGATCAAACTGGGAGAGAAAGTTCTGAAAGGAGGAAAGACAGACCGCACCTCTGTCACTGCAAAGATCCCAGAACGGTCACGGACTGGCAGGGGGTGGAAGGGACCTCTGGAGCTCATCCAGTCCAGCCCCCCTGCCAGAGCCGCGTCACCTACGGCAGGTTGCACAGGATCACATCCAGGTGGGTTTCGAATATCTCCAGAGAAGGAGACTCCACGGCCTCTCTGTGCCAGCGCTTTGTCAAGATGTCACGTCTTGACACCACACACCGAGCGTGACAGCAGAACTGTCCCTTCCCCGACATCCCTGCCTTCGTTTCCCTTACACAGTCTTGATCCTGAAGGTGACTTTTCCCGACCAAGCTGCTCAGCTACATGAAGGTAAGCTAAACTTCAACATTTCATGGCTCAGGATCACGGGGCTCCTCACTCCTTAGGGAATTCATTCTGCCCCTTTCTCAACGCTACCCAACACAGCGCGAAACGGTGGCCTCGATCCTGCAAACGTTCCCAAAGCATCAGGGCGACCGTCAGCCAGCTTCTCCCCGACTTTCCTGCCTAGCCGGTGCCTGCGAGCAATCTTGATGGTGGAGATCTGAAATGTAGCCTCAACCAACTGACAAACCCCCTTCTCTTTAGCTGCAGCAGCCCAATGACCTCTCATGCATCTTTGCCTTTCAAAAGGAACACAGGTGCTTGAGCGGGGTGTATCTGCGGACTTCCAAATGGTTTCTTTCCCCTTTTGCGGCTGCCGCGTCCATAGAGAGCCAACTGCCAGAACGTGCTCGTACAAATATATTTGCCGCAGTAAACAGCCCGAGGCGATCTGTTCCACTCAAGGACCTCGTGTTGATTCCGCCCTATTCCTTGGAGGAATTGTTCCTCCTTGCAAATTTGAAAATGTGAACCTGGGAGGGACCAGAACCTTGTTCCTGTACGTTTACTGGCCTGAGGCCAGCCACGCGGAATGCATTAATAGACACCGACAATTTTATATGGCTACACCAAAAAAAACCCACCCCACCAACAGGGTGATAAGAGCTTCTAAAGCAAATAACACTTGAAGAAAACCAGAAAAAGAGCCAAACGTTATTTCTCTTCAGAGGTGTTCCACAGCATCGCAGTTTAAGAGATAGAATTTGTTGAGTTTGGTGAATATTTGAGAAAAATATGAAGAATGAAGAAAAAAAAATAATCCGTAGTAGCACTGACTTACTGCCCTTAATTTGAAGCACATGGTTCTCAGTAATTTCAGTAAGGGTATTCACGTGGTCCTCAAGTACTTCAGTCAGGGCCTCAAGGAGAATGATAATGGCTTAGTCAGTGGTCAGGAGCCAACCGCTGGCATGAACCGGGATCTCAGAAATTAAGATTGTCCACTACCTCTTGCCAACATTCCAGTGATAAATGGAGGCAGAGAGAGCAGATGGATCCGGTTTTGATACGACCGCTTGGCGTTTTCAACAGCCTCCCCTCTCGGTTCAGGCTCCTGGATGTGCAGCCAGGGAAGGACTCTGCTTTCAGGACTCCACAGAACAGGTCAGGAGCTCACTTCCAGGCTTACAATGTCCCTCTCCCCCTCCTTTTTTTTCCATTATCAGCCCTTCCACCTATCCCTACCTCTCTGGCACCTCTCAGCTGCTCCTCTTGTAGCACCTGTACCAAGGTGGCACCGCTCTGGACCCATCAGCGTTACTGAAAGGGAGAGGGAAACCTTAGGTGACCGAGTAAAGCGCCGCGACTGCTGCGGAGAGAGAGGATGACTTTGTTGGCTCCAGCGAGCAGAAGGGCTGAGCCCTGCCATGCCCGTCAGGAACATGTTTGTCCTTGAACTGATGGGAATAAAGGAAGAGGACAGAGTAATGAGTCGGGGTATGGGAGACAGAAGGTAGAGAGGAGAGCCACCCACCCGTGGCTCTGCTCACCTTGCAGAGAAGCGACTAAGCAGCATTAACAGATGAGGTTGTCCCCAGCCAACGATGGGATTGACAGGGTAGCTGTCCTCTCTACGGTCCTTGGAGAAGCCGAATCTACAAAAGCCCAGGAACTCCACCCGGACTCAAATGGCACGCTCTAGTGTAGCTTCGTTAGCTTTCGGGGCAGCTTTCACCACCTGGGTGAAGTCCACGTGGAAGACTATGACTTGCTGCTAGAAGCAAGGCCACAATCAAGCGCTGCACGTGTTTTATTTGAACTCTGCTTACCAAGTTCCCAGCTTTCTGCTGGGGCTGGCAAGGAGCGGGTGATCTTGGGTCTTGCTATGCTTTTGTCAGGTTGATTAAATGGTCTGCTCTGATCAGAAACACCCTCCCTACACGGACAGTGACAAACCACGATCAAGTTACCTTTAGAAGAATTTTCTTCTCCTAATAGCAAGAGTTTCCTTGTGGGTACCTGACTTCAGCTTCTCTTTGAAAAGACCCTATCATCTTCCGCATTGAAGCGGTATCAGATAAGCAGTATTTAAGGCTTTGGTTAGCTGTGAAAATAAAAATAAATAAATAAAACCTCGGTGGCAACGCTGGGACAGGCTGAGGCAGCCGCTATTATTGCTTTGGCGTGAACTCAATTAAAATCCGGAGTCGCACAGTGATGAGTTTCTACTGAGGAACGGGGACATCAGTAAAATGCCAGCAGAGAGTCTTAACAAGTCGAGGGGCTTCAGCCGCCCCTCGCCCTCGAAATAACGCAGCGCTACTGACTGGGCCGCGGCGGCTGCGAGCTTGGAGCGTCACACATCGCCAAACAACACGGCTTTTCAGAACAGACGTCCCTGGAGAGAGGCCGCAGGCAGCGGGAAGAAATTAGGATGCCATTACGCTCCAAACACGCAGGGAGCAACAAGCACGGTCGGATTTGAACTGCTACTGGGAGACTTCAGCACAGGAGGGATGTCAACAAAGTTCAGCTGTTTTTTAGGGCACCAGAAAAGAGCAACACAGGTTTTCAAGAGGCACATAAAAATGTAAAAAAAAAATAAAATAATCATCTGGTCACAATACCCCTTTTTCTAGCGTTTGTACCAGCCAGCACAGAACTGCAGCAAGAAACTCCCAAGTCATACCTGCACCTTCTTTTTGATCTCTGGACCTCAACTTTAACCAGCTGTACACAGCAATAAAGCGCTGTCTCGGACACGGCCTAATTAGCTCTGACAAAGCTGACGCGTCCCAAAGAACAGCACGTATCCGTGTGGAAGATCCAGCTTCTGCCCCAGCAGCCCAGTAGCCACAAGACTCCGGCATCAGTTGGGAATAATGAGTGCGACGCCGTTTGCGGCGCAGAGGCTGGATCTGGCGTCCCCGTGCAAGCCGCATCCGACAGTATCAATACAGCTCAGCGACAGGGAATCCGTCACGCTAGTTCCAGGGTTAACAACTCCGACTGTTTAAAATATAAATTTCCCGTCTAGCCTGAACTTGGCTGCTTTCAGGTTCCCACTCTTGGGTCTTGCTATGCTTTTGTCAGGCAGATTAAATAGTCCGCTATGATCAGAAACATCCTCCCCATGTGGACAGTGATAAACCCCGATCAAGTTACCTTTAGAAGGATTTTCTTCTTCTAATAAAGGTAGCAGGCACTAAACCGCACCAGGGCTTCTTCCACCACGCAGCTAACCTCAACAGAGAAGGTTTTCAAAGGCACAAAGGACCATTTAAATGCTCGTATCCCACTGAAGATCAGGGGCTCCTCGCGCCTTACTCCATTCGTAAAACTTTGAAAGTCTCCTCCTCCCCTGTCTTGGGCAGCATTAATGGAAAATAATAAAAATATAATTTAAAGATGGAGTCTCAGAGAGGTGGTTCAACTACCAGCCCTAGCTGCCACAGCTGTCAGTAAATTAGAAAGAAAAGAAACACAGAATCATCCTTTCGCATTCCCCTCTGTTATGCCGGGATGGTTCTTTCCCTCCGACGAGCGATTTGAGAGCCTTTCCCCGTCAGCCCCCACCAGGTAGAAAAACTGCTCAGCAAGGCAGTGAGAGAAAGGGGAAGGGGGAAAGGAACGCGAAGCAGGACACCCTACCTCTTCAGCAACGCGTGGCAGGACACAGAGCAGCCTGTTACTGGATGTCTGGTCCCGTCTTCCCTCTGAGGGCGGTGAGCCCCTGTGGCAGGTTGCCCCGAGAAGCTGTGGCTGCCCCATCCCTGGAGGTGTTCAAGGCCAGGTTGGACGGGGCTTGGAGCAACCTGGGCTGGTGGGAGGTGTCCCTGCCCAGGGCAGGGGGTGGCACTGGACGATCTTCAAGGTCCCTTCCCACCCAAACCATTCTATGATTCTACGATTAGTCATCCAGCAGCGAACACGCTAGACGGCGAGAAAGGCAGGCGGAGAAGAGAAGGCACCCGGTCTCTCCTCTGCACCAGCTATTCCTCGGGGACAGCTGTCAGGGACCGACGGTTCCTAACAAAACCTGCGGAGGAGCGCCAGACATCGCAGGAAAACACGCAAACAAGGAAAATGATATCTCGCAGGTGCACAAAACAAAACCACATCTGATTTTAGAGGCAGCGGGGGAGATCGCTCAGCTGCCACGAGAGCTCTGCCCGCTCAGGTGCGTTTGAAGTCTTTCTGGATGTGTCTCGTTCACTCAAGTCCCACCAGTGTACTCATTAATTACAGCAGGGCTCCTGTCGTTACACACAGGCCTAGGCAAAGCAGCTTCAGTATTTTTCACGTTGCAAACGGGAAACCTTCAGCTCTGAGAGAGGGCTTTGGAACACGCAGTCCAGCCCAGGATTGGGCTTCGCCAAAAGGCGCTGCAGCGAGGAAGGAAGCGCAGGAGGCACCGGCTAGCTGCAACGTGGGAAACGGGCATTCCGCAGCCTTGGGTTGACAGGATTGCCATTTATACCACTGACTAAAGAGCTTTTCCTTAATTTTAAGACCAGAACCCTTCTCAGGACGAAGCACGAGGCTACAAACGCCACTTCGGGGTGCTCGAGCTTCCCAGCCCCCGCTCCCTCGGACGCTGCCCCACTCCTCCCAGCGGCAGTGCTGGGCTCGGCAGAGCAGCGGCTCCTCGCCGCCCTTGCCTGCGGAGCCTAAGCAGCAATTAATCATACGAAATACAATTACCTCAAACCTCAGCAAGCCTAAAAGCAGTCTGAACGAGGGCTGTTTGCGCTGGGCCTTCCGTTTCAAAAGAATTCCCAGATGACAGGAATGACAGAAAGCCTGACGAGGAAATGGTGTAAGGGTTTGATGCTGTTTCTCAGGAGCTTTCTGACCTCATCTCTCTCCCTTTTATACCTGTGACCGCATCCCTTTCCAGATGATTATTATACCTCGGTGGTTCTTAGCCGACCTCCCACAGCCGTGCGTTAGGAGGGAAGCATCGATGAACTTTTCAAAACCAGCTTTGCGCCGCTCCAAGGAAAAAGCCAGTACGTTAACGGCTGCAACTGCCTACAACTTTAATGAGAAGAGGGAGCCTTTCTTTCTACTTTTTTTTTTTCCTCCATAGGATGCCTAAGGTCCAGGCCCAGTGCTGGTTAACAGAGGGGAAGAAAAGTCCTCCCCCTCCACAAGAAAAATGCGCTTCATTACGTAGCACAGAGCTAATGCCGCCAGCGCTCTTTGGTTCAATCTTCACAGTTGTCCATTTCTGATGGAAAATTTGTGCTGATTTCATGGTGGCTGCTTGGAGAAAAGTCACCACACTTCATGGTTATTTCATAGCCGGGGGGGTAAAGTGGTGAACAATGATTTAATTACGTTTCTGTAATAACATCTCAATTTCCAAATGGCTGCCCATTTGTATTAGCACGGAATGATCTCAATTACTGTATTTCCTTTAAGCCTGTGATTTTAATGTTGATGGAAACTGAGAAAAGACTGACATCGTAAACTAAACCAGAAACTCTTTGCCCACAGAATACATACAACGTCCATTCGAGCGGTTCACGCTTCCTCTCACTGCAGCCGCATCCACCTGCAAAACCCGTGTCCGCATCTGACCAGCGCAAACGATCCTATTAGCGACGATGCTGCCGGATCCAGCCCACCCTTGGAGAGACAGCCCTGAAGAAAGGAGTATCCTGACGCACGCACCGGTTCAGGCAGCTCAGATGGCAGACTAAGGGAAAGCTCAGCCAAAAAGCTTGTGGCCTCCCCTCAATTCTTGACTTCAAACCCTGACCCCAACACACCTTCCAAAATATATCCGCGTTCTACCAACGCTTACACGGCGCCGTAAAATAGACGGTGTATTTCGCCTGTGAATTTCAGGAGATGGCATATATACAATTCAACAAGCCTTGATGATCCAGCTTGTCCGTAGGCCTGGGTCAGGCTGTGTATGGACCTGTTACTGTTGACATAAATAAGAGGGCAAATAAAACATAAATAGACCCCAAAGAAGAACCCAATCAGTAGCGTCTGCCTTCTAATTCCTCATTAGATAGAGTGTCAAAGCCTCGGCTAATCTCATCTTACTGTACAATCACTCCATCTGTTCCCGCCTCTGATTTCAATATGAATTGAAATAAACGTAGTTCCTGAAAAACGCAAAAAACATCTCAGGTTTCCAAGCTCCTTTGTCTCTTAGCAAATTTTATACACCCTCCTGTTTGGCACAGTGAGCTTTTCAAGTGCTACCAAGCTGATTATATTAGAGAATACTACAAATTGGATAACTCAAAACCCTCCTAGAGAGCTCTCGTAAAACTCCATGGCTGGATGGAAACTGGAACAGATGGGCGAGCTCCACCAAGCGCTACATTAACCCCGCTGCTCTCTGACCGGTGGCCAATAACACATTCAAAAAGTACAGATCTAAAAATAAAGTCTCCAAAACAGAAGATGATCCGAAGCTTTTAACGCGCGGCGGCAAGACGGGTGACCACTTGCTGACATGCTTCTGCTACGATTGCAAACAACCCCTTCCACGGAAATACAAGTATTTCAGCATCCCAGTGGCTGAAAGAGAGGAAGTATTTGAAAGGGAAAGGCGCGGTGCAAGGCAAATTAGTGGCCATTCGTCCATTACAGCTGAAATACTTCAACCGTCACCTCATTACATACAGAGTAAGAGCAAAGGGAGCGCAACGAGGGCCGTAATTGGACTGGAGAAATGGAGCAGCAGTCCTGGGGGGAGATCCGCAGTGCTCCAGTCGGTGCTGCTCTAGAAAAAATATCTCTTTTTTTGCTGCCGCGTACACAAATTCCCAGTAGATTCAAAAGTAGCTTCGGGTGCCCAGAGTCTTTTAATCTCAGCCCATTTGAAGTTTTAAATACCCATCTTTCCTCCGTGCCACCGGTGAGCTGAGTGACATGTTTTCACAGCTGGCCCGCGAGTTCTTAGATACCCCAGGGCGAGGATTTCAGAGACGTCAAAGGAATTCAGACGACCCCAAGATGCTCTGAAGGGGTCTGATGTGGAAGACCTTCTGTCTCTACGCTCTCCTCTTGTGGAAACCGATTTCTTCCGCAAGCCGCCCGTGCGAGGCAGCGCTCCCACCCCAGCGGCAGCGGACTGCTGCGGATCCATCTCTCCCCTTCCCGTCCCTATAACGCCATTCAAAAACTTTCCGGGTAAGACTCCGAGCTGAGGTATTTACTGCTGGGCAGACACCCGAGCGCTTTACACACCCGTAGCACAACCCAAGCAACGCAGCACTGTGTGCCTTTGGTACCATCCCCAAAAGGGAACAGCCCCAGTCCTGGGGCGCGGAACCAACCACGCGAAAAATCCATTTAAAAAAAAGTCCCGCGCTTTTCCCCCGATTAGGTATCAAAAAGCCGCATCCTGCGGCGAGCTCCAAAAGAGCAGATCACCCCCCGCCAGCCCCGCGCTTGTTTGGAGATGCAGTTTGTAGGATGATCATTCCCCCCAAACAAACAAACCAAGCGCTATTCTTCATTCTTTATGCTGACAGGCATGAAGGCTAATTGTTTGGAATTGCATTTCAAACGTCCCCGATGAGCTAAGTGCCAGGAGGTAGAGGTAAATCACGCAACTACCCACTTGCTGCCTCAGAGTTTAAATAAATAGAAATTCAGGGCTAATTAATATTTAGGAAATGCAAAACTTGTCATCTTAAATCAGGCTGAAACACAATAATCACATTAAGTGCTTACTTCAGCAAAATACCACTGAAATGCTAAGTGTTAGTGAACTATGTGCGTATTTATCCACTTAATTGACTCCTGGCTCTGACAGAACTCTATTACCCAGGAGTTAGAAGGAAATTTAATTCTGATCTGTATGTTTGCACTCAAGGACTTCTGTTTGACTTCAGCTTATTTTCAGCGGCAGAACTGAAGGGCTACATTTTTCCAGCTGTAATACGACTAAGTTGAGCAACAAATGTGACATTTAGCTTTTCATGCAATGACCTTCCATTCGTGTTTTGGCAATTTTTCATCCTGCTCTACTTCAGTTTCACTTCCAGATGTCCTTTAAATAAAGCAGCTACTTGGTGCTTCCGCATACACGGAGCCCGAGAGGAAGTACCGAGGCAAATTGCCAACTGCAGTCCGTCTTCTTTTGGGCTGA
>RSEF01000022.1:4203356-4216848 GCA_003993805.1 Himantopus leucocephalus
GTGAGGGGCCCAAAACTGAACGCAGTCTGCACCAAGGTCTCTGATGATGAGGACCATGCTCCACCACCATTGCTGAGCACACGGATGCCGCCCTCAGCAGGGTTCCTGGTCCCCTTCTGCGTGCCCTTCTCCAGGAACCGTTGTGCAAGGGGCTGTGTGTCTTTTGACTGCTTCAGTCACACAAAGCATCACGTCTGCCATCTGCCCGGAGCTCTTACCTCTCCCTCCTACCTGCTGAAATGGTGCGTGACCTTCACCGTTAACCCTCCGTTTGATTAACGGCTTTTGCAAACCTTTCTTCCTAATACTCTATCTCTTTGTTGGCGAGAAGAAACTTCAGTGGTGCAGCTTTAGAAAAGGAGAAAGGACGAGCAAAGCGATCAGAAACGGACCCCTCTGAGAAGTCTCTAAGTCGCGGTACCATTTCAGCCCCGGCCGCAGACGCTCTGAAGGTGTACTGAACTACCTGGGGGCAAAGGCCACCAGGCTATTCCTGACCGCCTCCTGAGACCTCCTAAAATTCACCAGCTTTGCCAATTCAACGGGGCCGCGCTTTGGTGCCTGCCAAAGTACTGCTGAAGATCCCACCCCCTCTTTTTCTTTTTAGACAAACGACAGCCTGCAGAAAAAAGCCTGAAAACATAATTTACCTTAAAGTCTTCAAAAACAGGACGTTCCTCTCTCTCTGCTGCCTTTTGTTTCACCATACCTGACTCCAGATTCGTGAGTATTCAGACCGGATAACGCTGTCGGGTGCGTTTCAGCTTAGGGTAACGGGGTTGACACGTTCCTACTAGATTTTAATAACAACTGGCCACATCTGCCCCTGCGGGCCCTCGGCAGGGGCCAAAGGCCAGGCACAAGGACAAGAAACGGTCCCCGAGAAGTGGGCAGCCAGGTGGCACCTCCCAGATTCGTTTGAGCATCCGCAGGCGCCGCGGAGCACTCTGCTCAAAGCCGGCCGCGGCAGACGGCAGTCGACGGAGCGGGCTGGCTGTGCAACACCTGCAGAGCCCCGGCGAATGCAGGATCCCCGCCTTGCGGGATTGCTTGCCTTTTGTTTTGCTCGAGTCCACGTCACTCGGCACCAACGTAAAGGCAGTAAGAGAGAATTCAGAATCGCTGGCTCTGCCTTCTGTCAATTTAATCGGCCCTGTTCGCGCGTCTGTCCGCAGGACGTTCCCCCGGCCTCACTAACACCAGTTCGCTGCACAAACTTTTTATATACATCTCCTCCTCTGGCATATGTATTACAAACCGCACTATTTCGTGCTCTCTCTAGCAGCTCTCCGTGTCAGAGAATCTCGGGCAGAGAGATCGACATTTGTTGAATATATTCCTCTTCAGGAGGTCGAGTTGACTGAGGTTTCCAGTTCTTCCTTCTCTAATTCAGTCTCATTGGAATTCACCCGGAAACAAGGGAGGCGAGAAGGCTCTCAGCAGGAAAGTTTAAGATGACAAAACGGTCTTGGGTAAAAGAAAGAACTTGAGAAAAGCTTAGGGAACACAAACTGAACCTCCATTTCTCCCACAGATACCCTCTCATGACTTGAAAGAAATCACAGCACCTTTCTGGACGCTACATTCTCACCAGCGCAAGAGACGTAAAGTAGTTTTCCACCACCAGTTCATTAGTGTTGCCTCCAGCCCAGGGTTCGGCCAGCGCTTGTCCTCGCCTGGGGCCTCGGCACGTCACAGCTCTAATAGCAGTAACGGGGCTCACTGCTAACGGCGAACAAACCAGGGAACGCACCCACGTTAGGATTTCATAACCTGAAGCTCATCACTCTTAACAGTAATGCCAGGACCCGTAATAAGCAAGAAATTTCATTGCCCAATTTTCCGGTATCCTTCAGTAGCCGCTAATACACGTGGACCACCAGCTGTCAGAACCACAACAAATAAGTCCTCTCATTTTCCCCCTTGACCTTTATCTGCCTCTTGACAACATTTAAAACAAAATATTTTAATCAGAGATGGTTAAAACCCAACCTGATTATTTATGAAGCAGATACTTTCCCCTTTCCTGTTGCCTCCTTTGCTCCACTTAATCACCATGGTCATTAACTGTAAATAGTACTAATTGCCATCTTTTGGCCTTTCAAAGCACATCTCGCCCATCTGCACCGGCAAGACCTAAACACAGAGAAAACGGGGTTTGAGTCTCATCGAAGCCAGGGAGGACGACAAGGGAGAACGTGCTAAGATACACCCAAGCTGGTGAAGAGGAGGTGTAAAAGACACCATCTGGATATCCCGCATCACAGGGCGGACGCGCTCAAAATTAGGATAGACCATGTTGATGTGGTAATAGTACTGCCCTCCTTCAGGGCAGCCACAGTTACTTCCAGTTCAGTGTTTAGTGAGCTATTAAACCGGCTGTAGCGGGTCAAAGGCTCCATCCAACCCTGTATTAGCACGGCTCGTTGGGACAGCAGCACAACAAACCGCACACGAACCACGCGCCTCCACGGAGACTCTCCGTGCAGCCGGGCTTTCAAGGACCGCATCGCTCTATCTTATTAGATATCCCACTTAATAAGCAGCCACTCTGAAGCTCTCGCGAGGACCCCCATGCGTAAAAGAGGGTTTGCTTTCACCATTCTGCCAACGTTCTGGGAACCTGCCTATTTCCAGGAGGCAACCTCAACCAAGCAAGTCCACCAGCTACTTCTCTACGGAGACAGACGTGCTGAAATAAAGACACCACGCAAAGTCAGAGGCCAATGCGGGGTAACAGGCTGGCAGCGTCCCATCCCTGTTATTCTTATTCAAGGATAATTGAGCCTAACATATTTCAAGACAAAAGCCCCTGCCCAAAGTCAGCTGGGCTCTGGCTCACGCTAAATTAATAGAATTTAGGACAAAAAGGAATTATTAGCTCCCCTAGTGTGACATGTTGTGGAGTTGCTCAGTATTGAGGCCAAGCTAAATAAATCCATTCCCAGGCTCAGAAGTCAACCCAAACCTGAAACGGGCATTTAATGTTGCCTTTGTGTTTGCGTAAAATGTCTTCTTTTCATCTTTGGTCATTTCTTTGTGCCAATTAGTTCCAAAATGAGGGAAGAGGTGGGAACTGCAGCATCTTCTGACAAAAATCTGTCCTCTGTTAAATTTACAGCTCAGCTTTATACACCTCAAAAATTCTCACACTTCAAATAAGCCAAGGACAAACTTGAATATCTGAAATGAACCTCCAAACCTTTTGAATTTTCCCCAGCATATGCAAGGCAGGCAGCTGCCAATCTCAGTATACATCTAGTTTGACTGCTATTCAGAAATATATAGTAACTATTTTATAACAGAGCCTCGCTATGATTCAACTTAAGCTTGAATTTCCATATTCTATGACTAAATATTGGTTACACAAGAAGGATTTTGGCCCAGTTTTTCCGATGCTGATCATGGCATCTATTTGCTCGATTCACTAATAGCGACGCCGATTCGTCTTCCGTTTGCGCGGTCTCATCTGTTTAAACCGCTGAACGTTAATTTGTAATACTGCTGGCAGAAGCTGGAGCGTGTTTGAGAAGTACCTAAACCCTGCTTTCACTTACGCTGGCGGGATCAAGGAAGTTTTGCCGCGGAAAAACCAACGCGTGATGCCAGCCCGGCCATTTATCTTTGGGATGAGGGATGAACTCCGCAGTCCTGACCATTTGTTTTGGGTCTTAAGACCTCCCGCGGCACACAGGCGCTCTAGGTGTACGCCTGGAGCATGGTGCCAAGCCCGAACGCGGGTATGAACGATTGCTTTTTCGCAAACCAGCTCCCCGCGCCCCCTGAGCTCCTACGGCCCAGGGAAAGCTGCGCCTTCACGGCGTTAATTGGACGAGCGCAGAGCTGAGGTTGCAGCTCTCTCCGCAGGCGGCTGCATTGAACCAAAGCAGACCTGGGAGCTCACGTGCCCTTCCCTTTTCAAACACAAACCCACCGGCTTGTTGAACCACTACCAAACCGTATTTGCAAGCTGGAAACAGAACAGAAAAATTAAAAATAAAACAAGTTAAGCAGGCTTAGGTATCACAGCTTTGATGCAAAGCTTCTCCTAGCTCAATTCAAGCTCAGCTGAAGGAACGGTGCAGCCTTTCTCCTCGCGTTTCTCTGCACAGGGCACCTCTACAAATAATCATTTAAGGAACACAATCTTTCTCCCTCTCTCTCGCGTCCTACCGCCGTGATTTACAAGGGGAAATTAAAAAATACGCACGTCCCGGCGCTTGGGGTTTTACATCTTGGGTCACTGATTTATAAAAGCTGCCAGTGAATTTTAAATGCTTCGTTTTGATTTAGAAATCATTGCCTGAAAGTTGCATTTATCTCGAATATTCAGCTGTACCGCGCATCACTGAAAATCTGATTTACGGATTGCAAAATGTATGCAGATAGACGACAAAAAATATTTATAGATCACTCCCCCTAATAATAATACATGCAGCTCACCCGCCCAAAAGATGCGCACGTATTCATACACACGTGTGAACGCATATATGTTCTATCTCTCACATATTTATATTAAATCCTTCTCTCCCTGACCACATTTCTGGTGGTAAGATTGGGTACCATGCCAATATATAATGAGAGGCTCTGTGATGTCTTCCTTCCGCCCCCTCACCTTATCATTCCTGCTAACACGTATAAAATTCAGCTTTAAGCTCTATTTCCAGCTCCCCAGGTGCCTATTTCTCCTGCTGCCGCTGTCAAAGGCGGAGCGGCTGGATCCCAGCACGAGAGACTGGAGTCGCAGGATTGCAAAAACGGGGGGAGTAATTGGATCCTTCATCCCATCCCTTTGGTGAGGGTGTGGGATTGCTTCTGTTGTCCTCTGTCCCCACCAAGCTCACCTCTCCCCACCGGGCTAGAGAAAGAGTAGACATTAAACGGAACTGTGGGGGCATCGCTTGCCCTAAAATTGATGAGAAAAGCCCCGCTTTTCCTTCTGGCCTCATGCAATGAGCACTGGAAGAGAAGGAGGAAGGTCAGATCCTTCGCAGGAAAAATGGAAGGACGCACAGAAGAGCGCGTTTCACAACAGCTTCGTTTTCTTTTCCCAATTTCACTTCTTTTAAAAGCCAACAATTCCTTATCTTTCATAGACAAAGCACATCGTCTGCCAATGCCCTATCACCCGCTGATCTTTATTAAATAGGCCCAATTAAATAAGAAAGCAGTCGGGTCCTATTCTGTGAGATGCTCTAAAAAGCTCTGGCCACGCAGCAGCCTTTTCCACCAAACGTTCCCAACCTCAACCACCGCCTTTTGCAGGTGGCGGAGCGTGCGAAGCAACGAGATGGTTAAAAAACCCGCATAAAGTAGACATAGATGCTATTTTAGTCAGTCATTAGCACTAATCACGGGTTTCCCCACCCGCTTAGCTATTTTCAGCCTGAAGCGTATTACGCTCTTCACGCCACTGGACAGGGACACGGGCTGGCGTTGCCCTGGTACAGAGCCGGGGGCTCATCGTGACCTCCGCAAATCCAACCACGTAGACCCACGTACCCACGCCGCCATTCACAGCCGCCCCTGCACCCTCCTCTGCCTCATTGCCGCAACCGAGACCAACCGCGCCGAGCAGTTCGTTAGCCAGAAGACTCCTGGGGCAGCGCCCCCGGTCCCTGGGCCGCTAGCATCCCTTCCGACGGCCGCCTCCAGAGTTCTTCTGGGCAGTTGGGATTTTTCCACTCAGCAGCAACCAAGCTGATGTCCTTTGTCCCCCTCCTGGGGACGTCCTGAGCCTTAACCGATTGCTGCTGTGGAGCGCTTTGAGATCCCCAGACAAAAGGCAAAGAGAGGTGCGAAAAGGGTGTTTAGAGCATCTGACCTTGTGTGAAGAAGCAGAGCAAAACCAACCTGGGAAACCCTAATTTGCAATTCACCCTTACGCTGGCTCCTCCACGCAGGGGTTAACTTCACCCTGAGCTTACGATTAAACCACAGCTAGCCTAGTCATTCCCAATTATTTATAGGCTGAAGAGGTGGCATATATTGCGCTAGCGGCACTTTTCGAGCTGATTAAGTCTGCGTTACAACTTCACGTACAGCGAGGTCTGCTGACAGTTAGTTGTCCTTACAGGTTAAAACATTGTACTCTCCACCAAATCACAGCCAGAACTGCATTAGACTTTCCCTCTTCCTTCCCCAAAGCCATCGACAACACCCGGCAGCTGGGGTGGGATAGGAAAGAGAGGAAGAGCCTCTTTACTCTACGTCATATACAGGAACAGATCAGGAGATCCACCACAAATCTACCTTACCGGTCCAGCCTCATGTTATTCAAGCTCCCCCAAGCTGTTCAAGGCTTCACCTTGAGCTGCAAAGCTAAGGAGGCGGTTTCATTGTCCTCACTCCAGAGGTGTCACAGGGGAGCACAGCTTCACATCCACAGCGAAGTTCCTCAACTCTACAGGGGGNTCACTCCAGAGGTGTCACAGGGGAGAACAGCTTCACAGCCACAGCGAAGTTGCTCAACTCTACAGGGGCCGTGATTTTAAGGATGAGTCAGCATGGCACAGTGAGGTCTGTCCCCTACAAAGGGACGAATTTGTAGGATTGAAAGTCGATTCATCTCTTCTATAGACCGAAGAGATGGGGCTTATCCATGGGTAAGGCGTGGTGGCTCTCAACGCTGCCTTTAACAGCGGTCTTATAGTTTACTCCACATGCGAGAGCTGAAAATGCCAAAGGCGTCAGGTACCTTGGGAAAGCCTTCGAAAACCTGACGCCAAACCTCTCTGAATCCAGAAGTTTGCACGGACCACACAACAATCCTGTCCTACTGATCCGTACCTGCCGTGTTCTTTTCCACCAGAGCTGTGCAGAATAGATGGAGGACGTTGCAAATTCCCTTCTTCACAGTGGTGTCGACGACTAAAGAGATTACGGGGCTAACGGAGAACTGGCAGTAGTATCTGTCCCTCCCCGTGGAGTCGCTTCAGGGCTAAAAGCTGTCCCAGAGGAGAAAACGCACACACGGAGGGAGAGAAGGTGAAACCAGACATTCGGGACAGTTATTTGCTCAACTTTCTGTACGACGAGTGCCCTACGTATAGTGTGTTTAGAGAACATTAATAGGTGTTTATTCAGCCAGAAGGCAGGTTTATGAAGACGCTCTATAAAATTACAATGTTGAGCAGAGATAAATAACAATAATAAAAATATAATATACGTGAATCCATTATCTGACTTAAATCAGGGTAATTAAAAGCTACATATTTCAGCTGCCAGAAGTGGTAATTCAAGTCAGACTGCAACTTTACGGACACGTTTCCATTAAGACCATCAGTTATGAGTAATATAATTTCCTCTTCACTGAGCATTGCTTACCTAATTTCACCTTTTCCTTAATAATATACATTACTTAGTTCTCCAAACAGCTGTGTAATTTAACCAGGCGTGGTAAAAATCCACTGATTACCCTGCCTGCAATTCCGAACATGCAAAGCAATACACAGAATATGATTCTTCAAAAAAGGTTTCAAATTTAGGACAGCGATGGGATTTGGGGCAATGGTGTAAAAGGTGCAATTACAATAATATGCAAGGAAAGGCAAAAGATTAAGCTTTTTATTATTCTGTAACATTTTTTATATTTTATTGCCAATAATTACATAGGTTTCTTTTCCATTTTCATTGCCTCAACATCTCCCAGGTTAATTACGTTGTCAAGATCATGTCAAAAAGCCACCGCTAAAATTATGATTCTCATTACGTGATGATCTAATCAATTTTGTGTGGTAATTTTGGTCCAACCTCTTCTACCAACATACACATGCCGTACATGGAAAAATCTATTTCTCTGTCACGCTATATTATACCGGTGCTCTTGCGCCACTACAGCTAAGAGCCTGTCAGCATTTCTGCTGCAACCTCTTATAGCGAAGGTTTATAANAAAAAAAAAAAAAAAAACCATTCCTAGCTGACACTTGACAGGCGTTGTCATTATGGAGGCCAATTCTATTTATTTGGAATTTTTATTTCCCTTGAACAGAGAATCTCAAGTCTTACCTGTTATCCAAAGAGCTGTTAAAACTAGGGAGCGAGCCAGGAACCGGAACCACAAATCTAAACCACTCCTGGGAAAAAATAATAAATGCCTTGCTCGACAGTGAGCTCTGCAGATGGCGGCAACCCTGCCGGCCACCCAACTGAGGGCTTCGCTCCACCGGCATCGCTACACGGCATTGACCGAGCACACGACTATTGGAGGAGCTGCACCCTAACGACCGTCAGAAGACGATATGCAAATAAAAATCCCTGAAAACACCCCAAAGAAGTAGTTTCAATGACCGTGTTCTATGTGAAGCCCTCGGTCTTATCGCTGATAAAGATCATGGGTTGTTTCAACGTACGTATACAGGACGCTATACAAATAGGGAATGACCAGTTCATAAGGCATCGGTGAAGGCGTGAAATAAGAGGTCAGCAGCAAGCGGGAGAGCGTCGAGACGGCCAGCTCTAACGACAAAAGGCAAAAGCAACCCTCCGCGCTTCCTCATGGCCGTGGTTAACCCGGTACGTTTCAGCCCTGCCTGCCCACGACCTGCGTTTGCTTCCCACAAACATTTCAGCGGTTGGCTTTTCACCGCCAAAAACGTCTCGGGGAGGGGAATTTTAAAATGGCACATGTGAATATGCATAGCGGCGATGTTTCAAAACATATCCGGCGCTGAAGTTTTGTGCTCCAGAACAGCTTGCATGATCAGTAGTCAAAAATAATGCTGAGTGGTTGTACCAGGCTTATCGCAGAGTGAATGACAGAGCTTGTGTCGCAGGCTGCCAGCTCCCCGAACGAACAAGAAAGATGGAGAAAACCAAAATGTGCTCACGAAACGTAGCTGCTCCCAACAGCAGCGAGGCGGAATTACGTTCAACACGTGAAGGCCAAAGGCGTCGCTCCGGTCCCACCGAGATCCAAGCGGCGCAGGGAGCTCGGCAAATTGCACAGAGGAAATGTTCCGCTTCAACTGAATTATTCAGCACAAAAATATTTTTCCAAGATGTAATTACCTCGGTGCACTTTGTTCAAAGAGGGATACAGGTGGAGAAGGTATTAAAATCCTAATCTCTTTGATCACAATGCGCTAGTCTCTCGCAATCCCTAAACAGCGCACATAACCATTTAAAACACTTGTGATTTCAAAGCGGCATCCAATATATATACACAAATAAGAAACCAGGCAGCACCATTAAAAAAGATGGGTCAGATCTGCTCCGAGCAGCCTAGCTCAAATGAATTCAGCAGAAACATCAAAGCACGTATTAGCCAAGGATCACGCACAAGTAGTAGCGAATTCTACTGCTGGCAAGATACAGATTTTAAATGGGCTTTGCATCTAATAATACATTTGAACTCTTATATAAAAACAAAAGCATCCTCTCCTAGTACGACTCATAATCACTTGAATCATAAAAAAGCAGGTTTGTTCAATAGCCGCTCTGAATTCTTCCAAACTACGTATACATTTATGTAAAAAAATAGGAAAAATTGATCACTGGAAAGAGTAAAAAATAATTTCCAGTTCATTTTTAAGTTGTGTGTATGCTGTGGGCTAAGAGCAGAAGAGGGATCCACTAGGACCCTCCAGACATCCACCCAGAGCAGCAGGATGCCCTGCAGAGGCTCATTTAAAGAAAGCTCGTCCACCCGCCCCAGCGGGACGGACAGGCTTCCACGCTCCCCAAGTGACTTGCCTAAAAGCCAGCGAAACCCCCCTCCTGCGAAAGGCTGAGATGGAGGGTCTTCAAGTGGGGCAGGCACAGATTTAAAGGCAGGGAGAAGACAGGCAGAGAAGCGAAAGGACCAGTGGTTCCTCCCTTCGCACCACCAGCGGTCACGTAGCAAGGCTGTCCCGTCCCTCTTCCCTCATCCCATCCCAACCCGGGTTCTTCTGCCTTTGGGCTTCATTCGTAAAAGGGAGCAGGAGCTCTGCTCCCCTGGCTCAAGACACCTCCTGCCTCTCGCTCCGACATCTTGCCCCTTCTCTAGGTCCTTGGGTTGGCCGAGATTCTCTGCGAAGAGCCCGGGCTGACAAACAGACCACCTCCTGACCTCCTAAAGGCAAGAAACCAAACTTAACCTTCTGCTGAGGTTTGACACACACGATGAATGCGCTTCGTACAAACACGCGACCGGTATTTTTTTCCGCTTAGCCAATGCCTCTCTAATTTTTCAACTGATAGTCAATCATCAGTGAAGTGTAAATAGGTTGCTGTGTGGATTGGCTAAGCTACCTATTAATCAACCAGATTAAAAAGATGATGGCAAATCTCCAATAATTATGCAGCATAATTAAAAGGCTGGGAAGCCTGATTTAGGGCTTATTAGCCCTCTAAGTCCTTCATTAGCCATATTAGTTTCCTGCATCAGATCCCAAGGGGAAAATATTACTGTTGCACCGTGAGTCACAAATATCTGACCAGCACGTTCAAATATTACACTCACTCCTGAACTTTCTGACCTTTGGAATGTCAGTATATAAAACCAAATGGTTTTGCCCTACACCCTTTGAATGGAAACAACACACACGCATTTTATATATGGCAAATACCCTTTTCCATAGGGTAAACCGAAAAAGAAATCCACGATGCACAACCTGTTTTATCCTAATGGATCTACCCCTGTCCTCCTGGTCTTCAAAATGGGTGGAAGATACCGATCTTGCTCAATGAGACATTTTGACATGTGTCTGTTCTTTTTCATCTTACGCACATTTATATTTTTCAGGTGTATTTACTCTTGGACTGTGGGAAAGAAAAGAGCGGGCAAATCAGTGACTCCCCCTTGACAAAGGCATCCAAACCCCCACGTCAGGTACCATCACACAGCACTGCAATGCTCGTCCCTCTCTAACCGGCGTTAGACAATCTCTTCAAATTTGCCACTAGAACTGAAGACGACGGAGGCAAATGTAGATGACGAGGGCAGAGCTCACCCAAGCTGTCCTGGAAATCAATCCACTTCCCTACGTGCAAGATCTACGAAACAAAAGATAATTCCCCCCAAACTTAAACGCTAAACACATTGGTCCAACGCACTGAGGTCGTGACAATCCCAAAAGCGCGGAAGCGATGTCAGGAATCTCTGGAGATCTCAAGTTGCTCTGTAGGTGGGGAGAGAGTTTACCTGGGACCCGACGTGACTCTCTCGCACAGAGATCACCTAGGCGAGTTGAGTTCCTGCTCAGCAGCATGGGATTGTCCCCCCCCAACGCTTATGAGGCAGAGCTGTAAATTGTAGGACACAAATGCCAAACCAGAGAAGCTATTATTGCACAGACAGCATCTGGCACCTTCTGATGGGCTGCCGAAGCAGATGCCATTGCACACATGCCAGTACTTCTCAAGTGGTTCACCCAGTGCGATACCAACTGGCTACCTTCCCATCACGCTACCAGCTGCCAATGATTCTTCTCTGCAACCTTCTCACCTTTGAGCAAGAATTGACATACAGCTCTGTAAAGCTAAGGAAGAGATGTTAATTCTTTTTTTCTCCCCTAAAACCAGACGTCTTCTGGGTTAATAGGTACTGCACCGTAGACCAACATCTCCCAGTGCCACCTTCTCCTTTGCTCCGCTGTCTCCCACCTCGCACTGGAATCCCATCCCTCGCCTATGATGGTAGCACAACCAGACACTCAAGAAACCCTCACAGGAACTTCTCATGCTGTCATTCTGGATACCCAGCCCCAGATGACCGTCACATGGATTACGCAAGCACTGCAGATCAGTACATAAGAGTTCCTACCTAAACACACGCACAAACCGGTTCTATACTCAGCTCAGTTTCTCACTTTCAAGTGAAAAAAAAAATAAATCCCATCACTCCACAACTCTGCTGCTTCTTTCATCTCTAGACCGCATCTCGTCTGCAGGCTGCAGGTTGTCTTGGACAGGTATGGGCATAGTCCCTATTAGCATGGCTCTGCTCTTCAGTTCTTAATGAACTTCACTGTTATAATCTCGATCTCATTTGCATTTGGTGAGAAAAAAAACTCATCTACATGATCAGATAGAGGCATGCTTTGCTGACAGAACCAGGCAAAACAGGAGCTGCCATTCAGCCGAGGATAATCGCGCAGGTCCACCCCTGCCATCGAAATCAGGGCAGGGTCTCCCCCACCCATCACCACGGCATCTGGGCTGCCACACTCTGTTACCAGATAACCGCCTGTCCTCCAACACACCTGTAAAACAAGCAGCTCCTCCTGTCTTCCTCCTTCGCGGTGCTTTCCAAGCCCGATGAATTATTATTTTGGCTGGGCCGGCAATAAGCTAATCAGAGCTGCTTGTTTCTAAAAACCTCTAAAGCAAAATCCAGATTGCTGCTTGTCTCTGTGGTGCTGAGGCACCGCTCTTCCGAGCGCTAAGGATGCTGCTTTTCCACAAAACAACATCCCCGCTGTAAAACGTGGAGGGATCCGTTAATTAAGTCAGATTGCCAGTGGCTCCTGGCGGGGAGGCAGCTGCACTGCATGTTCCAGTGTTTTAAAAGCATCCCGGTGCGCAAGAACATTGTCATTATTTTCTGTATGGCATCCTCCCGAACACCATTAAACACCGAAGCAGCACATTTGCTCGTCTATCACGTTGCAGGTGAACGGGTTTCACTGGAAGACTACGACCGCGTATCGCATCTACTTCGCACGCGCCCTTCCAAGTGGGAAGAGATGGGCCTGGTTTTAAAGAGTATACAGCCTAAATGCATGGAAAGAGGAGAAAACAGCTAAAACCAACCAACAGAGAAGTACAAGGTAACAACAGACAATTATTTGCAGTGTTTCAAGCAGACACAGCCAGCCAGCTGCTCTGTCATCACTCCCACTTAGGTTCTCGCTACAGCTTCATCTCCTTTACCGATGCGTGAAAAGGTCAACCTCAAAAAAGGCCCTGAAGGCGCCAGTTCCAGCTGCAGAAGAATTGTTGCCACTGTCATTGTGGAAAATAGCGATAGACCGCGTGAAGAAAGAGATTTCACAATTCTGGCCAGGCTTTGGGGTTTTGTGGGGAGAGTCAAGCATTGCAATACCACTCCAATTCTAAGCAGCAAAGCCCAAAGGGGTCCAATTTTGCTACTCATCCTCCGACTGAGCAAGTATAGCTATCTAGAGCGCACCGGCACCTCACCCAGACTTGTTCAAAGTGAGCACGGTAGGCACCAGGGTGCTCAGAGAATGACCTCGCCTCTTGCATGAGCTCCGCCGTGGCTGCGCTGTTATCGGTGTCCCTGGTGGGCAGTTCAAAGCGCGCTCAGGTCAACACAAGGTACGCTCACAGCTGTGAGCGCAGATGTGAGCTAAGGCTTCCTGAGCCGCTTGACATCAGAGTGCTGCAAAGTTGGGCCAAAGTCTTCCTCACTCACCTTGGGATTACAGATGTGAGAACAAAGAACCAGGCACCATCACAGAGCACTCCAGGGAGAGCAGAAGGAAGAATCCTAGAATGGTTTTGGTTGGAAGGGACCTTGAAGATTGTCCAGTGCCACCCCCTGCC
>RSEF01000022.1:4225957-4239951 GCA_003993805.1 Himantopus leucocephalus
GTGATATAAGCGCTCTCGGTGCCCTAATGAATGGGGAGAAGGTGGGGGACAGCACATCCCGTCCTCTCCCCTCTCACCGGGGCGTTTGGAAGATTAACGAGCTCAGAAGGGAGACAGGCACTGAAGTTCAAGCAAGTTCTTCAGCCACCCAGAACTCCTGGGCTTCAAAGCCACCATTGGCCTCTAGTGCCTAGTGACAGCCTGGATCTCCCGTCACGGCCGGTTCCTGAGAGAAACTGAGTAGAACAGCAGCTTTAAAAAAGAAAACAGCAACAGCATATTGCTTTATCTCTGCGTTAGCTGACGTTCCAGAACCTGCAGAGAGACCTTTGGCTGTGCATCTGCATCCATTCAACTTTTGCTTTATAGTTTCTTTTTTTTTCTCATTACGACTTTCATTCTTCCAAAATCTCAATTGAAGGCTTTTAAAAAAAAATTTAAGCAGATCAGTAACTTCTGGCAACAATCACATGCAAGAATTCATTGAGAGGAATAAAGTGTTTTGGAAGGAGAATATGTGGGGGTGGAGAGGAAAATGAAAACGATGACGCTTTGTGGGCAGCTTTTATCTAAGAAAGAAAGTGGGTCATGGTGGCAACGTACGTAATGAAACTCAGCGGCGGTGAGAGTTCAAGATTCATGGTAATGAGGCATCCCTGATAAGTCCAGGAGGAAACGTGGGAGCAGGACTTCACTGCTAAAGCGTCGAAAACACAGCTTGAAAGCAAGCACGTGAGTCGGTGATCCCGGATGCGACGGTCACACGGGCCCCGCACGCAGCGCAGAACGTCTCGGTGCACAGAGCACAACCCAGAGCGCGCCCGCAGAACCCAACGCTCTTACAAACAGAGGCAAGAACCTCTGCCCTCAATGGAGAGTGGGGAAACTGAGGCAGCGGAGCGCGGGGAAGGCAGAGGGTCACTCAGGAGGTTAGCGAGACAACGACGGCACGCAGACCTCTGTGTTCCCTCTGCTCTGGTCATTACGTGAAGTCGTTTGCCAAGTAGGAAACCAAGTGGCTACAGCCTAGGTACACGCTTTTGTTGCATCTTTCAAGCGACGGATAAACTACAACGGCAGCAGTTTCTCCAAATACTTACTCCTGACTTTGCACCTGATTTCTAGCACGAGATGGGATGTTTTTCCCAGGCAACTTCCAGCTATCAGAAATTGTTCTTTCATTATCTCTCAGAATAAGAAGCCCTTTATAATCACACAGCTTCTCCCTGCGGGGACAGGCTGTGAGCAAGTTTCCTTTAGCAGTATGTTGATTAACTTAATAAATTGAACTCCTTAATGCTTTAGTTGCAAGGGGTATTTCCACCCCTTTTCTCTCAGCCTCATCTTCAGAAATAGTGATATCCCCCAAGAATAAAAGCCTGGTTTGCTTTCAATCATGGAAGTCTGATGACAAAGTAAAACCTGTTACTATTCGTGTTGCGCATTTTACCTGGAGTAAGAGAGAAACACAAACCCCGCAGCTGCCAGTAGAAAAAGACAATTCCCAAAACTGAGCTGCTCCATAAAAACCCAACCCAACCAAAAGTTTGTAAGCGGGGGAATTTTGTTCTACAAAATACTGGCTTCCCTCTGCCTGATCAAGATGCCCTAACCCCAAACCACGACAATCCAGTTCCCCAAGTTATCCCACAATCCTCAAACGCCTCTGAAGCGGCAGCACCAGGAATGACGCACGGTGCGTTTGCAGTCCCGACCGAAGCGCCGGCGGCGTCAGAGCCCGCGGCGCGGGGGAGAGCGCCCAGCGCCGACACAAAACCTTTCTCCTCACAGACCTCAAAAGCCAAGTTTGCCAGGGATCCGTCTCGCCTTTGTGCCTTTTTTTTTGGTCAGGTAATGCGCATCTCCTCGACTTCCAGTGTCATCCTGGCTCCTAAGTGATTTTAATAACGGGATGTAGCCTGGAGACCGACAAGGGGTTTTTTGGGGGGTTTCTCTTTTTTTTTTCGTTTTCCCTACACCGCAGCTAATCCCAGAGCCGCTAACCCAGTTCATCCAGTGACAGCGGACTGATGCTGCCCAGTCTCGGCAGTCATCTCTCTCGCTGTCAACTGGGACTGGAAAGAGGACAGGAATTATTAGAAATCCTAACAGCCAAATCCGAGTTTGCTACGTGTTAATGATACGCACGTAACTGGAATCAGAGACTGCTAATTCTATCTAGCCTTCAGCTTTGCCTCAACGCTGTCTCCCTCTCTTCGGAGGAGAGAGTTTCTCACGACCCTTGACANTGGAAAGAGGACAGGAATTATTAGAAATCCTAACAGCCAAATCCAAGTTTGCTACGTGTTAATGATATGCACGTAACTGGAATCAGAGACTGCTAATTCTACCTAGCCTTCAGCTTTGCCTCAACGCTGTCTCCCTCTCTTTGGAGGAGAGAGTTTCTCACGACCCTTGACATTCCAGATTTTTGTTTCTCTTCTTGGGTTTAGCATTTTATTTCCTTTAGCTGACTGGGGGAAGCCCCCAGACTGCACTGGGTTCCATTCTCACGTGCTTCACGAGTCACTGAAGCAATACGGGCTCATCAGCATAGCCAAGAAATCTGGGAAGTTTTTAACCCACGAAGAAAAGTCACATAAACGTAAAAGGAAAATAAGCATGGTAGGAATTTTAGGTGACCAGAAGGATATCAAACTAAACAAGGACTTACTAACATTATTACTGCAATAACAGATGCCTGCTGGGCTAAGAGCTTTAGAAACAAGAGAGACTCCCTGTTTGAAAACAACGTTCCGTCAAAGGCTGTGTGACCTTCAGCAACACCCACGTCGGTAACTGGTACAAGAATCCATCCTCTCCTCCCTCAAGGTTAACGCTAACTATGGGAAGAACTCCGCTATCCTCACACTAGGCAATTGAAAATATTTATCTAGTCGCAACCTGCTAATGTCAGTGGTTCAGATAAACCACACAACTTTATTGTCCCATAACACAGGACGGGTATTTTCATTTCACTCTCCGGACTGAGCGTTCTCCTCCCGAGCAGGAGGGTCTTTTTGTCCAAGGGCACCAGATCAAATGTCGCTGTTGGCCCACGTTATTCTCCTCCAGACACACCTGCATCTGCCTGCAAAGGCACGTGCATTGATTTTCCTGTTCTAATTCTTTGCCTTGTGAAGTAATAATCGCCTAATACAAATAAATAAATAAATAAAGATAAAAATTAAGCAATTGTGCATTCACGTTAATTTGTATCCTAAGCACGGACCCATCACTGCAAGTGCTGGAAGTGTTTTAAATACTTTGGTGATGGCAGAGGACCCGGTTCCCTCCAACCCGTCAGAGTCGCAGCACATTTTACAGGAACTTCGTTAGTAAAATAGCATCAATACCGCGATCGACGGAAGTCTGAATGCTAGAAAGGCAACATTTATAGACGGCTAGAGTTCACTGGGTGCGAGGAATGAGTTTTCCTGACTGTTTCCCAGTAACTGCCGTATGATCAATGCAGAATATTGCTACTGCTCTGTCAGCGGAGTAGCCACAAGACGGCAAATAAATCAGAACCGGCCTCTCTCGACAGTGTCCTGTGTGTTTGCCAATTCGCAGCGAGGGTGCTCAGACTGGTGCTGTTTATCCCCTAGGGCCTCATTACACTGAACATTCACGCCTTCAGCAACCTATCTTTTGGCATCCTCTACAGACAGGAAACCAAAATCATTTACCATCCCTATAAATTGCCATTAAAAACCACTTTTCTGAAAACAGGCTCAATAATTAATATCTTTGATTGCACCAGGAAAACTGTGGAATCTGCTAGAATACATTTTAAATGCCAGCTTTCACTTTCGATGCAAGGCGAGAAAACTGAAATTCCCAGGGCACCACCCACACAATCCCAGGTACCGCTAAAAAATTAATGACTTTTCCAGGCCACCTGATGCTAAAAAGAACACAGACAGGTTTTCAGCACCCATCTTATTGTCTTTTTCGGATGGAACAGGCTTGCTATAAATGAGTAGGACTCTGGGGTTAGTATTAGCTATAAACATTCATATTGCGGTCCCATCCAGACATCCCACTTAGGATTGAGCACTGGTAGACACCGCAGAGGCAGAGAGAGTTTCTTCTCCTTTGGGCACGCAGTCGACAAGAAGGGCGTAATTAGTCTGGCAGGCAACGCCTGGAAAAAGGAGTCAATAAAGAGTTCGTAATGCGAGAAACAGATGTAATACGGGAAACAAGTTGGCAATATTGAGCACTACCCTTACGCCTCCCCCGTGCGAATCACCTCACCCAAGATCCATGAAGATTTTAAGAATCCCAAGCCTCATTTGACCTCAATCAAAGACAGATACTCCAGCCTCCTACATCTGCCTCCTCGGTGGGAACCGCCTTCTGCGCGCTGCAAAAACGCTTAGCACCATACCAGAACCATCACATGGCTTCAAATCTACGGGTACCCAGAAGGTACCCTTCAGTCGTGCTTCGTAAGCTCTGTACGTGCAAAATGTCCTGAAGGTCTCACCGCACCCGGAAAGCGATAGACTAGGCATATTCTGAGTTTCTCTTGATGATCTTGATCTCACACACCCCCTTTCCAAAGCCTCCGCTTTAGCAGCTATAAAACACGTGTAAAGACTTGGAGAACTTGCATTTTTTGTATCTCCTATGTGATGTCCACGACAGCTGAAGTTCTGCAAATACCAAAGTACTGAGCACAAAAAGCTCGTTCCAATGGTGGTTGCCAGGAAAAACGCAAAGCTCTCTAAAGATATATAATATACTGGAAAACTCACAGTTAGGAAATCAGTCAAACGCACTGTCGCTGCTTGAGGGGAAGAAAAAAGAAGAAAGGGAAGAAAACACTTCATAATTAATGGTTGCTCTAAGAGCGCGCTGGAAAATAAAATAAGAGGCTCTTTCAACAAAGATTCAAAACCAGTTCATGGTTGGAAATTAACTCAATATTATCGACAGCCATTAAGAGTTAGATAACTAGAAACAGTATCAAGATGTTCAGATCTTCTGTCGGTGAAAAGACCTAAAGCACCTGCAGTCTACCGGTGATCCTAGCCAAGACAGGCAGGAGAGAGGACCACTTCTCTGGATCTTCCAGGGGTTGTGTAAAGCACAGAGGAATTCAGTAATACAGCCATTGACCGTGCGGCAGAGTCAGGGACCAAAGTCGCATCTCCTGAATTTCTGTTGTGCATCTTACATGAAATCTTCTGTCTTGTAAACCTCTAGTATAAGTAAGCAGTGGCTTCAACTGTACTCGCAACAGCTACGCAGATCTCTTCACCAACAGCACCGTCATCACCTGATTTTGAAACACATTAAGTAAACCAGAAGAGTCAAGAGTTAGGAAAACTGCCTGAATAAAACCAAGGCAACCTCGCAACAAAGGGGTAGGAATTTCGGCAACCTCTGCTCAACGTATTCTAATTACTCCTCTGATTTCCTCCTCTCTGACCCTTCAAGTGACCACACAGAAAGAGCGGTGCTTGTGATACACGCTCAAGACAGAAGACAACTGCTGACAATAATTGGATTTAGCAGGTTTTTAGAACAGAAGGCTGGTACATACAACAGCCATAACTGCACTGGCAAGACAGATCTAACAGCCATTAAACGCTAATGCTTTACATGATAAATACAATATTTGACAAGTGCTTATACTGGCAGTATTATTTTGCCTCTTAGTTCATAATGAGACGTAAGCCACCTCACATGGTTGTGCCTAAAACGGGAGATGGAGAGGGTTGCTTCTAATTCCACACTTTTTGACACCAAAATTCAGATTCAGGAATGATTTTTGACGCCAATGCAGTCACTGCCAGCTGTGCCTATGGAAAGCTCCGAGCTCAATCACCTAACCTTTTCCTATGGGCGGCTGAGGAGCTCAATCCCTATTCAAGAAGAGTCTAATTGATCATCATTTATAAGGACTTATTTAAAGGAAGACATTTGGCATAGCTTTCCTAAGACTTGGGAGCAGTGAATTAATCTTTTGGCACCAGCTGGAAGAAGTTAGTGGCCAGCCGATTAGATTCAGAGTAAGGCCACAAGAACCGTGGAGGGTACTGAAAACGCAATTCCTATGGAAAAGCTGAACACAGCTGTGTTCGAAGGGATGCGGCAAACCAGCCTTCAAATATATATACATAAAAATTATAGATATGAATATTAAAAAATGCTGCCCCCCAAAAAAATATGTTTTCCAGACTCACAGAGCTTATTTTTATACCGAAATACACGCAAGTTCGAGAGCAGCAAAAGTTCTTACAGCTGAGGAGGCACTGAAATAGCTTCTGCTTCTGAGGTTGTAGAATCTCCGATGAAAGATCAACCACAATTAGCTGAGACCCCCGAATTAAGCAGAACAAAGGCCAATGCCTGGAAGAGCACGCTACGTGAATTCTGAAAGCAATCAACTACTCACACAGGGTAGTTAGGCAAATGGTAAATTCTCTGTCACTTAGAGTCCTAAAATCAAGGCTTTATTTCTTTCTAAAATACATTCACGAGCTCTCAGAGACATTAAGTGTGTATAAGGCAGATGTTCGGGAGGGAAGGTTTTCCAGTCCCAGTTTCACGGGATGCAGAAGTGATTCTCAAATTCGCAAAATGATTCCCTCTGGTCTAAATAAAGGAGTATCTCTGAATAAAAAGCTGCAGAAGAAAAAAAAAATTCAGAGAGGAGGCTTCTTTCATGAATTTGAGAAAGACGGCATCAAAATTCATGTCTTGAGGTAAATTACAACATTACTCAAAGTCCACGAACAAACCATTAACTCATAATCTTGAAAAAATAAGATCACAATGCCAATCCTTCAGGCAGGAGTGTGCAGCTAAGCCTCGCTGAATTCCTTTTAATTTGAAAAACATGAAGGCTAAGGGCTCGCTTTTTGTTTTCTTTTTTTTTTTTTAAATGATCTCAGTAGCACATCCTAAAATAACCGGTTTTAGGATGTTACAAAGAAGAAACCTCAGGGTCCACACGCGAGACAGGGGGAACAAGTCCTGCAAAGCTCTCACCAATTACTACATCATGGAGGAACTATATTAATTGGAATCCTTTATAAATAATAAGCATACTGCGTACTTAATATTTCGCTCGGTTTCTAGGTGCCGCTTATTTCCCAACAACGTCCCGGCTGTCAACATGCACACACAGAGTACTCATTAGCAGTATTGAAGGATGGTTTATAGAAGGTCAAATAATGGGCCATGACAATGCAATTATGTTCCCTGCTATAAAGGTCACTTTTACTCATCATACTAATTATCTTGACAGGACTACATTTACTTCCACTGATTTCAATGCAGAAACTTCCTCGCTACCTTGGCCTTTCCGATTTCAACGCGGCATTTGCCCTTATTGCTCTTTCTAATGCACGCTTCTTGATGCAAGACAAACAACAAAAACAGTCTCCTAGGAAGAAAAAAACAAACAAACAACCACCACTGGGAAGCATTGTAATTAAAAGTTAAGTAAAAAGTTAGCTTGCAGTTTTAAGGACAGGTTTTTTTTTTTTTTGCACGTTTCGCCCTCACCGCTGCGTGAGGAATCACCCTGGTGTGAAAGGCAAGGTTTTCAAACCAGCACAGGATCACACGTGCCTCTGAACGCCTGGGCACTTCCATTTTCTGGATCTAGAGGATGTTGCGAGAAGGGTCTTCAGAACCACTGTTAAGACGTACCCTCAGACTCTTAGTGACTACATAGTTAATTTCCACATTCTTAAAAAAAAAACACTTTAATTGCACATGGGCACAGAGGCAGCCAGCAGCAAAGGTGCCCACTGAACACCTTCGCTCCCAGATTTTCCAGCCCTTCCTGCCAACAGCCATCAGTACCTTTAATAGTTCATTTGTTTAGACCGATCTATTAACAGAAAAAACCCCATGCGATCTTACTCCCTGTCAATCCTGCCCAATAAAACCGACCAGTCGCTCCGAAGCCAACCATTCCCAGAGGCAGAGAACGGCCGAGCTGGTTCCTACAAACCTCCCGCACCCGCGGGTTCCGCCAGGCGATGACCGGGCGGCCGCACGCCACAAAAGCGCTCCCCGGTCAGCCTTGGAGCTTGCAGCCTTTTGCCCTGCTCAAAGAAGAGGGATTCGGGTGTTCGCAGGGCTCTTTGCCCTCCACGTGCCCCACCCCGACTCCTACGCCGAGATTGCTGACAGCAAAGAAAGCAGGAGAAAATAATTTATCCCACAAACCTGCAGTGGTCAGCGTCTATTAGGAAGATAATATATGTTTTCTAATTAATTTCCCGATATGGTGGGTTGGAATCAAATTCATAATTGCAGTTAACCTTTAAGACTGTAGGAGAAACTGGGCTACGGAGGAAGACTTTTGTGAATGGCTATGAATAAAAGAGATAAATAATTTGTGAAAGTAGGTAACTCGTTACATGCTTTAATTATGGAAAAAATGCATAGGTGTTAAATAAATTATGTGCAAGCAATTTAGAAATATGACGTGGGAGGAAAAAGCTACAACGAACTTTTTGAAACGAGCTGGTGATACGGCTACAATTCTCGTAGTATTCGAAATACACGTGTACGACTTTGACTTGGAGAATAAAAGTAAATACATAAAATTTCACAAGCTAGACGGGTTAGATTGTCACATGGGGTAGGCGGCAGTATTCAATTTAAGGTGGTGGACTATAGCAATGGCTTTACCGTCCAACAGAGTTTTGCTAATTAATCCCAGCTAAACCCGCGCCTGGAGCGACCTAGACCTCCCACATCAGCAGCGGCATCAGGCCGGTAACACACGCACGGCTGTCCTGGCACTGAAGGAAAGGCGCGGGGCTGGAGGAAAGAACAATTCGTGAAAGTTCAAGCCAAGAGAAAAAGAACGTGTATGACCGAGGGGATCGGTTTATCCCAGGCTACCAACCAAGCCGAAGAGGGTCGCCTGTGACAACTTTCTCGGCGCAGCAAACTCACCAAGCTCATGTTCTAGAGCTGCTCGGTCCCTCTGCGTAACCGCTCATACAATCAGCAACCGCTTGTGACCATCACGGAATAAGTTTTATTCCTTCCGAACAGCCACGGTGCTGTTACACAGGACCCGCGACGGCGTCTTTGCTGTGGACACAACACCGACAGACTGCACCGAGTCCACAAAAGGGATATACGCATAAGTTGTTGGAAGATTCTTAGTTCTCCGTGGTTCTCTGACGGCCCTTTCTTAGCAGCAGGATAAGCCTAAAAACCTTAAAAGATTAGAAGTCCTCATTCTTCACTACAGCCAGGACTACGCTGGTGACTCTGCAGCAGTACGTGGCCCAGTTTCAAGGCCAGAGCGGCGCAAAGGGTCACATTGCGAGAGAGGAGGCGGCACACGCCGACGTCTCTTCCCAGCTATACGCCGTTCAACCCCCCTGGGCTGAGGCAATCTGCTCTGCTTGGGGGCGATTTAATTAAGGAGACGGTAAGCGTGAAGAAAGAGGGAGGAACACACCCCCTCCCAATATTCTTTTCCAATATTGTGCTCAAATATGCTCACGGCATCTCTGAGACACATCAGACTTACTTCCATGGCTCCTGAGCGCTTGAAATTCCCACGAAGCTTTGGCTGGGCTTTGAGTCCCTCTGGAAACAGAGGCTCAGTATTTGTTGCCACTCCACCTTTTTGTTTTAGGGTCACGAACAGATTTCCATTCTGCTTCGACGTGCCAACAGCACCGACCGGCTCCAGTCCGGGCAACTCGCTGTGCTGCTGGATGAGGACGACCTGTTGCCGGAGAGCCCACCAGAACGGCCGAGTCCCCGGGTTTGTAGGCAGAACGCCGGGTTTGCTCCATGGTTTGATTTGCTGGGTCACCGTAGACAAGTCACTTTACCTGATCTGGCAATTATGATACTCATATTACTTTGCAAAGCGCTTCAAGGCCACGCGTGAAACGAAAAGAGTTATTAATGAGACAGTAACCATCTCTTTTAGGGAATAAACCTTTTCTCTCTGAATTGGAAGTTGACTCGCCCTTATTAAAACCCAGGCACTTCCCTTGCAAAGGACGGGCAGGTCTCACGCCCAGGGAGGAGGAACAAGACGTACACAGCCCCCGCGTACGCAGAGACGGTACGGGCACAAAAGCACTCGCCCTCCTCTCCAAGCACCCCCCCGTACCACCAGGGAATACAGGATCAATCACCCGGAGGAGCCCTCAGGTCAGTGGTTGCACGCTCATAGAAAGGTCAATGATTTGTTTACAGCCTTCCTGGCACCACGCCGCAAGACGAAGGGGAAAAATAGTTATATGTATGGCTCACATAAATCATCTTAACTAAATTACTGGCCTGCTTTATTCCATACATCACGAAGCACTCTCTACTGAAAGGAGAACCCACTCTCATTTACCAAGGGGAAAAAAAAAAGGAGGAAGGAAACTAACTCCTCCTCATATCAGCGCAATATGGTCATGATCCCATAAATATGTCATATTTCAGATTGTTTTTTAAGTAATCTTTATAGGAAGTTCACATCCTGATTTATGGCCAGTGAGAAAACGCTGTGCAGAGATGGCCGTATGCGCCGAAGGGAAAAGGCGGCGACGTCTCCTCTCCTGATGCTTCAGCCCCGATTCCATACAGCAACAACGAAAACTGGGTCAGAACAAGATAAGCAGGTTAGTCAGGAGAAATGAGACAATCGGAAATAGCCCGTCTTGTACATTTTGAGTAATGCATAATTAAAGGAGTCAATTCCCTGTTAGGCATTAAAATGGCCAAATTAAAAAAACAAATAAAAGTCAAACTCAACCACGCCAAAATCGAGCAAGCTGGAAAGGCGGCCAGGGATATCACAGTGGGAATTGTTGAGGACTGATTTTAGAAAACCCATTACTAGTATAAGTTCGTAATCAAAACCTTTTAAAACCTTATTGCCGGAGGGGCACTCTTGGTCCCTCCGTGATGAGCACAACGCCCCACACCACCCGTCCGCCCTTCGGGGTGCGGAGGCGGCAGAGGGTGGGATCTCCTCAAAGCTAAAAACCTTTCAGAGAAGCAAATTAGGCACTGTGAAATCTATCTAGAAGGAGCAGAGAACTGCCGAAACAAAAGCAGCATGTCAGGGGAAAACAGCCAGTTTTGATTTTTAAACGAGTTCTAAAAACCAAATAAACTTAAAAGGAAAAAAAAAAATGGTAATAAATACTGCTTTCACACAGAAGCCACACAAATACCGACACCCATTTCATTCCAGCACCCTTCTCCCTGTCTTTCCTTAACTATTATTACCTTGATGAACACATTTAATCATCCCACAGAAAACCCTCCCCCCACGCAGGTATTTTTAGGTGAGAGGGAAGAAAATAGATCCGATCTCTCATTACCTAGTTCTATTTCTGAGGCTCCGCCAATTTGCATTTAATGCTAACTACAAAAGAGATCCAAGGAACATGGAAGGCTGTTTAGTCATCAGTTTAACTCCGCATTCCTTCTTTTCTTTCCTTTTTTTTTTAAATATCAAATCGGTGTTTTAATCAGTAGCAAATGTAGGACACGTACCTACTCAAATTAACAGACCTTGCTGCTAATTTCACTGAAGCACTGTGGCCCTCAAGTATTAATTAAATCTGAAATTGCTTTCTAGGGCAGAATGCCTGGTCTAGTTTTTATGGTCACAGGAGCATTACCAAAAACAGACTCTGTGACATGCCCAAAGACGTTCAGCGAATCGGTGTGAGATCCAGAAGAAAAGATAAAGAACCGACGAGGCGCGCCTCAATTTTCCCCTGCAAACACTCTACTGCACTCCAAACTTTAAAATGAAATGATTGAAGCAGCAAGAGGGGGAAAAGTGAGGACAGGACAAAAGCTCAAAGCTCACATCGAGATGGCAAATTCTTGTTTGTTCAATTATTTGAACCCTGGGAAAATTAGAAATGGGACACAGTATGAAAAGGATGAGAATGATAACAGATAATGAGGTTGTTTTTCATTTACACCAAGATGTCCCTATAACAGCCTTAAAATGACAGAAAAATAGGCCCCAATAGTTTCTTTTTTTTGCAGCGACTGTTACCTCTACAGCTAATGTAAGGACTTGCCTCTTGGTACCATTCCCATTTTCAAGGTGAAGTGAGGAGCAAACCAAGGACCCGTTGAGAAACCCATTACAAAGGACGGTACGCGCATCCATTAGCGCCTGAGGCCAACACCACCCCGAGTTCATGAACAAATTCCCTGACCCTGACCTCCGGGAAGCACAAAGATGTCTCAACGCTGTTTCCTTCCCTACTCCCTCTTTCCAAACAAGCGTTAGAACAGCAGCTGAAGATCGGGCCAAACATGATGCCAGCTAAGACACCAGCCTCCCATCCAACAGCCAGGAAATACATCCTGGAGCAGATGTCTGGCATATATTTTTCGGCTTCGCCTGAATAAACATGATTTCCTAACACTGAAGGACAGGCCTGGTTTCTATAGCACAATCATATTTTCCCCACAGACAACAGACTTGTATTTACATGCTAATTAGGGAACAAAAAAAATAAAACAATGCCATTTTTGTTTTTCAATCACGCATGCCACCAGCGACACTCATGGTGATGTTCCTTTATCACCCCGTGTCCTCCTACAGAGATGGAAGGCAGCTTCACACATCAAAGAGTTCAGAATTATCCAACCTTGACCTTCTCTCGTAACGCACTAGCGGAAAGAAGGACGGGAGGAAAAAAAACCAAGCAGCACCTCAGCTTCACTCATCTTCAGGCCTACAGCAACCTCATCACCATGATATTTCTTAATCTGAGCTTATTTTCCAGGTCATCAGTTCAATTTCGCACCTTCTTACCGTTTTTGGTACTCTCTGTTAAATACCGTCAGGTCAATCAATCATTATCTCTAGGGCCTCCATTTGCCTTTCAGGACTCTGCCATTTTCCACCCTGAGTTTTCAGTCCCCCTTCCTCAGTCCTTGCCTTAAATTCACCTCCTTCAACTACTCGACATCTTCAATTGTCACCTTCCCGATTTTATTTTATCTCTGCATGGGTGGTTGGCAGAGATAACACACACACAGAGGGTTGGATTCAATAAATCTCACCTGTACTTCTGGGCACTCTGTTTCAGCCTAATGACTTATTAAAGGTCCAAGAGAAAAAAAGGCACTAAAAGTGATAATTGTTTTCTAAACAACTAGACATACTTGATTCAAAAACTTGAAGCGTGGGGAAAGGGAGAAGCCGCAGCTTTAAACAACGCCGTCAATTCTACCACGCTTCAAATTTGGACTCAGTCAAACTCAGCTCTCACCTACAAGCTTCAAAGTACTTCAAAGAGAGACTCCTCGAGACTGCATGGACAAATTTTCAAAGCCCCTGGGATACTCACCAGAGACTTCAGCTATGAAGACGTCTCTAAGTGCAATCACTCTGAGCTCTTAGGACACGAGGGACTGTATTTCCAGGCTTCTCTCGGCTGCCAGAAGGACACAAATCTCAGCGTTCGCTCAAACAAGGAAAATAAAACCTAAACAAGAGCAGGTGAGGTTCTGACTCCAGAAAAAAAAGGGGACTGAGCAAATCACTGCGAAAGTTTGCACCTCAAAGTTACAGAAACGCGCGCGTCATTCAGAAAGGTAAGCTTTGAAAATCCGACCAACCTGTGCGTTCGCTACATTTTGAGGAGCTGCCTGGGCAAGAAGCTGACCTTTTCATTTCAGTCTCCCGTCGGAGACCGGTTGGAATTTCAGTCAGCCGAGAGCGACCCAGGTTTGCCTGCTGAAAACTCCATTTAGCCATTCAGAGTTTGAAGAGCAGTAATCAGGGAAAAACATGTTAAAAGGAACACGCTGTCGGAACAAAGAATAATTGGCTGATAACACCAATGGCAAGGGACTGCTATTTAGCGGTATCCGGGATAATTAACCCATACATCGTTAATACTTACAAGGCTTTTGGTCTACCTGTGCTTCCAACACATATCTGGCTTTCTCCCATAATCAACAATTACTTCACGTGATGTCCATGACACGAGGACAGACTTCGCCTGGTGACG
>RSEF01000022.1:4260669-4276401 GCA_003993805.1 Himantopus leucocephalus
TCTTAAAAATGTCCACAACTTTTAGTTTTTAGACTTCAACCCCTCACCTGTGAAAAAGAAAATTAGGCTCAATTAGCTGTTGAGTGCTATATAATAGGGTATATTTCTAGTATGAATCTGTGCAGTAGTGTAGCAGTCAGGTTTCTTGGCTTGTGTAAGACCCCTGGAAATTAGAATTGTTTTCAGGGTGTCCCTCTGGTAAAAGGCAGCATCGTTACTGGTGTTTTGCGTATTCGTTCTGCCAGCCTGACACAAGGGAGGCGTAGGTGGCTTTCTGTGCTGGTCCAGGCCTTACGATCGCACGCTCATGAGTCTACAAAAAGAACAAAAAGCAGGCATCAGACTCAGTACTGAACTTGCCATTTCCTGCTGAAGTCTTGAGTCGACTACGAAGCTAAATGTGACCTCTTTCATTTGTTACGAGACTAATATTCTTCTGTTTTTTCTGATAGTCGGGTGTTATGAGGAGACGTGATAATAGATCCTCCAGCCGTTTGTTGCATATTCACAGTACTTCCCATTAGCATTGGAGGGTGATAGATGCTCTGAGAATTCACTGAAGCAAGGAAATGAGACAAGTTAAAAATTACAGGTCTTGATTTTAGCTGCCCAAAAGATGCGGTATAATTCACATCCAATTACATGCCATTTCCCAAGCATAGTTCTGTATTTGTACCAGAAACAAGCTGAACGCTGAAAGCATGTACATTCGGAATTTTGATTTCAGTCCATTTCTGAGGGATATTGATAGTTAAACAGTAGTAAAGATCCTCTTTAGTAGCTAATTACAGTGCACTTAAAGGGCTCACAATACAGCAAGGCCATCGGGATTTTCTGTGCTCCTGTTCTGATTCTGCCACTCTGTAACTGTCAGCCTCATTAGTATTTAAATCAGTTCATAAGTATTTTGGCTTAAATGAGCTTTATTTCTGATCAATGTAATGCCATGATTTTATGTCTTTTTTAGAGTCTTTAGCTTAAAGTAGATGAGCTTATGATAAATACTGCAGATGTGTTAGAAGTTGATTAAATTAGTAGTAGAAATGGACAGTAGGCAAGCAGGAGGAAAAAATGCACAGATGAGCAAATTCCAGGTTTTTCAGCTCTGTTCTCAGTCTTTGTTAATGGATTCATTCTGCTGTCAAAAAAAATAGAAATATTAAAAGACTTTTTTTAAACTGAGGATTAGCAGGGAGAAAAAAAAAGTTTTTTTTCTCCTACTGGAAGAAGTGAGTGTTCTGTGAGCAATTTCCCATGTCTTCTAATATAATATATTTTTGATGTTAACTAGAAAAAGAGGTGTAGGAGAAAAATTAAGCTCAGAACTCCTCCCCACATCCCCCCAAAGAATAAAAAATAGAATAAAAAAAAACCCAAACCCAAAAGCCTTTAAGACCCTTTCTTAATAAGATTACTTAAAAATGCATGTGGCTTATTTTAGCAATGGGTGAGATGAAATTATGATTTAGAAATGCATAAATTGCTTTGCTTTCAATACTTAAACTTTGTTCAAAATGGCTTTTTGAAGTTCAAAATGAATTTAGTTGCCCATCTGCTCTCAAATCCCCATGTTTCTTGAGAGTACTGAGATCAGAAAATACAAATACCTGTTTATAGCCAATCTCCTCTTAAAAATTAGTAGATTTTTTTTGCAAAATGTCTGATCTGTGGCCACATTTCCATCATCCTGTACAGAAATGGAAGATGACCTTGAATGGAGGTCAACAGAGCAGAACCTTATACCTTAAGACTGAATTTGAACTTAGAAGCTCCACTAAAAGGAACGTGTCACCTAGAGGAATAGGTATTTATTATCAAAACAGATTTACAATAAGCAAGTGCCCAGCAATTAAATATTATGATTGTGCATTATTACACTATACTGGCTTTAAATAACAAAGTGAGGATTTTGGAAAAGAGGACAGATGTTATATCATCATCTCAATTGTTTGTATCTGAGATACTTTGGAACAAATTCTGTTCTATCAGTATAAATCTAGAAAACCTCTCTAAATATAGCAGAGTCAATCAATCTGTTCCCTTCTGATGGGAGGGAAGAGTTTGAACCACTTTTGTCCTTGTTCTGTCTGTGTTGTAAATGGTTTCCCTGAAAAGGCCTTTTCCTTGAAGAAAATTGTTCTGTCTTTCAATTATTGGGAGGGTGATGTAGGCTCCATAAGCAAGGCCGTGTGCACACATACTCCTTACCCTAAAATACTTGCTGGTTAGTGCCAGCTTCTCACCCATGGTACGTTTCAAAGGAGAGACAGGCTGTAGTAACTGCGATGAACTGAGATAACTCAGTCACCTTCCACATGAGCCTCTATTGAGCAGCGACTGATGACAAACGCGGTGGGGTTGATTCTCTGTGGTGGATGAATATTGGCATGAATCTAAACTTTACAGAGACCACTGGAGTCACTTAATTTGGAACTTAAGCCAGTCTTAAATCTAATTTCAATTGAATTAGTCAAATCTATAATACGTAAGGATATGTTCCTGTCCTGTTTTAAAAAAGCGCTGAAAATAGACCAGTCAAAGATTGTTCAGCCTTGAAAAGAGAACATTTTGAGGGGGCACCTGGTAGATGTGCATGAAATCATAATTGGGAATGACTCTTCACAGTTGCTCGTGAGCTACAGATTGTCAAAGGAAACTGCTAAGTGGGAGGTTCAAAACAAACAATGTTTTCGTGAGATGCTATGGATGCCAAAATAAAGGAAAAGGAAGAATTTTTTTTGAAGAAAAAGCCATTAGATGCTCCTCGACTCCCAAGTATAATACCTGTTCAAAAAGTTCCTGAAATGCAAATCACTGCAGAATATATGAGTACACATGTAGTATTCTTGTCTGTTATGTAAATACAGAAATCTAAAATATATATAAAATAAATTTCAGAATATATTATACTATTCTGTAGGTGATTGTTAGGGAGACCTAAGTGAAGCTGTGGTGCCCAACTAAATGCCTATTTGTTTTGTCCAGTATAGCCACTTTTATTTACGATCTGAGCTAATTAATACCTATGCAAAGCTCTGCTCCTTCCTTCCTGGTTTTGCAGCAGTGTACCCCAAACCCTTTGAATTCAGTATGCTACAGTGACATTCCCTGGGTCCAGCTCGCAAGGACTTAGAGTTTTTGTCTGTCAGAAGTCTCTTGAGAATGTGTTGACAATTTTCACAGAAATTCTGAGTCTGTATGGAGACTAATATGAATTATTAGCATGTGTATATATGATGTGTAAAAATATAGACTTTATAGGCACATGTAGTATACGGAAAATACTGTACATGTAATGTAATAGATAAAATACACTTCTTATATTTAGCAGGTTTTGTAGGCTTGGTAAAAATTAATTAATGTGTGCTGGAAAAACCTTTTTTTTATGTGTAATTCTCAGTATCTCTCTTCCCTAGTCCATGCTAAATGTAGGAGCAAGTATCTTACTTGGTGTTTGGTGAACAGTATCTAAATTGGGCAAGTCTGAAACGCTAGAGAAACACCTATGTGCACATGTAAATAGGTTATGAAACTGTCAAAGGCAAAATATAACCAGTTTCAAGGTAGCTTCATAAATAAATTTAATGGGCTGGATGAAGTAGTTGCTTAGAGCCTCCCAAGAGACCTGTCCCCTCAAAGACCACATTAACAAAAAAAAAAATGAGGAAGAAAGAGAAGGAAAAAAGAGAGGAAAGAGAAAGCCTTTCACATTGTGAAGCATCCCACTCACCACAGTGGGAGGAGTTACGTTGTTAGATATTTGTTTAAAAGAATAAAGATTTTGGAATCTGTTCTGAAATTATTTACATATATCTTCCCTTAATGAAAATGAATTACTTGTATTTTGTGTAGATGTGCATAAAACACTTCATATATCAAACTCCACACTGAACAGTCTTGTAAAGTAAGAAAACGTGTAAGTTACTACCCAAACAATGGGTTATGTATTACTGACTCTGTAACAGTAATAGAAACCCATCAATCATTGGACAGGCTCTAAGACTTTTTTCGAGGTATGCTAAGTGAAGCAGGCCCAGGAAAGCAGCTCTAACTCAAATAGTTGCTTAGCTAAATCTTTACCTTTGTCAGCAGGAGTAGGTCATAAAGGGATTTATTCCAGTGTGATTCTACTTATCAATATTTTACTAATTCATGTATACCAAAGGTTCAAGCATTTAGTGTGGTTCCATCTCCAGTCAGGTTGTTACTCAAGAGTGCATGCTGTGGTCATAATTTGAGTTTTATTAACAGTGAAACTCTGTAATAGACAGCCCTTGATTGGATTGTGACAGCCCAGTTTGATTTTTAGGAGACTTTTATGGTGGAGATTGCCAAATACAGCCTATATTTATAACAGGGTTTCTTGCACTCAGGCATGTGTACATACACGTACTCATATTTACAAGAGTTTTAAGCAGGAAAAGAAACTTTGATCAAATCACAAGAAGTCTGAAGACATTGCCAGTCTTGTACACGTTAAGTGTCATGGGCAAACCTGAAAATACATCTCGCGTTTGGAGACAAGTTCTGAGATAGTGCCTCCATTTGGTGGTGGAGCCAGACAGAAGCGGTCAGCGTGATCACCTAACAGGGAAAGCACCGTGGAAGGGTGCTGCTGGTAAGTGGTTTGCTCTCTTCTAGGGTCCTTGCAAGTAGAGGACCTTGTGCTCTCTGTGGTTGAGTAGTGAGCCACAGTTTGGGTTTCCTTTCTCGCACATCTCTGTCTTTCGGATCCAGGAATTTAAAAAAAAAAAATTCTACCCAGCAGCTCTGGGGTTAGGCTGAAATAGTGTTGAAGGACAAGATACTATATCGTTGCGCTTGCAGTTAATCAATACTAATGATGTGCCTGGAGTCACTGAGTAAAATGAAATTTTGGAACCAGTTCCAAATGTACTCACCTGCCGGCAGCCAGTGGGAGTCCCAGGGCCAGGCTGAGTTCTCTTAGCAGCTTGCGTTATTTAGTGGAGTGAGTGCTGACACTGCAGCTTCAGGAAGAATCATAGAATCACAGAATGGTTTAGGTTGAAGGGACCTTGAAGATCATCTCGTTCCAGCCCCCCTGCCCTGGGCAGGGACACCTCCCACTAGACCAGGTTGCTCCAAGCCCCGTCCAGCCTGGCCTTGAACACCTCCAGGGATGGAGCTTCCACAAGAAGATAAGCCCATTTTAAATGGGGCAGTTTCAGAAGTTTCGTGACTATATGGGCACTTATACCTATAGCATTCAAAAGTTCAATTCTCTAGGAGAGGCATTTTTTCCCTTTTGAAAATCAATTATAAACAATCAAAGTTTATAAGAGGGAATTGTAAAAGACTGTTCTTTGATAGTCTGTTATGGTGGAAGAACAATTGAACAAACTTAGAGTTGGAGATGTTTTCTCATCAGTTACCGGTGGTTTAACACTTCCTTCAATGCCTGTTTATTATAAAATTGCAGCAGGAGAAATAGGTTCTTAAATATGGGTTGCTATGGAATTCTTGTAAGAAGCAAGCAGATTGAAGTGACTAAGAGTGCAGAAAATGCATGCTAGACATTGGACCAAACATGCAGCAAACTGAATCTAATGTGTTCCTGCATTGGAAAAAATATAGACAGGAAAGAAAATAGCTTTAGCTGTGCTTTCTACAGAACTCGTCACCAAAATAGCAGAATATTACATTTCCATAATTCTTTGTTGTTTGGGGTTTTGTTCTAGTAAAGCTGATTTAAAAAAAATATTCACCTGTTATTTGGAATGCCTTTATAAACATTTTATAGTACAGTATGTAAGTGTTACCAAAAAAGATAGTCGTTGCACAGAAAGGCTGAATTACTTCCGTGAAGACAGAAATAGCAGATTAAACTTAACTGAGGTATAGAAGGGGGAAAGACGGCAATTCTTGCTGTCTTGAGCAACTTAGTTGAATTAGAAGCAGTAGAAAAACTGTTGAGAGCGTACAGGAATAGAGGAGGGAAACAAATAGGAATGTATCAATGATTCCACGTTTTCTTTTTTCAAAAATCGGGTAATTTGATAACTCGAGATGTTTGCACAAGGTGCTTACACATGGGTTGATTTACCTTAGAAAATAATTTTGGCCTGATTCTGCAAAAGTTCCTATTGAATAAGGTTTTTTTTATCTTATTGGAATAACTCAGCTGGTGGATATGAGACTCTTCAGACATAAGCAGTGCTTATGAGATTGTTATACTTAATTAGTTTATAAATCTGTCTCCAATAGCTGCATATGAAAATTTAATATGCCAACCTCAGAACGACATGGTGCTTTTTTACTTCACTATGAGACAATATACTAGAATAAACCAAAAATGGAAGCAATAAAGATTAAAAACCTTTAAAGATAGTACAGATGTTCCAGAGTTACTTTCACAGCCTTAACAAGAAAGGCGTGATACTAACGATGACAGCCAGGTTTTGAATACCTCCCTTGATGAACTTCTCAGTAAGCTGTATTAACAATTATTCCTCCCTCCTCAACCCCATCCCTTAATACTGGCAATTGGATAAAAACTGCAATATAACTACATGTACTGTTGGTTTTGTGCCCCCCCCTTTTTTTTCCCCTTCTGTTTTTGAGCTGTGCTGATGAATACCATGTGCCCCTCAGTTTGATGGAGGCAGTTAGCTGTAAATCATTCTTTTTGGTGTTTCGGAATAGAGTTCTTTTTGCAAGATGTGCTTCAGGTGGAAGGACTACCTGTGGACAGGCTTGCTCCTCAGTAATGTTTTTTTTAATGTTTGTTAAACTGAATGCATAAATACAATAATTGTTGCTACTCCTCAGAAGGGAAGCTCACCCAATGTCTGGGAGGCCATCACAGGAGTATAAATAGAATAATACCCTGTTCGTGGAGCTCCGAGTAATACATGCTCCACGTCTCACAGGTGATAAGAGCTTAAACATTAATTCATCTGAGAGCATTATGTGATAGAAAGGGTACACAGAATTAATTAAGCCTTGGAGGCATGCAGGATTGATCCTTAGTTGCTATAAATTGGCTTAGCTTCATTGACTTTAAAGGAATCATCCTTATTTACACCATGGGGGGATTCAGCCTCTCTATTTTAAGGTGTCTTAGATTTGAATATTTTACATTAACGTGTACAAATTCTTTATTAAAACAATTATATTAATCATTCAGTGTATAATAGGATGTGTTTCAAAGAGTAGATAGAACAGTAAGAACAGTAACCCATTTACAAATAACAAAGGTTTGTAATGATTTTTTTTCCTGACTGCGTCTTGGACTATGCCCATTCTCCATACAAATGGGTGATGATGATGAACACGTAGTGTGGCCCACGTCAGAATAAAGTTGACAGCTCTGATTACTGTTGAGAAGCAGTTGCTTGCTTTCTTCAGTAAAGTGATTATTCCCCGTGCTGAATCAAAATAAAATTAATTTTCTCAAGTTCTGCAGTAAAAAAGGAGAAACTTCTATTTCATCTATTCCCTCACCGGCCAGCTCAGAGCTTTGCCCAGCAGGTTCCGAGAATCTCTGACCCCTTCTATGAATGAGGCCATGCTGGAACTGGAAGCCTAAAGTTAGGCAAATAATATAAAGAATAGACACGTTGAGCAGAGTTGTGAGCCTGTTTTCTTTATATAGCAAGTGGTCTGAGAAGTAGGTTATTGTTGATATGAACATTCTCTCTCACGTTGTGACCAGAAATTTCCAGGTGTGAATAAACTTTCATGATGACTGTTTCTTATAATGGATGCATTCCTGTGAGGAGTTGCAGCTTCAACAAATCAATATTTTTTTGACAAAAATTTTCACGGGAAAATTCGTGGTTAGCTCTGCTTCTGGGTCTTGGTTACTAACCGAGGTGTTTTATTGTAGGAGTGCGTGTCTGCCTAGCACGGTGCAGCAAAATGGATAGGGAGTTCCTAAATGGTAAGGATATTTTTTCAAGATATTCAGATACAGAAATTTTTCTTGTTTTGCCTCATACCTCAGGCTCACTGTATCCTGTTCTGCCCAGCTTTAACTCTATCAGATTTCCCTGAGTTGTGACCTAGGCTAGTATTTGACTCGCAGTCTCCTCCCAGCAGGTGAATTTGGTTCTTTTGTGCATTCTATATGTATGTGTATGTTTGCGTATGTGCAAACATACACATAGTTGTATATACCTAAATCTAACTATGTAAGTGAGAGTATGTTTTACATTTGTTTATTGCATCTTCCTAGGATATTTTTTTTGCAAAAGTACTTTGTGTGAAACTAGTTTCTCATGTCCAAATAATTCCTTTTAGTTTAAAGAAAATGGGTTTTTTATGAGCAGGATATACTAAGGGATTCAGACTATTGATTCCTTTCAAATAGCCTGAGACGCTAGCAGCTTTATCCTTTTTGTTCATTTTTTATGGGTAATGAAAAACAGTTTAATATCATTACGCTCATCAGATAAGGCTTAAAAACTCACTAAGGTTCAAAAGAAAGTCCTAAATAGATTGGGAGGCTTAGCTCTATGGATGGCTGTCTCAGGAGAGCCGTATGTTTTCCAGACTTCTAAATCCTGACACATACACCCATCCCCCAGTGTTTATTTAATACTATCAGAGAATACTTCTGGGCCGTGTTTTACTATGTCAAGGGAGAATGTGGTCGGAGGAAGAACATTATAGGGTTAGTTATTCTGTGCTGTTTTCTACTCCTGTAGATGCTGGCCCTGCCACCTATTAAATAATGTAGCAATAATTTAGTTCCTCTTATTTGTCTTCTCTGCTTCCAGGGTGTTTGTTTTACTGTATGGTAAGCAGATGCAGCTTTTTCAGTGTAACCACAGCTAGCTGTCTGCTAGGAGGTGGTGGAGAATTCATTGTTTGAGCAGGGATCTGACCCGAGGGTAGTGAAGGACTGATACTGGGGGGAAACCCACATTCTCCGTGCACATCCTTGTTATTCCTCTGTATACGCATAAAACGTATTTTTTCAGCACAGGACTCGTTCAGCTAGTGCAATGAATCTTAGCCATTGCTGATGTTCCGTCTCCCTAGTCATGGTGAAGAGTTAAATCAATAAAAATTTTCTTCTTCCGACTCTGCCTTGTAAGCTCTCGCTCAAAGGAAGCGGGCAGGTAGTCTTGCGTGTAAACACCCCAACCCCATGCATGACCTCAAAAAGGTTATTGCATATTTTTGAGCATTCTGGTATTTTATGGATCTAATATGTGACATGCAGATGTGTTCTTTTATAATAGACATTTTATGATTAAGAACCATGTGAACATATTGCCATATCCATAATCTATTTTGGAGAAATTACTTGAGGTTTTGGCAACGTTTATTACTACTGTGTGTAATGTTACCAGCGTTTTCTAAGCTGGCAGGAAGGGAAGTTCCTCACAGTCAAATGAAAGACAATATGTGAAATATTGTCCATGGTGCCCAGATAGCTGGAATAAATTCTTAAGTATCTGTAGGATTTATTGTCGAAGATTAAGATGTATTGATACTATGCGCAGGTCTTCAGCACTTCCCAAAGCAGTGGGAGTCGCCTGTGTTATAGCAAGTGCAAATGTCACCACTTCAGTGAACCATTATGGCACCACATTTAGGAAATGGAACAGTGTGTCGCAGAGGCTTCTCAGACTTTTTTCTGTTGTCATTTCATTGTCATTTTTTAAATATGTCACATGAATCACTGTATAGTAGCATCATTACATAGTCAATGGAGTATATCCTATGATGAGGGGGAATTCAGGGTTGGCTTTCATAGTTCAAATTATTAATGGAGCTTAAGAAAGGGTGCCAAGTTGCAGAAGGAACCTAAGTCTTCTCTCAACGAAATCTTCACTTGAGCCGTGGAGCAGATAATGCGGGTGCAACTGTCCCTGCTTGTCTTGAACATACGTCTCATTCACTTTAAGGAAAAAACGATAGGTTATTTACCATCTCCATTCACAGCATAGACTAACCATTGGTATTCATCTTGAGGGAAATTACGCAGATTGCATGATTGCAAAATCACGGAAAACAGAACTGGTGGGATAGATGAAATCATTCAACCCACCTCCTTGCCCTGAGGCAAGAGTGATACACATGTGCTACTCTAACAGTTCCTTTGTGTGTGTTCCTGAACACCTCCGATGGTGGGAACTTTTTGTCTTCCTAGCATGTAATCCAGGTGTTATTTCAGTGTCGATGCATAGCAATTAAAAGTTTTTCCCAATACCTAATTTACATCTCCCTTCAATGTAAGCCCATTACTACTTATGCTGTTCCACAATGGGCATAGAGAATAGATTCTCTTTCTCCTTGAAGAAATCATTTTTGTATTTAAACGTGATTATTATGTCTCACTTTGGTCATTTTCCCCCTAAATTAATCACTACCAATAATTTCAATATTTGCTTGTTGTCAAGGTTCCAAACATATTCATGTTTCTCCTCTGCATTCCTTTCTGTTATTGCATCTCTTTACTGAAATGTAGTGCTGAAAATTGAATGCTGTATTTCATAATATTTAATGCAGTGGTCTTTTAGAGCTCTGATCTGGGCAGATGCAAATTTGTGATGATTTTCTGGGGCGCACAAGGCTAAGTACAGAAGTAACAATACAAAGATGCAGACTTCTTTTTGTAAGAAAACATCTTAAGCAGCTGATGGCACTGGGGTGCCTCTCTGGGGAGAGGACAAAGAATTTCACTGTAGATTTACTTCACGATACTTCAGGTTTGTGCAAGGCTAAAAAGTTCCTGATCTGCCTTGTTTCAATAATGGATTTCAATCTGGATTTTTTTAAGGCTGCCCCTGACCCCTCTCTATTGAGTTGGAACTGCCCTGTCTTTGATTCCGAATAAGGAATTTTACCCTGAAGTTGAGTGAATTTCAGCAAGATCTTTTCATCGCAATGTATTCTTGTTTCCTCCCCGTGAAAGAATGTTTCTTCTTCAAAAGTTTCCGCTCAATTGTATTGTGAGGTGGTCATACACAGGAGAGGACTGCGTGGTGAATACAGAAAGGGCGGTTGGCTCCTGCTCGTTCCCTGCTAGGGAGAAAGGTTGGCGGGTAGCTAGGGTAAGACGCTGTAAAAATGGAACAGCAGGGAGAGGCACCAGGAGCATTTCAACCTCTGGGGAGAAACGTGTTTTGGAAGGCAGCTCTGCCGTGAGAATAGCAAGTGGAGTGTGTACAGTGCTAGCATCAGTTGGACTAGCAGTGAAAGTCAGAAAAAAGACCTTGTGAACAGAATGGTATCTGTAAATTTGCTATCAGTCGTAAAGAAGCAATGTGTCCTTGTCCATGTTGCCCACAGATGTTTCGTACCGTGTTCATTGCTTGTATTTTTAGTCCACAAATAATAAGTCAAGTTTGCTCTGCCCTTTCTTCCATACAAATTTGCATGAGTTTGAGAAAATGAGAGTTTACACGTGGAAGAGTTATTAGAGAAGAAAAAACTTCTTTATGTTTATTAGTCGGAAAGGCAGGCTGGCAGTTACATGTTTAACTACTACTTCTTTTTCTTCCACTGCAACCACTGGTGATCATCTGTTGGTAATAATTAACCTTTTCACCCGTACTCCAAATGGAAAGATTACTGGCAGTAATTAGATGAAAAGTAGTCTAAATGCATGGACTGATCTCGCAGGCTGACTTTTGAATGCCTTACAGCAATTTGCACATTATTAGAATGAATGACACAAAACGCCCTGTACATGGACAAGCCCTTCAGAAAATACGAGCTAAATCTCTTTGAAAATGTTTGATACGGAGTTATCGTCAAGGACCCAAGCATTGGTTTCAAACATGAGCTTCAGGTAGGAGGAGACTGGTTCTCATTCCTGCTTGTGGTACTTGTGTGTGTCCCTCAGCCACAGTATGAGACGTACTGAGACCACATGTCTTCTGCTTGGAAAAACTTATAAGCGAACAAGGTAAGTTCAGGCAGAGTAAGGATCATCCAGCTTATTCCAAACTCTGGCAGACTGAGGAGCTGGACTGAGGGCTCTTGACCCCTAAGATTGAAGCACAAAATAATATTTGTGCAATTAATATTTGTGACTCTGACTCATGACTCTATCCTATGCACATGATTTAATTTTAGGAGTGTCTTGGGTAACTGTTGTTCCGTGTGTTCAGTACAAAATCAGAAGGGATCGTTTTGATCCTCTGGTTCACAGTCCTGTAGTAAATCAGCTATGGGATTCTCTGAATGAAACACGTGACAAAAGTCTTTTCAGGCAAGGGTTTGGAGAGGCAAGGGAGAGACGTGTGAGCGGAGCCTCAAATTAATAGTCGTGATGAATGGTCAACTTGACTTAATCACTAGTGGCAAGCAGTCTTTAAGTGAAGTGAATTTTCTTTGGAGGTTAATGTTTTCGATTGATACAGGTCTTTAAAAGCAATGCACAGCTGACACAAATTATCCGAAGAACTATTAAACAGAAAAAAAATCCAGAACAGCTATTATTGTCATGAAATTTCATGAATCATCCAGTAGTACTAATTAAAACAAAGAGAGTTTTAATACCACAGATAAATCTGAGAAACAAGGAGCTCTTTAATGATAAAGTGAGAAGTAGTATTTCTCTTTTTTGACAGTGCTGTGTAGTTTAACATAGATCAACTTCTGTATAGTAGGATGGAAGGAGTCATGATAGGAAATCTCTAGAAGGGGGGAAATAAATAAATCACAAATCACAAAGATGAGAAATGTGTTATGTTTATAGTACTAAAATGGATGGGAGGTAAGCTTGCTTTGTGTGATGGTAAAGAATATGTGGCATTAATAGTACAATAAGTAAAGGTAAAGTTATTTTGTATGCTAGTGGCAAATGTAATGGACTCTGATGTAAAGATTATAGTCAAAGTAGTCAGAATTGAGATCATCGTAAGAACCCAGAAGTTCGCAGTGGTTTTCATTTGTCTGGCTCTTAAATGCCTAAAAAGTTGAGGCTGTCCAGGTCCAGTCTTCAGTGTGAGTTGGTGCAGCAGCAGCAGGCAGTTCAAATCAGACCTAAATGTGCAGATACTGTTATTGGTTATTTAACACAATGGTCTAGTGGCCGCCTGCGGCTCAGGAGGTCCCTAAAACAGTAATTAGTTGAAATCACTAGGCTGGAGTGGAAAAAGTACATTTTCGGTGTGCCCTGTCCTCATATTCTCTCCTGATTACTTGGTTTTTTGCTTGCTGTTAGAGACGGGATGGGGGAAACTGTTGGAGATGGTGGGACAGAATGAGCTCTTCTCTTACCAGGTTTAATAATTTTCAGTAGTTGTCAAAAAGTTATTTCAGAGTTAGCTGGGCAAAAAATTACTGAGAGGTCAGTCCTTTGGAATTGTTATTTACAAAACAATATGTTTTGATAGCTTGGTAAAGAATGCATATAACCTTTGTGAATTATTACCTTTCTGTACCTGTATCTTCAATATTTTATTCAGATTAACTGAAAAAAATTGATTCAGATTGCTGAGCCAGGTAGCGCTTTCCATGTTTACTGTAATGTTTCCATAATAAGTTCAGCAATAAAGCAATATCTGTAGCTTTTTTGGGGAGAAAAAAAGAAGCCTGTGAGAAGCCGTGTAACCTCCAGCAAATCAGTTTGTGCCTCTCTTCTTTCCCCAAACAGACTTTTTTGGTTTAGCTTTTTTTGTTTTGTTTTGTTTTTGTTCAGCTTTCATGACTTGGAGCCAGAGGTCCTCTTGATCTGTAGACAGGTACCCACAGTACCTAATGTGGGGGCCCGATCTCGGTTACAGATAATCACCGAGGACCCGCCATAACAAAATGCGTTCTGAGGGTCGGGCAGGTCTGCAGCTTTTGTAGTGTTAAGTGCTGGTGCTAGCACCTAGTGGAACATAGTGTCTGAATTCTTACTTTCACAATATATTGAAGACATCTTGCTAGCTCTTTTTCTCAGTGTATAACACTCAGGCAGAATTTCTGCTTCTGTATTATCCTTTTTGGCGATCAGTGTTGCCCTCAGGAGGAGCATTTGTGTGTGCGTATGCATCCGTGTGTACTTGATGGTCCTTTTGAATCTGCAGCCGGTCCTAATATGAAAATCAATGGGTCCCAAGGCATGTTTGTCTTTAGCAATAGATCTGTTCCATCTATAACCTCTGCACAAAATATCTTGACGTGTGAGCACTCTTGTGGCCTATGGAACAGCATTTACTTGTTAGACAGCATTTGTAGCAGCAGTATTATTTTTTTCATTCTGGTTCTTTTAACCTTAGATTTTCAGTCAATTTCATATGGTTTTCTTTTTTAAATGGAATTTCTCAGTAGTTAACATAAAGCAAAATATTAACAAAGGGACCTTTCAAAAAACCTTTCCTGTAGGTTCATTGTTACTGCTTGGAGACGCATTCTCCTGGCTCAGCAATGCATTCTCCAGGCAGCGAGAGGAAAGCAAATGATCCAAGCTGTTCTAATATCATGAATATAAGGCTGAAGAATGTATACTTCATAGGATTCCTAGGAGAAAACAAATCCCGGATAATTTTGGGTGTCATGGTTTAACTCCGGTAGGCAGTAGAAAGTTGAGTCTGTCCCAGCTAAAACTAGTACATTGGGGACTTCTTGGTAGATTTTAATCGACCACAACTCTCCCATGTAGTTTGACAAGCCGCTTCTATGAAGAAGAAACACTATGTAAGACGCTTTATTCTGTACTCAGGTTTTCTGCTGTACAGTAGCTTACCCTGGATCTTGTTTATGCTTGTGTTTTCAAGCCTTCAGTGGGAATCTTAGATAACTAAGTTAAATTGAAACTGAATGGAAGCTGAGTGCCTAAGTCACCTGGGCACCATTAAAACTGGCAGTTTGAATTTCTAATGGTTTGTAATGACTCAGGCCCATGGACTTTGAGAACAAATGTGCTCAAGGACTCCACTGAGCTTTGGAAAAGGCGTTGAATTTGTAGTATCCTAAATTTGTATGGCAATATGTATGCCCTTGTTATAACTGGGACCAGAATTTGATCCTATTGAATACATGTAGGTCAATATGAAAGCCGTTACAGTGGACTAATGCTAAATATAGTCTGTAACATGGAAGTGCGTTAACTTGCACTTTATGCAAATACATTTTATTTCGCTTATGTGTGAGATTAACTGTATCTGTATAATAATTTCACTCCAGAGAAGCCACAGCTGTATGGCTTTAACCATTATCACTTTGTATTGTTGGTAAATCTTAAGACTTAAACGCACTACTGAAAATTGCATTGTTGTTCTTTATCATTACTGTTTAATACTACATGGTTTTACAAGTGAATTCTCCAATGCAGTGAATTCTATGCGTAGGTTTTCCCATTCGTCTTTGTAGTCTTCCTAGACAGACAAGCAATTTCCCTGATTCTTAAGCTTTGTAGCGAGACAGGGAATGTGGCAAAAGATGCTTACCTTTAGCCATCGGTGCTCCCCGAAACTGGGCCCCACTGCCATGCCTGTGCCTTTTGTTCCGTAGGGCAATGTCATAAGATAGGAGACACGTAGAAACATGAGATGCAATAATACTGCATCATGCTGCTTGAAACTGGGGCCCTTTTCATCTGAAGTGCTGCTGAGGCAGCACCTGTTGAGGGATGGGTCTTGTGAATGTGTCACAGAGGCAGATGAGGAGCGTGCAGACCTCCTTGCCTTGGAAGGGAGCCGCGGTGTCCTTCTGCTGAGGACACGGCTGAACAGAGTGGGAGCCTGTGCGTGCAGTTCCCTACAGAGTCGTGAGGGACGCGGCTTTGGTATTCCTGGTATTTGGTATTTTGGTAGAAGTAAG
>RSEF01000022.1:4276501-4327362 GCA_003993805.1 Himantopus leucocephalus
TTTTTGATTAGTTAAGTTTGTCTCATGAGCAACTATATGTGGGAGCTGAGATACAGTATTTTCTATTTCAGTGACGCCGTGATAAATCTTAGGAGCCATCTGGGATTTTTTTTGATTAAACAGTACTTAAGCAGAAAAGGTTGATTGATGAAAATCAAGAAGGGTGTGAATCAAAAACCATCCTCCCTTTTTTTTTTTACATGAAGATTGAAATTCATTTTGTATAGTTCAATGGAGATTAATATGCAAGTTAAATAGGCAAAAAAAATTAGCTTTTCCAGAAATGAGCACACATTAGCAGAGAGAGATGAAGAGTTGCCTAAAGCTCAGCAGACAGATCCAGATCTTTGCTCTGCTTTCCCATTTCAATACCACAGTAATAGAGGTATTACAGGAATGTGACCAGGAGAGTTTGCTAGAAATGGAAAAAATAATGTTGATGCTTAATCTTTCTGTCTGGAACTGTTGGACAATAGTCTCGTATAGTGACATTTGGCATAATGCTGGCATAAAATTTCAAGTGTTCCTGCTTCCAGGCAGCTGAGTCAGATTAATCTGAAAGCTGAATGCTGAATCATGTGTTGAAGATGGTGAATTTCAGAGAGATGGAGTCACAGGGCATTTTTTTTTCCTCTACCAAACACTAAATTATACTTGTTTCCCTCATTTGAAAGAGGTTGGCCTTTATTAGTCACCACTATTTCTTAATCTCCAATAAGAAATACTGTGTATCAAAACAGCAAGCCTCAGTTATACTAGGTCCATGCTTTGTTTGCCTTTTTTAATATCAAAGGGACTAACAGTACTTTTTAAAATATTCAAACTCGAAAAGGCAAACAGTCAAACACCTTGAGAATATATTGTAGTGACTGTAAGAGAAATTATATGCGGAATGGAGAGTAGGTGCTTTTGGTTTGCTTTAGCTGTTTCAGATTCTTCAGATTTGTTTCCATTATGGAATTGATATTTGCTCTCTTTAGAAGTATGGATCTTTTCTTCTCTGTAATCAGCATTTATTCTGATCCTTCACCCTCTAATGCCTGCAAATCCTGACATGATCTGAAAGTGTCCAAAAATAAATAAGACTGGAAAGATGGAAAAGGTCACATGCAATATGAGTTTGAATAGCGTGAGCCAATTTTACCTGAGGTATAGTTGTGTGGCTAATGCTTGTCTTAACAGTTTCAACACAGAAGGGCTTCATTTAATAAAATGACATTGAAGCGATCTTCGAAAAGTAAAAATTAGGCAAAAGTAGAAAAACAGGTTTATGCGTTGAATATGATATGGAATAGCTCACGTTTATTAGAAGATTTTGTTTGAGACATCCTCAAGACAGCCTGAAAAACATTTTTAATTCTTTGTCACAAAAGCACTTTCATTATGTAACTGGGTCTTGGTTATTTGAACAATAGTTTAAGAAGGGCTTTGCTAAAACTTGTCAAATCCAATTTATCATGTTCATACACATGGACATGCAGTGTCTTCCCCTTATTTCAGTCAAGTGCATTTTTACACTCCGGCTGAAACACATGCTTAATCTGCTTGCTGGGTATCCAGTAGAGCATGTAGCATATGGATGTGTCAAAGTGTGACTTTCAGTGTTTTAATAAAATAGTACTAAATTCTGATTCCTCTATTTAGTTGAGAAAATAGAAAGTTTTCTGCAGCCCTACAATTGAATATTTTCCTATAAAGATCACAAGTTTTTGAGTTTTGATTTAGGAAATTCATTTTAAATTATCATATTTTCTTACTGTAATGTTTATATGCTAAAACCCCAATCTGAAACCAGTATATAATTGTAAATAAGATTAAGCGTATGGAAAATATAATGAAAAGGTTTTAGTTTTATTGACATGTGATAGTGTTGCTGTTAAGTTTTACCTTCACTGCCCAGAGCAATATGCAGAAAATGTCCAAACCAGGGTGGATTGAGTAAGGTGCTACTGGAAGGGGGTGGCTGTGTGAGCTGCTTTTGGAAAGGTGAGATACCTGCAGAAGTCCCACTAAAAGGCAGTGCTACTTTTGGCACCTGAAGCGTTTTGGGTGTCTCTGCATCTGCTTCCCGTCTCATCACTGTATGTGAAGGAGTGAAATCGATAGTTTGTTCTGTGCCAGTATCCCACTCAAGTGTTCCCATATGTTTAGATGGTAGAGTTTCACGTTATGCGTTTACTTCGACTTGTGTGCTTAGAGGTTGGTTGGATATCTGTGACTGTATTCAAAGTGCACTCCTGATATTTTTCTCAGTCGTACAAAAATCATCTTTCTGCCTCTATTGAAGGGTAATGGGATTAGCAAGTCGGTGTTAGTCTTTTATGAACATGTATTTTATGGGCCATCTTTATACCAGGCTGTTATAAAAGAGCCTCAAGCTCCATAATGCTAAATGCAATTGGATTTCATTATTGCCCATCTGATCTTTCTTGGACTTCCTTCATTTAGAGACATCCCCTCCAAGCACAAACTTTCCAAAGATGGCTGGTAGGCTGTCTTGCGTAACCTTCCTGCTGTTGCAGTACCTGCAGATCGAGTAAAACCAAGGCTTTGACTTGGGTAACGTATAATGCAAATGATCATGGGCTCTTATGTCTTTTGTGACACAGATAGGCTCTTTAAGATTTATTCTGCATTAGTTCTTTGCTTCTGAGTTGAGAAATGGTTTTGCAATGGAATGAACTTTCTAATCTAGTAAGATCATAATTTTACAATTAAGAAATTGACTAAATAACCCAATTTTTCTTTGTCAAAAAGAAAATAAATAACCATTCAACCGCCACCATGTATAAGCTTGCTTAAAATAGAGAACGTTAGATGAGTTAGGGACCCAGGAGAGAAACGATTAGATCCTGTAGTGATATGGCTTTTTCAGTCATGTGCGTTTCAAGGGTTGGTGGCACAATGAATCTCAGCAAGCTTCTTTTATAATCCTTTACATGGTGGACAATGACAACTGCTACCTTCTTTTTGTGTCTGAGTTTAAAGATCACTGTCTTAGCTGACCTGTCAGTGCTAAGCAAAGCTTGTTAGTTCTAACTTGTCATTACAGTTTTTCTTCCCCTGTGTAAAACTTTTGTTAACAAGATCTTTTTCTGTATTATATGACAGAATTTTATTGAGATGGGATTTCTCATATCTACCAACTTGATTATAAACAGACGCTGTTGTCCGTACTGCTTAAAACTCCCTAAAAGAATACTTTGAAATACATTCTCCCTGCTAATTGTACTTAAAGTAGAACTGATGCTTGAACAGTTTCACCTTTACTTGTAAAATACAATTTAGGGTGCTGACTTTGATCCTGAATCACATCCTTTTAAGGTGATCTAAATCAGACAAATCACTGGTTTGGAAACTGCAGTTTTGGTGGTGATGCTTACTTCTATCAAAACTGAAATACTACAAGAAGGGTCTGACAGGTAGGAACCTTATTGTTGCTCACAGAGACCATGTGGAATCAGGTCTCAGTAAGTAAAGCAAGTACAACAATTCTTTTCTCTGGTCTGTGCTAGGGATGTTTACAGCATTACTGCAGAAATAGAAAATATCCCAGTTAAATACGGGCGCTGCTATGGAAAACTCTAAGAAGAATATACAGTATGTTGTGGACCTGAGCTGGGAGAGTTTTGAACAGCATTTACTGAGATAAGGCAGTTAACTCATTGTCTTCTCCACTGGTAGATACCACCTTATGATCTGTGTCCAGTAAGATGCTGAACTGCTGTGCAGGGAATCTGGTGACCTTTTGGTTAGGACACCAAGTTTTGGCAATTTCTTAGGAAAGCATTCGAATGAATCCAAGTCTCAATATCTGTGCCTCTCAGTTCCCCTTCTGCAAAGTGATAAAATTTTCCCACCATCAAAAGAATCTTGTAATGATAGATGTTATTTACAGGGTGATGTAGTCTTCTACTTTTCCGAAAGTGGTGGTGTCTGGAGCCAGGCAGTTATGAGGGCTTTATCTTACTCTTTCCTCTGAAGGACCTTTCTCTGAAGAACAGTTCTGCTTTACTTTTATGGACCAGTCCTGCGTACTTCAAAACCTCGAAGAATTGCAGTGTTCATATTCCCTTAGTTTGCTAGATTATTCCCTCGAATGAACTTCCTGTTGCTGTAAAATTTAATTGATTTCCAGGAGTCATGATTTATGAGGTTAATAATGAAGATTAGAAGTCCTCAAAAATGCTTTCTTTTCCATCTCAAAGTATACTTCTTCCCAGAGAGGCTCCTTCTTTATTTAGAAGCAAGACTCCAAAAACATAGGTGATTTGTCTTTCCTTTGTCAGCAGCCTACAATAAAAACTGCTTGTAAGATCTTTACCAAGCTGGCTGCAGATTTTTAATGTGCATTTAACATCATGTTTCCGAAAAACAAACTTGAAGTAAGAACCAACTTCTTAGGGCTGTGATGGAGGCAAATCAACCATAGCCTGTTACTTGCTATGCGTAACACGCACAAACTCAGTCCTTGTCTCATGCAGTCCGTTACCTAAATAAATGATCTGTGGGATTTGAGAGCTTGGCAGGGCCTGATGGAGAGCGTTGGGACTGCGACAGTTCCTGAAACTGGTGAATCCTTGATGCATTTGGGGAGTTGAATTGGGCTGTTTTCAGAGCTGACTTGTTGCCATCAGCCAGTCCCTCTCCCCAGCCACCTCTCTGCTCATTATACGGAGTGATTCCGGTTAAAATGCCTCGCAGTAGATGACGTGCATATGACTAATTGGCAAAAGTTCCAAGTTACCTACAGTGCTGGGGGTCTGTCCTGTAACACGTTCAAATGCACAGTCCTTGCATGCAAGTCAGGTCACTCCTAGTCTGTTTCTGGTCCAAAGTTTTAGATCTTTGGATCTAAAACCTCCATGGGGAATGACTTAAGGATTCTTTGGTTATGAGGGTAATAAGCCTTTGATACCAAAGGAGAGTCTGGAATATAATAGCCTGAAAAAAGTAGCTCAGTGATTGGAAGTCAAGTACCTAATTTCTAGCACTTGAGATCATTGATGCTAGAGTGCTTTACTGTTGTAATGCTATTTTGGTCTCACGGCATAGTGCTTTTCAGAATGGAATCTTAAGACTGTGTTGGAGAGCCCTGTGAAAGGTAAGTAAGAAAAACAAACTCATTAGTACAAACATAATTTTGTAGCCGGCAGTCCACACCGTCTAGTTGAAAATCAGTGGTGTAAAATCATAGGTGCAGTGCAGTCAGTGGCTATGAATCTGAAGTGATTCCTCGACTATCCTCCTGCGGGGCTTTCCACTTAAATGAGGCAGCTTGGTAGGGAGGATACTGTGTAAAACCAGGAAATGTGAAATACTTGTGTGTGGCTGAGGGGAAGGAGTGTGTCCGCTCCTTTGAAGATAGGTTGGTATGGTAGTGAAACAATCGATCTTCAAATCTTTATTCTTTGAGAGGTGATTGATATGTTGCTCCTGAAATTAGTAAGTAAGTTCAGTTGTAATGGCTGAAGGTGTGTGCCCTTCATTCTCTGGGGTGCCAGGTATAAACTCCCCCCTGTCATTGCAGGGGCCGCTGAATTGAGGACACAGACAAATAAAAAGGTCCTTGAATGAGAAAGAGGGCTCAGAATTCTCTCTGCTGTATGCTGACAGGTTGGATGGCCTTTGCTTGCTGAGGTCAATGTCGGTGTCCACCCTAATATCCATTACTGCCTCCATTTCCTCTCTTGGTCGGTCTTCTGTGAGGAAGGATAATTAACACTCTGGACTGGGACTGATGAGCTCTGGGTGAGCTGCTTACTCTGTTCAGGTGTGGATTACAGGGGGCTTCAGTTTTTCCCTCATCATAACTCCACTAGTGTGCAGCGTGCTCTCTTGTAGCACACCAGCCTTGAAGGGCTGCTTTGCTCCTTTCTCACCACCGCTCGGATCCAGTCCTTTTCCTACCACAGGATGCTAATGTGGTCTTGAGCCTTAACTCTTAATATCTCCGTCCCTGAAAGAGGAGAAAGAAATGACCATACTAATCCTCCAGCAGTATATTAAAAGTATTGACTTAATAGAGCTGTGGTACTGTGAGGATGTAAAGACATAGACTGCCTCGTCTGTAAAGCAAACCCAGCTGAGTTCATCTTTTCTAGGTTGCTATGATAGTTAGCCATTATGATCCCTCTCCTAATAATCTGCTGTACTAGAAACTAGCTAGAAACAGGTTAGGAATTTCAAGACTGGAGCAGACTGGTTGTTAGATAATTTCATTAATATATCAGAGAGCTGTTTCCAGTTTTGACTGGATATTCCTAGATAGATTTAGATCAAACCCATGTAGAATTCCATGATAGGGAAACTTTCATCTTCATGTCTTAAAATAGCTGTTCTCTGTCTCCGAGACAAGGGAAAATAGCTTGTTTGCAATAGAGGGCTTATGAGACAGTTAAGAAATTACCATCTTAGGGTTCAGGCACGACAGCCAATTGCTTTCAGTATGGCTAGGATGAATGGCATCTTCTTCATTCTTCCTTCTTGTGGCAGAAGAAGCGGCCTTGTTTTTAGCTTTTCTATTTCTGGCTTCGTTTTTTTGAGACAGTATAAATGTACCTCTGTCATTTGAATATAACGTGGTTTATAGGAGCCTTAGCAGATCACCACTGTTAAAGGCTGAGGCAATTTCATGTATACTGTCTCAGTCTTACATTTGCAAGGCAGCATTGAAGAATTCTGTTGAATACAAATTGATTTAAATTTCCCAGAAGAAAAAAAAATGTCTAGGACCAGTCACATCTGAAATAGGGGGATTGTAAAAATCGAGTTGAGTATCTTTTTCTACCTGTCTCCTCCCTATCAATTTCATTCATCTCTTCACCAAGGAATTGTCAGTAACCTTGGCAACTCCGTATTTGTTTTCTCTTTTCCCCTCTGCTGCTCTGTCAACTGAAAATGCCTCTTTTTTTTTTTTTTTATATGTAAAAACTAGAGTACCAACCAAATCGCATTAAAGGAGGAAGAGGGAGGACTGAAAGCAAAAGGCTTAGAATGCTTTTCTAATGCAGGTTTTATACACCTATGAAGGAAAACTTAGGAGTAGCTGAGACAGCTTAGATGTGACTGTAACGTTTTAAGCAGGGTTACTTTGTCAATATATCTTGCCATGTAGGAATCTTTTAATTCCATCGAAAATGCTATTGAAATAAATTCTTGTGCTAAAAAGCCTGATGAGCTCGGACACTGATCTTGGCTACCAGAGCGTTCCTTCCATCAAAAGCAATTTGGAAAGACAAGTGAGCGATGAATCAGGTGAAGCTGAGGCTGTTAGTGTGGTGGTTCTTCAGCTAAAGCCAGTTCTCTCATAACTGGGCTACAAAGTCTTCCCAACTCATCCCTTAAGTGAAAAGTTTAGATGTCAGTTCTGTTCTTCAAAAGACATGAAAGGATTGAAATCTTAAAATTTGCCTCAAAAATGAAGTTGTCTTCTGGACAGTTTGTATGTCGGATGAAGTAGTTCTGCTAGCATATTCATATCCATCCTAAGGACTTCTACTAGCGCCACGATGCTGAAGCCCTTGCTGGTTATGCTAATAGGGTGAGAGAAGTGTGCTGTANCTTTTGCTAGCATATTCATATCCATCCTAAGGACTTCTACTAGCACCACGATGCTGATTGCAGATCACAGCCCTTGCTGGTTATGCTAATAGGGTGAGAGAAGTGTGCTGTAAACCTGGCCATAATACTGCATTCTACCCAAATACCAGCTCAAGTATCTATACTAAGTGCTTGTACCAAGTACTTCCATTAAGGTCATGCTTTCGGCCTTGTTTTTAGCCACCCCATTTGTTTATGGAAAATGATACAATAGATGATAAGTCTTTTTGCCTTTTAGGAAGTTGCAGTGCAGGGCCAGATTCTGAGGGGAAAGAATGTGCATAAATTTTTAACTTAACTTGTATGGCTTGCAAAGATGGGATTTCTTTGAGCATTCTTCTGGATATACCATGAGTTTTACAGAGCTCACGTGATGCACGTCTCATGCAAAGGCTGAAGGAACATGAGAAGTTTGTCAGGTGCACGTTCATTTTCCAGGATTTAGGTGTTGCATAGGATGGCCAAGTGTGCCATATTCAGCTTTTTATCTAGTTAGTCCAGATGCATTACTAGCACCTAATACTTGCTTTTTAAACTAGGACGCTATACTTTGAATCTGAAAATCCTCTACTATGTTGTTCTACAGTTATGACACATTATTAGACTTTAAAAGTTGTACACTGTTGAAGGACGCTGGTAGAAAGTCAAGTTTGTTGATTAGGAAAAAGTAATTGAAATTTGTTTTATTGGGTCAGGAGAAGGAAGGGAAAATGATTTCTATGTATCTGATAATAGAAAACATTACGGTCATTTATTTTAGTTTCTGTAATTGAATTTCAAAGCCTTCAAGTTTAGGTGTGTGCACTGTGGATACATCCAATTCAGAAACTTTCTGTAATTCCTTTGTCCACTCTGGATCAATTTTAGTGATTGTATAGATTTGTCTTTCAAAAGTTGATTCCCAGACCGTAGTTGAAGAGCAATCTCTAAACTAGTTACAGTATTGACAAAAAGCTAACATAGGTCATGCTTCTAATTGATGCTGACAGTGCCTGCAGAACAGAACTCCTTCGGAAGGCAAAGAGAACACCATTTCCTCCTTCCTGCATGGGCTGGGTGGGATAACAAGCACGTTCTTGAGTTTGTAAGTCATCATTTTCTTTTTAACCTCTTCTTAATCTGGGTATATTTACTGAAAGTCAGGAAACTTAAAACCGATCAACAGGACTAAATTCAAAGCATGAAAGGCTTGTCAACTTGAGATTTTATATTCAGTGCAATCTGCAGTACTTCATTTTTTATTCACCTTCAGCCTTCAGATGTGACATACAGCTGGCTTCTGAGGGAAAACCACATAGCACCATTGCGGTGATGCGCTTGGGAAAGGAAAAGCACCCTCGGGTCCCCGTCTTGCAAAGACTTACCTGGGTTTGTTTTATATCTTTGTTGATGTCCCAGGCAGTGAGAAGATAGGGAGATGGAGGCATCTGCTGCAGTAATTGCATGCATTTCTGAGGACCTGAATAGTCCCATCGTCGACAGATAGCGGTTGCTGCAGAGGGCATCTGCCTGCGTGTAAGTTCAGGGGACCTATTAGAAATGTCCTGCCATTTGGCAGAACTGCTTTTGCACTGATAATCTTATAGTTAGAAATGCTGAAACTGGCAATGTCTGACTAGTTTTCCTTCTCTTAAAACAAACCAATTATCCACCCATGACAAGAATAGAAACAGAAGGTGGTAATTTCTTGCACTCTTTAATTGCCTCCCAAAGAGGATAAAACAGTTACTTAAAAAGACTGTGTCTTCATCTGCAGTGTTGAAATAAAGTCTTTTGAGGATAACTTAAAAGGACAGATGAAGATTCTTGGTTTGTTAAGGAAAGCCAGATCTAAATTAGCTACTGGCTTCAACAAAACTTGCCTATCATTAGGTATTCTCTGTGTCATATGAAATAGTGCAACTAGCCTGGGAATTAATGCACAGGTTCCAAAACAGAAAAACAAAATGTAGGTAGCTGGTATTTCAGAAGCCGTTAAGAGGTTTTGCAGTAGGAAAGAGTGGTTCAGTAGCTAGAGAGCGGGCCTGGGACGTGGCTCGCTCTGTAGGTGCTCTACAATCTTTCTGAGTGATCTCAGGTCAAGAATTTTGGATGTACAGCAATTCAATCCAAGTGTGCCATTACCAGAGACTTAAGCTGGAGGCTGATTTCTTGAGGTTTTCACTGTAGTCAAGAATATCTCCGTGCATCTTCCAGCAGGCAGTACAGGACAGAGGTATAACTTAACGATACTGAATAGTACTTTGGGTCAGTTCATCCTACTCCACTGACATTAGAGGGGCCAAGGGGGGATGTTCCCATTTAGGGTTGTTCAGACTGGGTGTTACCTCCCTGATCTTCCCTGTGGGAAGCAAATGAGTGGCTGTGGTCAAAATATGTTTCACGTATGCTTACAGTATTGCTCTCCACATGAAAAACAGTACAGGTACAACTGTACACAGGTAAGGAAGTGATACTACAGATAGTGCAGCATCCAGTAGTCTTGTAACCAGAGCACAGACACAAGTTGCAGACTGTTGCATTATTCTGCTTATGAAGACCGCAGATTTGAATTTCTCACCTATCCACCCAGCCATAGGCTAGCCTAGGGAGCCTCCAGCTCCTGCTGTCTTTCCCCACAAGAGCTGAGTGTCAGAAAATGCAGTAATAGAGTGCTGTGGTTGTTATCTCCAAGAGCTGTCAGCAACTGAGATGGTGTTATGGAAGTATCTACAGTTAATAAAGTTTCTACAAGCACACTATACTTAGAAACTTCAGTTGTGCAGGTGGTATGTCTTAAAAATGTATAGCAGGAAAATACGTTTTGTTATGCTGGCTCCAAACAATCACTTGCATTAGTTTTCCCACCTGTGGTCCTGTTTTCTTCTGGCTGAAGGGATGAAGATCCTATTTCTCTGTGAATAAATCTGACCTTCTGGGAACTGGCCTTTCACTTGATTAGATCTTGGTTAATCCTGGTTCCTGCTTGTGTAGTGTCTCCTTTCTTTGTCATATCTGCCTTATCTCCTGTGGCCACTGTGTTGGCTGTCTATCTCTTTGTGTAGGTGCGTGCCTTGAAACATGTAAAGCTCTGAAAGTTTTCAAAAATCTATTTGATCTATTGCACAGGTGTTTTTAAACTTAAAAATTATTTTCAACCAAAATGAAATTAAAAGTTTAAGCCAGCTCTAATGAGAAGCTGCAAAGAATAGTCTCTAGGGGCTGTTTCCTAGTGGATGTTTAGTAATGCTTCCTTTTAATAATGTGTAACGTACACTAGAAAAACTGCTGTGTTGGAAATGCTTCTACTGCAGACAGAACACACACTAGTGAGGGAGTTCAGGGAAGTAGCATAAAGTAGACCAGTGAAAACATGTTTTGCTGGTATAATTGCATTTTTGCAAGGAATTTTTCCAGCATAAAAATGCCTAAAAAAAGAATTACCCCATCTAACCAACACTGTTAAGGCAACCTCCTGCAGCTGCCAGTCATACTGATTGGATTTCTCAAATGAATAGGATGTGCACGTACTTAAGAACTGTGTAGACCCCACAACCTCCCTCATATAAGTCACTCAGTGTAGGTAATTTGTATTCCCTATTAAGAAAAATCCCATGATATTTCTTTACTATTAGATTCATCATATTTATCACCTCCTATGGTAGGATTTATTCAATTTTCCATCTTTTTCTGAGCAAGTTGCATGCAGTTTGTTTAAGAAAAAGGGTTAGCAGAGACCATACAACCAGGAATTGCTGATTGGCAACGCGGGCTGTTGGGTGAATTTATTGCAGGTTGTATTTTCTTGCTGCTAGGGAGCATTCAGTAGAACCTTTGTGCTTTCGGCTTGTATTTCCTGGTGCACCTGATTGACATGTGAACGGCGAGGCAGCCAAACTTGAAGAATCATACTGAAATGCAAAAACGTAATGAACATTTTCTACCTTCAGCCTTTGCATAGAAATATTTTGGTGTAATTACTGTGTCAAATTGTACTGATATGTAGTGTTTAATCATTCTACAAACAGAGGGAGCATATGCCTTTTTATGAATATTTAGGTTTTCTCTTTTCTTGATTCTATGTTTTTTGGTTACCTCTATGTTATATAAAATACTAGTGAATGTTTTGAAGCATGGCAAGCTTTACTCAACACTTGTCAAAACAAAACAATTCCTGTTTTATTATTCTCTCTCGTAACCAACTAGCAGAAAGTATGTTTTGGGAATGAAATCATATAAAAAAGCTAGTTATTTATGGCTTGTCAGGCATGTCGTTGCGGAATCTACCCTTGCATTGCTGGATGCCCTGGCATCTGGTGGAGCTGAGCTTTGAGAAGTTCTGTGCACCTGCATAGAAATCACAGCCCTTCAAAAATATTTCTGATGGGTCTCTGAGAATTACTTTGCCCTGTTCCCTTGTATGTGGATTCTTTGTATTTGACCTCATCACTATTTTCTCCCTGGAGAAGCTGCTACCTGGTTGAATTGTGATAGTGGTGAGGTTGGATTTTTCCCCTAAAAAGCTTTCAGCAAAGATGTGCTTGTTATAGATTGCAGGTATAAGAGTATGCATCTTGCAGTTAGCCTGTAAGATGGTGTGCTCTGCAATTGTTCTCAGCCCTATGGAAATTATTTCATTTACTGAAATGAGGTGCTTTGAAAAAGGTCTCCTGTGTCTCAATATAGTGAGCCTATCGTGCTGCTTCGAAGATAATGATTCAGGCTCCTAAACTGAATTGAGAGGAAACCCACCATTGCAGATCAGCGTGACCAAACTCAATGTGGCCTAGGAGGGATTGTTGCTACCTCGCCCCATCATACCAGGAGAATGGTGAACGCTGGTCTGTACTGGGAGGCGGCCGGTGTGAAAGGTCAGACTGTCCCAATTGGGGTTATTTTGTGGTACATCTAGTTGTCAGTACACAGGGATCTCTAACAAGCGTTGGTGTCAGGTGCTAAGAACCAATTGCAAGGAAAATCCAGAAAGCCTACGTGTATGAACGTTCTTTGCATTAACCTTGAAATTCAACTCGAATTTGATCATCATGCATAGCCTGTGCTTGCATTACTACTGATAAAAGAGACTGTGTAAATGTCAGCTTTGGGATGTCTTAATTTACAGAGCTACAGTTGTTTGATCCTTAGAAAGGCCAACATGACATCTCATTTTTACTTTAAATATGCCTGATTTTGGGAGGGGCTACAGGCTGCAGATTAAATCTCCAGTTCATCAAATCATGTAAGGATTGTACATTACTTTGAGAGCAGTTTTCGCGTACAGAAAGCTGAACACGTGCCAGGCTGCTCAGTACTCTGCAGCAGCAAACTCAAGGGAAGGACGGGAATCGAATACCCTGTTAGTGTTTTTTAATTTCATACAGCAGGCATGGTCTTATGTAGCTTTCACAGAAGTCATACAAGAGGGGCACAGGTTGGGAGATTGCAGAGCTGACTGCCACGAGGTTTGTGTTTCGTGTCCTTTTTACTCTGGATAACTGGAAGGACCATTCAGCTNCCTTTCTTAATCTGTGGAAACAGAGAAAAAGTTACTGTTAGAGAAGAAAGGAACCACTGCTATATAGGGACTGGAAGAGTTTCTGAGCTGTTCTGCAACTGAGAGAATCTTTTAAGGATCTAAGCTGTGGCAGTAAATACTTGCATTGGAATATGGGTAAGATTACAACTCCCTAAGCTTCTTTTCTTTATTCTTTTGTGGACCTACTCCTTAAATTTATATCTCCCCTCTAAATTGAGCATGAAGTGAAGCTCAGGATATCTGTTCCATTGGAAACTGCTATTTTGAAATATTTCTTGCTGCAAATGATAGCGAATAATCAGAATTCTCTGTAAAGTAGCAGGGGGGGAGGAAAAATTAAATTATTGTACTGAAACCATTTCAGTAGCACTAAAAAACATGCACAGCCGTTCATTGACCTGATGGAAAAGTTGATCCATTGGAGTAAAAGGTGCTAATTTTGTTCTTGTTTTAGCATTGTATGGCAGATTCCAGTGCAATTGAAATTTTTTTTTTGTCAATGGAAATACTGCAAAAAATTACTAAGCCATGGTTCAGTACGTGCCCTGGGATCACGGGTTCTTTTTAGTGAGTAGAGTGCGTGTTCTTTCGTGCCTCTGCAAATATCCAGGGTTTTTGTTTCTTGAGCTTCTATTTGAACAGGGAACTGTAAGCAATAGGGAGGTGCAGCAGACTGCCAGCGTTGATAACGTGTCTGTGTAGAGTGTCTTCTATTTAAAAAAAAAAAAAAAAAAAAANAAAAAAAAAAAAAAAAAAAAAGGTGTTATGATGGTATCTGTCTGGAGGCGTACAAACAGCTGTTAGTACCTGGGGAAACTGTGACTTCTGCTAAATGGACAGTGCTAGCCGGGGCCAGTGCGTGTGGCTGCGAGCCCCCGCGGCTTGCGGCAGTTGTAACCAGCAGTTCAGGCAAAGCAGAAGGGGGAGCTGTCAGAGCAGCGTTCCGGAGGGGAGCTGGGGGCTCTGCAGTATGGGCGGTTGAAGCAGAACTCCACTTTGCTTTTAGATTAGGAGGGAAAATCTGTTTCCAGTCTGTCCCTGTTATTGCTTAAAGCTACTAATGACCTGGATTTGAACTGGTCTCCTAAAGGGTAAAAGGCTCTATCTCTCCTTGCCAATCCCCAAAAGCACGCAGTCGCTCCCAACACAGATTTGAAACAAATCCTGACCCGAAGTCATCAGCCTTAGGTTTCGGTTACTCTGATGGTAGATGGCAATTTAAAGATTTTGCTCGCTTCCCCACTCTTCCCGTATCCATTGCACCCTGTTCTTCCCTCGGCCATATAAATCCAACTAAATCTTCTGAAAGGAGATTATCAACTGGTAGATTTTAAACAGTGTCGAGCTATAAGAGAAGAAAAGAAGGTGGACGTTCACATTCCAAGTCCCCGTCCTCCCCCCCATTGCACGGTAGACAGAAACATCCTGAGCTTAATCTGCCCCTTCAAAGGAAGATTCAAAATGCAGCCTCTCTTGAGCAGGGATGTTTTCTTCTTCTTGATACTAACATTGGCTAATGTCTATAGCTGCTCTTGTGTCATCCACTTCCTGCTGTATTCTTTCTGGCATTTACTGCTATATTATACCTTCAGTTTTGTTACAAAATCCTTATTGACTTTAGTGGGCTTTGTATCAAAGACATCAATTGCTATTTTCTACCCTTTGGCCTGAATTCTGTTGCAGTTAAATTCACAGCCGCTCTGTATTCCTGGGGTAAAGAAGCTACAGGATAGCTGAGCAACAGGCCCTGATCCCTCTGTGGAATTCCTGCTGAAGTTTTGGATTTTGTAGCAGGCGTTTGTTGTTTGTTCAGTGTTCTCGTGGACTTCAGTAGGAGTTGTGCATGCATAATGAGTGCAGAATATGGCTGGGCTGCCAAGTGAGGTCTACCATCTGGTTCTGGTTAGCTGGCAATTTCTGATGACTATTAAAAAAGAAAAAAGGCAAATAGCAACAAAACACTGACTATTTGACTATTAATTAATGCAAATACATGTGTGTCTGCTATCACTTGGTCGTCCAAGACGTCTCCAATTTCTTGTATAACTCTCCTATTGCATGTTCTCCAAATGCTGCTTTATGACCTCCTAAGAGCAAGCATTCTTTAAAACAGTACTTAAACAAATGTAATCCCACTGTCTCTTTTTTCCTAGCTGTTATTAATGTAAAAAAAAAAAAATCATAGCAAAAGCTATGGTCATATTAGGAAACTCCTAGAGATTTCTTTTGTAGTGTTCAGATCGAGTGGGTATCACAATGTATCCAAAGACTCTCTGTCATTGATTGATTTTGTATTGTTTGCAATACTTGGTGAAGCTGAGGTGGTGGTGGTGGATGAGCCTTTCGGAGGGGGCTGCTGATCTAAGGTCCTTATTTTGGTTTTCGGCAGCCCAGTTTGGAATGATTTGTAAGAGACTGATTTTCAAACTTTAAGCTGTCCTCCTCAGTGTCTATACATGGCGTTTCATTGTGGGGTGTCTGAAACCAGGTAAGTTGACTCCCAATCCCTCCCCCAGATATCACTGGAGTTAACTTAGATAATATTCTAGCAGTGTGCTGTCTCCTTTTCTTCATGTGCTGAGCTGACTTGGGGCCAGCACGAGGAAGCAGCCAAGTACTAGTAAGAATGTCTTCAACAGCCTCAGATTCACAGACTGATGATTTCTGCCGAGCTGATTTATCTCTTACCTTAGCTGCCCCGTTCCTCTGCTGAAAATGCAGTATGGGGAACGTTCTCAGACACAATAGAAACTTTCTCTTCTCTAGTTTAAAAAAAATGCATTTTTTTTCTTGAGATCAAGAAGGTTCCCTCCTACATTGCTTGTGGGCTTTTTCCCATTTTCCCCTCAAAGCCTTGGTTATGCAGGGGGTGAGGAATGTCTTCTCTTATTCTCACCTGTTTCAAATCGATGCAATGACCTTCACTGAAGTTATAATTACATTGGTCAGGGTTGCATCAAACCTCAGAATATTTGATTTGCCCTCAACCTGAGGTGAGGACTCTGGATGTATTTTTTTTCTTCCTGACCCTTTGCAACTGTAATTCAGTTTAAATCTGCAGGGATCACTTTAAGATTAGACTAATAAAGGAGGTAGGTTAATATCCCTTCTGTCCTTGGCTTTACTGCAGACAGTAGCAACAAGGGGCCTAATTAGTGTTTGGGTTTGTTGGTTATGGAGGTTGCTCCAAGAGAAACTGGACTGACACCGTGAAACTCATTAGACTTAGATCTTCCAACATTGTGTATTTATATTAAAGAGAAAAGAAATCTAGCAAGGGGAAATCGAGGGAGTGCAAAGTAGAATCCTCATTAGAGCAATTAGCCTAAGTCATTATTTCCTAGAAGCCTCAAATGGCCACATTTATTCTAAAGAGATGCCAAGGGTATGGCTGAGTGTAGCTATGACATCTGCCTTTGGGAGGGGAGGAAGGGAGAGCGTTGTTTGCTGCCCATGTTTGCTTACATTTTCTGGCTTAGGTGATATGTGATCCTATTAAGCTCAGTATAGCTAATCCTCTTTCATGGTACTAATTTCTTGCCATTATCTTTATTTGGCTGCTAATTTCCCTTATGGTATTCTTCTACTATCCTAATGTTACTGAGTAGCTTGAAATATTTCTCGAGTATCCTGTAGGAAAAATCCTGCCTGGTCTGTGTCAGTGTCCCTGGAAGGAAAAGGAATTGCTGGTAGGGCTGAGATAAAGAGTGTCCCCTAATAAAAACCTTTTGCTGTTAATTGTATTTCTTAGGAGTATCTACTATGTTTCCATTTCTGAAATTCATCTTGCACTTTCCTGCTGAAGCTGAGTTATGTTGCCTCTGAATATTAACTAGCAGCTTTGCCAGCAAACTTCTTGCACCTTGAATGGCTGAAGGAGAAAAGGAGATAATGGCACAGGGAAGTTCAGTGATGTGCCGATGTCCTGAAATGCGTTCCTGGTCTGTCAATGGCAGTTCAAGCGTTGTGTGTATGCTAGATCACTTTGCTCCACTTCTGCTCTTTCAAATTGTGAACACAGCCTTCAGGCTACTGCATAACCTCTTGCTCTTGACTCAGGCCAAAACTCCTTGTGGATAGACCTTTTATGTGTTCAGGATATTGTTAGAAACAAGTTGGGGTTTGGGGGATTTTTCTTTCATTTTTTAATGATAAAGGGTCTTCATTGTACTTGCCTTGGTGATAGAGCAGCCCTTATCTAATGCTTTTTCAGCCACAGTGTGCCATTCTGACCAACCTTCTCTGTCAATCTAAAGGTGATGTGCAAGTGGGGAGCGTGGCCAGACACAACTGCTCGACAGTTGCTCTGAACTACAACAAAGGGTTATAGATTGCATTTCTTACTACCTGTCTTCTAAGCATCCTTTAGGAAGGATATGAGAGAGATTAAATTCTGTGGTGTGAATCTAGGAGTTACTTTATCATGCTAAGTGTTTATGTGAAGCTTTTACTAAATTATCTGGCCTCACCGCTATTTATTATGTATTATGTATTATTATGTATTTAGTGGGCCTGTATCTAAGAGAGCGCCTGGCCGAGCCCAGTATGTTACACTTGCCTACTCAGGTTAGCAAAGAGCTGTGACTTAAAAAGTGTCCAGTAAGTGAAAGGATTCTGTACTTTTCTTATTTAAAAGTGGGAAGAAAACCGTGCGACAGCTTTGAAATCGGGCAGGGTGCCTGCAACTGCATGGAGGCATTCTGCATCTCACCCGGGGTTTAGCCTTCAGGTTGTGCCCGTGGAAGCCCCTGGCCAGCAGCGCACACTCAAGTGGCTGAAACTGCTTTCCTGTCCACTAGTCCACTTCTTTTAATGTTTATTTGTTGATTTCCAAAGTGAACAAAAATCTTCAGAGCTATGACTTTCTTAAACACTCTCTCCTTGTGAATGCTTTATCTTTCCCAAAGGGCGAGGCATTAAATGGATCCCATAGGTCCAAGGGATTTAGGCAAGGTGGGCAGCTCTAAGTGCTCCTGGAAATGAAATAGAATGCTTGAAAGGATTCCTAAAATATGAGGGCACTGGGAAATTATTTATTGTATTATTTATGAACGATATGTTTTATTCTTCATAGCAAAAAAAAAGTTACTTCTTACATGTATAGCTTTTAAAACTGAATCTTATGTTCTTAAAGCATTTAAGCATGTCTTTATCTAATACATTTAGAACTTTGCTTCTACATCTGTCTAGAACGAGCTGTTATTTGAAAGATTTTAAAAAAATAGGTAAAATATTTGTCCCTTCCTTTGGCTGCGTATTACAGATTGGCTGCTTGTATTCCTTTTTCTTGTAAGAGTTCCTGTTTTCTAGCCAGAAACTTTTGGCTAGACAAAATCAGGAATATCACAGCAAGGAGAGAGGGAAACATTGTCTTTAAGTGGATAGATTTTCAGGATAAAAACACTATTCGAAATCTACCTTTCCTTCCAAATTTCCGATAGGGATGATAGGGTAGCAGAAAGTTTTCCTTTGGGATAAGTGTCTTTTTATTTTTCTTGCTGCCAGCAATGAAGAGAGAACACTGTCACTTTCCCTAGCGGAATCAGTTGTTGGCTTTACCACAGACAGTGAGAGTTTGATTGTCTCCATCTTCTTCTGGATTTCAGACAGAGTGAGGGCCCTTACTCTTTCCTTATTATGGTGGAAGTGGAAAGGTATTATTGCACCTCACATCCTAGTCTATGCCTACAGCTCCTCAATGTACACAGTGCAAAAGAGAGCTGCAAAACTTTCCATATAAAATACTCTGGTCTCTTATTATAAAAGCCAAAGATTCTGGCGGGTTTTTTTTGCCTTAATTCTTTTAAAGTTGTTTGTTCATCTTCTTTAGTGTTCTTTGATAATTTAGTTCATCTTGTTTCAATCACTCTATGCTGTCGTTCTTTATAAGTAAAATAAAGAGGGTAACAGTTCATTGTGGAAAGACTTGTATTTTTTTTTTTGCTTACTGCGAAACTGCCCAGTACCCAGCACAGTGGTAGCAATGTGCATTGCAAGTAATTGATAAGGCAGTGGTATCAGCAGAGGGAGAAACAAATAACCTAGGTGATTCTAGGGATAATGACTGTTTTTAAACCTAATTTGTCAGACAGTATTTTCCCCTGTGTTATCCTCTTGAAATCTTCCTTTGTTATGAAGAGAACAGATAGTGTAAGTGCAATATGATTGCATTTGGAAATGATCGAAGTGCTGCGTTTTGACCTAGAGATAAAATGTGTCAAATTAGACCTTTCAGCATCGAGATGCTGTGTGGTTTTAATGAAATCTGTCAGATACATATGAATAGTTAACCTAACTTTCATTTTCCCAGCTTATTAAAACCATTAAAATACAGCAATAATTATGATACTTTCTGACTGGTGTATTTATATCAACCCCAGGGATCTCAGTATAGAAGAATAATTATGCTATGATGTGAACTATTGCAGAAGGTTAGCAGTGCTTCTTCCTAACATCGGAATGTGAAACAAGAGTTTTGTCATCTTTGCTGTGCGTCTCTTTTTTAAGTGTAGTATCTGACCTATAGAACCCAAGAAGGTGATATTTTTCTTATATTCTTCATTTTTCACTTAGAAATTGAAAATTAAGTCAGCTTATATTCAAAACTGCACAGCTTCTCATGAGAATTGATCCTCTGTCACTTGAGACAAACTGAAGAGCTTGTTTGTCCCTATGGCTCTTCACAGGTTTAAAACGAAGATGATGGGCTAGAATATTATCCGAGGGAAGACCTAATCTTTTAAATCAATGCTCATGTGTCCTTGCAGTGACATTACGTTATTTATTTTCTATTATGTGGCCAGTAGATATCTCTATGTGCATTTTCTCTGCATTTTTTTAGCAAGTGACATTCCTGATAAGCAGGAACAGAGCTCTAACTTCTGATTCAGGTTGTATGTATTCGTACGGGTTTTTTCAAAAGTCTTGATATCAAAGCTTCGGTTGTGGTAGTGAATTTTGTGGGGTTTGCTGCTTGTAATTGGTAGAATTGTTTACTAACTGTGCTGCATTTTGGGGATCTGTTTCAAAGGCCTGAAGTTTCAGAAAAGTCTTTTGTTAGTTCAGTTAGTACAAACTGAAACAGATCTATAATGAAGGACATTTCTATAGTGGCAAAATGATTTTTCAGGCTTAGTACTTATGACATTTTTCTACTCAACTCATGCAGATCATAGAAATGAGCATAATGGAGCTAATTTCTGAAAACTGAAGATATACAGCTTTTCATGGAAATCAGTAGAAAGATTCCTATTTGCTTTATACCAAGCCCCAAAAGAACGCTTTTGTTCCAGAGCTGCTATTTGACCTTGTCCTTGCCAGCCAGGGAGTCTGATGTCAAAGAATGTAACTATCAGATCTGTGTGTCTTAAAAGACTTTGGAGGGGAGGGAGAGGAATTCCTTCACATGAGGAGCCTGGCCGGCTCTGTATCAGGATTTTTGAGCACGGGCAAAGTAATCAGTATAATTCTTCTTCAGCACAGATTATGCTGTAAAAGCAAAAACCTAGATCATTGATTTGGTTTTGTAATAGGATGACAAGTTTGTAATGATCACCGTTTTCAGAGATTAAAGAAATGTACTGTTCACTTCTCTGACATTATGTCAATATCTTTCTGCAACTGTTTTGAACACCTTAATGATTTTTCTTTTAAAATCTGGTTTTGAGAAAGATAAGTAGGGGAAAAGCTAGATCTGCCATTGAAACACTGTCACTTCTGTCTCTCTTCTAAATTCTTTTGTGTTTGATAAAATAGCAGTATAAAATAGTCTTATAAAATCCAAGTGGGTCAGGGAAGGAGCTTGTCCACTTCAGATAGCTTTGCCTGGTCCTTCACGGTTTGTGTGTCTGATTTTCAGTGGTCAGGCAGTGTGCAATGTCATTTACGTCTTAGTTTGTTATATGCATTATTCTAGTATCATTGCCTTGCCAGAATTTTTGTAGTAATCTTGGAAGGTAAGTAAAAATCTCATTTTTTACAATGAGAACTGAGGCACAGCGGGGCTGATGTGACTTGGTCACAGCCAAATTCATACTGTGTAAGTAAACTACAAACAGTCTGAGAAAAGGCAATGGGGTCATGAAAGACGTGGAATGATTTCTATTCAGGTGGTGCTAAACAGACAAGGACTCTTCATCTGGGAAAGAGATGACTTGTAGGGTATGACAAAGATCTGTAAAATCATGAATAACATGGAGAAACAGAATAGAGAACAGAAGTTCAGTCTGTCTTGCAATATAGGAAATAAGGCTCCTCAAATGAGAGTCGCATGGGGAAAGTTCAGAACAATTGAAAGGGCATATTTTTCTTCTTCATGTAATTTAACACTGGATTTCTCTGCCACGGAGATATTGTGAATACCAAACTTCTACATAAGTTGAAAAAGCAATTAATCACTGCGGGGAAGAGGAACAATCTGTCAACGGTTGTTTAGGCTGAAATGTATTGCTGAGATTAGTGCTGAACGCTGCCCACTGCAAGCTGTAAGTGTATAACGTAGAAGTGGTGTTGAATGCTTGCCTTGACGCTTTCCTTAAGCCAGTGCCAGAGGTGAACTTTCTTTTGGCTCAGTAAAGCCATTTTTAATTTTTTTATGATTAATATAACAGAAGAATTGAAACCTTGAATGGGGGGGAAGTGTATGCAGGGGCTGCAACTTCTTGTGCCAGCAGCATCCTCTACCCAAGCCTGTTTCCAAACATGGTCAACCCTTTCCAATTTAATCCTTCAATCTACTGTGTCAAAGCTGTAGAGAAAGCTTGAAGATGGAGCAGTTGGAACCTCTGCAAACTGCCAGACTCATCCTCCCAGAAGCATAGCTTTTCACCATTCAGTTTTGAAATAGGAGTATTTATAAAATGATTTTGAAGGGATACATACCTGTAATTGGCTCAGCATGAACCTTGAAGCTGATACGACAATGAAATATCAAAGTTCCTGGCTACGGGTTCCAGGAAACCTGCTGAAACATAACGTCGTGCACAAGATTAACGTGGCGCCATAGGCACACTCTGAATGTGCATGCAGTCAGGCCGGTGTGATCCACAGGCCCTTGAAACTAGGCAGCTCCAACTTTCCAATAAGGAAAATCTCTCTTCTGCTCTTTTTCTTTTTTTTTTTTAATTATTTTTAATGAATGAGGAATAGAAGAAGAGAGCCTGGAGATGATCCCTCACCATTCTTGCTTTGTTTGAATGTGTGAGGATAACTTATAAGAGGATGTAGCAACTGATCAATTCCTGATCAAAAGTGAGAAAGTTGAAGGAGACGAATACCAGGGAAGCCAGAATTACGACTGCTGTGATTTCTTAGGCAGCTTTGAAATGGGGGTTCAAGTCATTCAAATGGAAAAGGGTATAAATGGTCTGTCTGTTCAGAATAAACCTCATCAGCATCTTCCATTTTATTGCTGTTCTACCTATAAAAGTTAAATTATTTAGGAGTGGTCTTGAGCTTGCAGTAAAAGCTAATCCCTGACACACTGCTTGTATCATGACTCTTTCTTTGTGATGAAATGAAGCGGAATGTTGTCATTGGCTTCAGCAGAATAAAGTTAAGCAATAATGATTGGTTTTGAGCAATCTCTTAGCAATACCTCGAATGGCCTAATGAAGTCTATGTGTGGGGTCCTAAACCACTGTCTGCAAGCATCAAGTTACCATACGAGATTTAGCCTTTTAAAAATAGGTTTCTTCTAGAGAAATGCAGTCCCTTAAAATTCACTATGTAAGGCAAACAGAAAGAAACCAGTATTTATTATCTTCTAAGATATTTTGATGTTTAAGGTCATCGTCTACTTTTTTTGAGTGGTAGGAAAAACACAGGATTCAATTTTGCGTGCTGGGAAACAGCCATACTAAGGACAGTCTCAAGCAAGTACACAGGACGGTAAGAATAGGAGAGACTAAGAACCCCTCATAAAGGAATCAAACACAGTGCTCTGCTGAAGCCGGTACGGAAACTTCTTTCATTACCAGTGCGTGCACTAAAATGGTTATCTGTCTTTTGAAGAAATGCAACAGCAAGAAAGGTGAAGCTGTTGAAGAACATTTTGTTTTTCACAGAATGGAAGCAGGTCCCACCAGGCAGTTGTTTTCCCCTCAGGCTTGATGGACAGGAGTGTGAAAAAGAAGCTGTTTATAAAAATACGTACTTGTGCACATTAAGAACAGCACAAAGATGAAGCAATGTTTTGTACATCAGCTGTTCTATGCAATTTTGTTTGCTTTAGGGATGCTGAGATGAAAACAGTTAGGACTGATGCAAGAAAGCCCCTACAAGGAGAATAACCTTCTTACGTTTAAGGTATTCAAACTATTAAGAAATTTGCAGCAGTGTGATATAATGTTTAAAGTAGAAAACTGCTGTGTCATTCCGGACTGTCACTGAGTCATTAGGTGACCTTGAGTGTATCCTTTACCTTCTGTCTCAATTTCTTCTGCAAAGGGAGGTCATTCTTGAGCCTTGGTTCCCTTAGGAGAGTAGCGGGTGTTGTCTAACCCTGGTTAATAGCCGAGGAGAACCTACTATGGACAAGAACAGCCATGAGTAAAACTGTTAGCTGCTCAGAAATAACTCTGCCCTTTTCGGTTGGTATACAAAATAAGAAATATCGGCAAGCACGTCGACTAGTTGAGATGAATCTTGTTGTGGTTGTTGGATATGATAACAAGCGCAATTCTGCTAGCTTTTCTCTCGTGCAATGATACCTGGCTCTGCCAGGGCTCTGCAGAGAATTTGTCTTCTGCTGAAGTTAAGAGACCTTCAGCTTCATCATGCTTTACAGAGGAAATGATCTATTGAAGTGTCTCAATTAAGGCAGCTTCCCAAACTCGGGTCATCTGGCTCTGAAAATCCCAAGCTCCTCAGACTTCCTTTTCATGTTCCGTTCTGTTAGTGGCTCTCAGTAAATCAAAGCTTCCCTTCCTTGATAAAGAGCAGATAGGGGATATGTTACTGCATCCAAACTTGAAAGCGAAGCTTTTCATCAATTGTTGCAAAACATTGTGAAACGTCACTTGGATGCACTCAGTTTTGTTTTCCAAATGTTCACAGCCTGAAGTGCTTCAATACTGTAAATGATTTATGAAGTTTTTAGTAATTATAATTGTCTGTAAGTGGTGTTTTACACCATAGTGTGTGCCGAAGGGTTCTATAGTAAGCTGGTTGGAATTTTCAAACATACTGGGCGTGTAAACACTAGTAACACTTCCAGAATTAGATAATCTTTAGACCTTTCTAGGGGGTAAAATAATGGTTTGCATTATTTGTTCCTGTTCTTCAGTGTGTGTGCTTTCACTAATGCAGACTTGCCTGTTCGTTTCTTTGGGTCTGCTTCTGGTTTGACACTCACAATTGCGCTGTCAATAGATTTACTCTGGATACGCATTTATGGGAGTGAACTCTGGACTGGTTTCACTACGAAAATTGCTGAAAATACTGGAGCTCATCTATTAGTTTCTTTTACTCTATCTGCAGAGGACACAAACCTTTCTTGTCCTTTGCTTTCACTCTTTCTATAGTCTGCAATAAAGTTCTGTGAATTTAGTTGAAATTCAGGCATTTGTTTTGTGTTCATGTCACACGTTGTTTCTGCCACAGTTGCTCTCCTTCCCCCCTCGGTGAGTAGCAAGGGAAAGAAAAGGAGCTTGTGTGAGATTTGGCTCAGCGGAGTGTGCCGCTCTCCGTGCCAAACATCTTAAAGCTGCAGCAACCCGCTGGTGAGCTCCGCGCTCCCACTGCTCGGGCTTCAGGGACTCCTCCGCTTCACCCGTTCTTTTTTTCTCCCACAGCACTTTTAGCTGTTAGTGATTCTGTTACAGAGCATGAAATGAAGAGGGTCTAATTGGAGTCACTCTTTGTACACCTAGTAATGGATTAGATGAGTGCACTGGTTGGACTGGGGTATTACAATGAGCAGGCAGGTGAGATGGTGGTAGAAAAATAGCTGTTTATTGGGATTCAGCTACTTGATTCTGGACTGATTAAACCTACATGGGGGTGTTTTTCCTGTGCATGCACCTTCTACCAATCTCCGTCCCTGTGGTTCTTTCTCATAAAAATGAAAACATCTACAATAGGGAGGTTCTGCTTTGCACGGCATAAATATGTTGTTAGAACATGATATAAAAACTGAAAACACCTACAACAGGGAGGTTTTGCTTTGCACGGCATAAGTATGTTGTTAGAACAGGATAATAATGGTCAGTTGTTCAAAAATTATCTATGCTGGAGTTTAAAGTCTGAGTTTAACTTAAACTCACTTCAACATCTCCTGAGACTCCAGCTTCAAAGTCAATCAGGTTATATAAAACATTTCCCGTAGTACCACCGCTCTCTTTCCGTTGCCTCGCGGGTAGGAGCTGGAAGCTTCAGCCAGCACGTAAGAGCACAGGCTTAGGTCATGCCTGCGGGGTTCCGGCCCTGCTGGGGCCACCCACTGCCCAGCACGTCGGCAAACTACTCAATTGTTCCACGTCTTGTCTTTGGCAACGCGCCCTTCCTCAGCAGGCACGTGAAGGAGTGCCGAAATCAATGTTAACATCTCCTGCTACTGAAAGGAATTACCTTTACTGTTCAAAACTGTAAACAGAAATAGGCTCGTACTAAAATTTTTCAAGATGCCAAAAATGAAGTATTGTCTCCTTATAGGAAAGCAGCTTGATTGCCAGCATCCACGGAAAGATCTTTCTGCATAACAACGTCGTAATCCATCTCGCAGTTCTCCTTAAAGGAAAGGCTTCTCTTTCTCTTTCCTTTGAATTTGGCTTTGCAAGGAGAGGGGCCGTGTGGCAGTGGAAAAAGATACAGGAGGGCTGGCAGCAATTTCTGGCTTTCCTACAGAATTTGTAGCCTTGGGCAAGTCAATTGGTGCTTGTGCTTTTTTTAATATATATATATATAACAAACACAAACAGCCTTCGTAATGCCTGTTACTGGCTCTGGATTCTCCTAACTGCTTGGTGAACAGCAGGCCAGGCACAGGTTTTCACAATCCCTCCTGGAACGCTCCTCGCCCAGCAAATGAAGTAGAACTCCACCAAAAGGGAGAGGAAAAAACTTCTGAACTGTGTTGGAACACGAACCTGTGATATTTAGAGCACTTTGCCTGGTCCTGAGCTTAGTGTAAGTAATGACTGTGATGTTATCATCTGGGGTTGGAGATTAAATATTTTCATTATGTCTGGATTCTTTTCCACTCCTAAGAGCATTTCTGTATTACTGTTTACTAAGCACAATCACTTGGCTGTTGGTGTTTATCAAAAAAAATATGAAAATCTTCCTTTTCTAATGTTGCTAACACGCGTTACCATTTTCCTCCTGCAATAACAATGGGGAGAATTGCATTTAATTAAAATAATGCAAAGCAGGGGAAATTTTTGTGGTTTTGCTCAGTAAAGAAAAAGATTCAGAAGAGAGTGGATGGTTGGGGAGCAGGAGAATAAATAGTAAGGGAGGAAAAAGCCTGATCTTTTTGCATAAGCTTTTATATGCTACAATGAAATATTTGGTAATAGGCGTGTTGACAGCAGTTCTACTGTTTGGTAAGGCTTTAAGGGGAGCGACCCTTCAAATTGATCCTTCTTGGATCTACTGCATTAGTATTCTAGACCCACATCAACCCGGTCATCGTCAGCGTGGCATGCTAATTAGTACTGTTGCTCTTTTTCTCTTCCCCCCGCCCATCTCTTCCCTTCTCCTCTGCTTTCCAATTCGGCCATCCACTTCTATCAGTGATATATGGTTTATATCTTCCCAGCCATTATGCTGATGACCCAGGGCAGTGCCTGCCACTTTTGATAAACTGTCAGATTATTTTTGGAACGTCCACATATGCTTTTCTGGAGGTACAATTTAGCGCTATGATAATCTACCAAATTGCTTTCTGTGCTATGCCAACTCTCACTTCTGCTGCTCTTTTTAAGGTTTATATTGCCAGGGAAAAAGTGTGCCTAGCAAATTTTAGGGGATCCTGCACCCCAAAAATGGGACCCGTGTATTCTTTATTAGGCTGTCTATGAAATACAGGATTAAATAATGTTTCTGCTTTCTTTTTATTTGCAGAAAATAGAATTATTGGAAAAATGCATGCACATTTTTGCCTTAAAAAGTCTGTAACATTGAGCTCCCTTTAATTAATTTTACAACATAATAAATTGACAGCATTACAACATCAGAAAGACTACCTAGCATAACTTTTATGTGAATAATTAGTAAATCTGCTGCTCGTAAAATATTAAAGAAAAACTGTGGTTTAAAGTTGAGTTAACTGCATATTGACAAGGACTGTGTTCAAAATGGGAAAACACGTACTCGTAAAAGACGTCCTCTCTACCCTGTTTTTTCAGGGCACCATGCTGTAAGTATGCCAAAAGAAAAAGTTGAATGGGTGCTCTGGGTGGACGGTACACAAGCGGATGTTGGTGGACTTCAGAATCTTCATTGTCCAAGGGCTTTGTTTTGCAACGGTCTGGTTTGTAGGTCCCACGAGCTATTTAGTTGCCAAAATCATACTGGTTTTACCGGGACTTAGTTCCTGTGCAGTGATTGGGCTCCCAGCACCGCTGGTGACCAGGGCGTGAGTCATTGCAAGGGCCACATCCCTCAGCCCTTCACCTTGAACCTAAGGGCAAAACCGAGTCCCTGCGTTTGCACATAACTCACTGCTAAAGGACTGGCTTGGCTGAGCTTAATGTGAAGTCAGGATGGCTCTGTGGGCAGCGCTGTACCGGAGAAAAAAANGTCAGGATGGCTCTGTGGGCAGTGCTGTACCGGAGAAAAAAAAATTGCTTGAAACCTCCTGACGCTTTTGGATGATGTTGATACTGTCAGATGGAGTTGGAGTTGTGATACCCGCTGAGGCAGGGAGGCAAAGGATTCTTCTAGTGGCTTTTCAGGGAGGGGATGCACAATGCCTGATGAGTGGAGGTGTGAAGGGGAGCGCAGGCAAGGTTTATCAAGTAGTATTTGCTTCTCAATAAGATGGCAAGTGTAGGCCTTGATTGTATTAATGGAGCAGATTCAAGATAAAATCTGTGGACCCGTGTCTGTTTTGCTTTGGGGTTATGCCTTACTGGCACGGATGTTACTGCAACAAACTTGATAATAATTTTTTTTCCAACTCATTTTTTTCTGACAGAGCATGCAAAAGTCTTTTTTTTTTTTTTTCCAATTATTATTTTTAAATAGCACTGTGCATAAACTTTCATTAGGTTCATTTTGGGAAAACTATGGGTGACCTAAATAGAAAAACTATCTTTGATCTTGTAGAGATTGAACTGTTAGCAAAAATTAATAACTGAAAAATGAACACGTGTGGCATTCCTCCAGAGAATAAAATATATCTTTGAATCAAAGAATCTCAATACATAAGAAGCCAACTTCCCACAAAGCTTGTGCTTTTAAACAAAATAATTAGAATTTTAAAAAGGACTATATGGGAGATGAATGACCAGGCTTTGCCAATATTTTTGTAAACAAAAACCCTCTATTGTATATTGTGGTATTCCTCATTTTGTGGGGTAAGTAAATTTGAAGTGGGTCATCACTTACTCACCAGTGCTACCTGTGAATAGTTTCATGCTATTGAAAGTCCTGAAACTGAGGCATTCATCTTAGAAAGCAGTCTATAATGGCAGGTGATGTTGAGAAGTCATTATCTGTCACTCAGGAAACTTTGTGATAGGCGGACTGCCTTGCTTCTGACATCGCACTTGGGTGAAGAAGGTGGAAAAATAGAAGGTTGCATAGGAAGCCTGAAATACATGGCCTAATTTTTCAGAATTGGCAAGTGCTTAGCATTTATTGAATTTGGTGTTTGCTCAGCGCTTCTGAAAATCTAAGTTACTTACTACAATCCTAAATGCTGAGTTAGAAACTCAAATTTCTGCTCATTGTATTAAAATATCTATTTTTTTTTCCAGAATCTTGCCCTCTATCTCTGCACGGCAGTTCTCCATCTGTCAATAAAGGCAATGTATTATATTCTCTCCTGTCTCTATTTATCTTCTATGTTTAAATTTCAGGTTCTTCAGGGGTCTGTCATTTATTACCGTACGTACAGTCCTTAGCACAATGGACTTGGATTTCAAATAGGTCCTCTATGAGGTTCTTTAATGTAATTAGCAATGGTCAATGTGATTTAAGTCATAAAATATGTGTAATACTCTGCCCATGGAAGGCTTAATTAATTAAAATTCATTTAACGTATCACAGAACTTGTTCAGTGAGGAGCATGCTGGAAATACCAAGTATTATTTATTACTTATTCAGTGAAAATGCGGATAGTAACTTGAGACTGTGGTTCCAACTTGTAGAATTTGTATATGAACTCAAATTCCCTAAGAAATAACTTGACCTCAATTTCCATTTATTGACAGTGTGTCTGGCTGGCTCACCCTCCTAAGGCATTGTGGTGTGAAATGGGAGATTAAATTAAAGAAAGCATCAAAATGATTGCTTCTTTCTGTACCCTGTACTTGGTTTATATCAAAACTGAAAGGTTATTTTATATTAGAATGTGGATTACCCAAAAGAAAGCCCTCTTCCAGCTCCACGCTCCATCCTTTTGGGTTTTTTACTACATGCATGGCATATTAAGATCAACTTTTATTTCTCTTAAATTTATAATTGTAGTTTTTCATCTAGAACTCCAGAAGCTAAACCAGACAGGGTGCGTTAGGACCTGACAGCAAACGTAAGCCTGGCACTTCTGGGCGTTGCTTCCTTATTTACTACACGTAAAGGTAATTATAGCATCACCTCTACACTTGACAATATATTTGAGAGGTAAATTTTCTCTACTAGGGGAAGTCTATAAATCCGGTTTACTAAGTGAAGTCATTCCAAACCCATTAAATAGGGAATTGGGCCCATGGATTCTACTTACGATGTAGAAGAGGAGAAATGGAGTCTGACCTTTCTGGTAGAACACCCACACGGCTTCGTGCTGCTGTATAGCTGGGCTCAAGAACATCTTGCTATTGCTGCTGTTGGCTGTGTACCACGGACGTAGCATCAAGATTGCTGGGTGCCTATCTGCTGTGAAGCTAAGGAAAAGCTCTCTGTGCCCGTGCAATCAATCTGAAATCAGCTCATGCTTTGGTCCTGCCATATTTCATGATTAAAGACATGGTGTCAACTTTCTGCAGTCAAACAGCACAGTCATGTTTATCATGTGAAAATAATTGGATGATAATGAAATCAATAGCATGCTCACATGAGACATTTAGGTTTTGTAAGGTAAAATCTGAGCAGTTCTCTTGATTTGTGTGACTGCACATTTGACAAAAATTGAAATCCCTGAAAATGGTGATTTCTTTCCTCTGTGATGTTAGTTTCTTGGACATACAATAGTCTAATCTACTGGTCAATAATTTCTCATAGAACAGGACAGAAGAATTTTAGAAGGCAGACTGCAACCAAGAGTGACATAGGTATTATATATACTTCAATGGAAATGTCATTTCAAGATGTGGTGGTTTTTAAGCAGCCTGGAGATAGTCACTAGCAAAGGTATTATTATCTCCAGTATGACAGTCCAAAAATACCTTAACAAAGTAGTTTTTTAAAAAAGAAGCATTTCTTATGAAACACTTTAGTCTTCTGCTTCTGCCACTGTAGTGTGACAATGACTGCGTCTCCTTTGTCCCCACGCAGCGAGCATTGTCTGCTGTAAATGTGCAAAGACTGGAGTGCACACTGGGATGTTGCATGTTTTCATTGTGTTTGAGCTAACTACAGGCATTATTTTATCTTTTCTGTTACTGTTAGAATAACCGTTCTGCATAGTTTTCTATCTGGAAGAAATGCACCATGAATTACTCTGCATCTGTTCTTGATGCTAATCCTATTACCAGCAACAGGATTAGTTCATAAGCAAAAGAGCTGCACTAGTCTGTTCTGTATGCCCTCCTATGAAAATCGAACAGGGCTTACACGCAGTACGCCACTTCTCTACTCGTACACTTAGCGCCACATCCAAAGCTTGCAACTGCTGAAATTCACTGTACTGATACGCAAATTTGTATGATTTCTGAAAAAAACTATATAAAAATACAGGAGTCATCACATACTGTTAGGTTTTAAGGGCTATACATTGTTAAATGTAGTGCCAGAATTTACGTCAAAATACATGTTGTTGTTTGTAACTAATTTAATCAACTAATTAAAATCAGGCCATGTTACCTTAACTTGAATTTACTGTTTTGTAGCTAACCTAGGTTTGTTAGAACCCTCTTTTACCTGTGCAAACAACGAACTTCCCAGTCAGCTTTGCTGCGGTACATCGTAGCTGGCAGATTCAGACAAACCGTGCAGAACTGGGGCGCTTCCTTGGGAATTCTTTGCTCGGACAATGAGACTTGAACACTGAGCAGGCGCTGGGCGGTGGCCACTCCGTTCTCACTGCCCTCCTGGGGTGCCGCGGTGTCCCCCCGCCACGGTCCCACCGGCCTGGTTCGAAGGGGGCAGGTGTGGGGGATGCCGGGTTGCAGAAGTTTTGCCGACAGCCTGAACCGAGCAGAGTTTTGAATCAAGAGGGTATGTCCCACCTTGTGAACTGATGCAGGAGCATTTCACAACTGCTGTTCCTCTCTTGCAGTCTCTGTCTTGGGTCTATTTAAATAGGCTTGGGGGGGTGGAAGGTTATTAATTATGTATTGGCTGTCATTCTGCTATGAGGGTACTGTTCTGCGTGCCACTGCCTCGCTGTGTGGACGAGTGCATTGGACAGGCACCCGATTTCTTCGTGCTTCAAGTTACTCATCTGAAAATGGCTATAATGATGCTGAATTATTACTGGAGATTGGGAGATGCTTCAGATTATTTTATTGCTATGTAATTCCTGAGCGGTTTTGCTAAATCTAATCTGCAGCTTGTAATCAGATGAGAACGCTAAACTTCCTTCCATTTGTCATAGTTCTCTTTCCTTGTTCCAGGATGGCGTTTGGAGTAATCGAGAAAGGAGTAGGGATAATATATGTGAGCTCTCAGACTCAGGAGCTGAAGGGGTAGCAAAGACACATCTTTGCTTTAATTATTTCTGCAAAACTATGTTGGCAGATTCTCCCTGTAGAACTACAGCATGTGCCAACAAAACTTTTTCTGTTGGCATTGCTATACGAGTTCCTCAGATGATGTGAACTAAGTTGACAAAAGCAGTATTTTGTCAGTGGTGCTACATCTCTCGGATTCAATATTTCAGGACCAGACAGCGTATTTTTTTTTTCCCCCCTCATCTCCTTCCGTACTGCTCTTCCTCTCTTTACCTGATGTCTTTCCCTATCATTTTCTCTGCTCAAGAGAAGAAACGACAGACAAACCAAAAGCAAGTCCTTCGCAATGCAAGAACCCTGGCAGTAAGATCCAACTCACTACAGGTACTTAATTTCAACTGTGTATAAAGGGCAGAGAAATATTTTGTCATTTTATGCAGCTTGTCTGATCCATGCTGCTTCCACATGCGATCCAGATTTTTTTAAAAACTGGTGATCTTTGCTTTCCAAAAGAGAGGAATACCTTACCAAAAGAGAGCAAATGCTGTCACTTGACCTTTGGATTCTCAGTGTATCTGACTTGGTCAGACAGGTCTGGGGAAGAAAAAACTTAACAGCAGATGGATTTATGAAAAGAGCTCAGTGGCAGATGGTGCCTACAGACATTTACTGACATGTCCTCGCTCTTAACGGGTGTGGTTTTCCCCTTTTAGTAGCACTGATAGTACATGAATATTTGCGTCTGTGCATTATAAAGGCATGCTGACAGATAAAGGACTGCAGAAGAAGAAACTCGGGGACCTCTGCTTTTTAGTTTGAGTTCTTGAGTTTATCTTTGCTCGTGGTTTAATCCAATGGCAAGTGAATCAGTAGGAACTTTTTCAGTCTCCTTCATGCCATTTGATCAAATCTGTAAATTCTTGAATCACTGTTTTTCTGGAATCAGTTAATCTTTAGTGTATGGGATTTATTTCTTGTGATAATCATTGTCACTTACGCATTCAAGATAAACATAGAGCCTTCTGGCTATACCTGTATAATTGGGAACAATTGTATAATTTTTAATGTTTGTTAGTTACATCAGTTTTTGACAAGGTGCTTGGGATGGACTTAACCAAAACCCAAAGCATTCTTAGCATTAAGCGTAAGAGCGGGATTAGAGAATCCAGCTCGCTTGCAGCTAAGCAGCGTATTAAGTGCACTGTTGGATCTGCAAACCACTAACAGGAGCTCAACATACTGACACGGAATTTGCTGTGGAAAACGTGTACGTTACCAACTGCTATGGAAGCTGCCTTCTGTACAAAAATGCTGTCCTAAGTCCATTTCAGTTTACTTGACATTATGATCTCTTGCTTGTCCTTTGAAATCTTTCCCTCTATGTGTAATTTCGGATTCGTTCACAGAGAACTGGTACTTCACAGAAAGCCGGTCTTCGGTCTATTTACCCCTGTTAGGAATCTCCCCAGTTGAACTTCTGGTGCACACTTTGCTACAAGCCTCGGAGAGAAAGTCCACAAAAGAGGTGATAGCAGCATTGAAAGAGGTGGTCAGTTGATTTGTTTTGCAATGCATCCATCTCGGCAATTCGGATCAGCAAGGTTTCCCATACAGATGGAACTTAAGCTGCCCTAACCCTCTCCCACAAGCTGCGAATCCGCTATCTGCAATCTTTTCTTTAGAGCGATTTATACTTCCGTGACTTAGCAGAAGTAGACCTACCCAGTGACATACTCCATCCTAGACTAAATCCTGGTTTTGCCTAGTCATTCTTTACTGGGTTGCTTTCAATCTCTCCTTTCTACATCTCGTGAATTTTTCATTGGCAGAAAAGGAGGATTGTCTTCTGGAGTCAAAGGAGAAAGTCGAATTAAATATGAGGAGCAAGTGTAGTTTGGTTAGAATAGCCCAAGTTACTGCTTTGGATTTTTTGTTTGTATAGAAATGTGGATGGCAGTGAAATACAAAAATAATATTTGGCTGGAGACAGACGGGAGAAACGCCCCCGAATCTAAAGATCTCTAAACCCTGGTGTTGCACAGAGATGATGCGATCTCTGCCTTTATGAAATGTCAGAGGTAGAACGTTGTTTTAAGTGAAGTCAAGAGCAAATCAGGGCAGAATGTTGCTCAGGATAAAATTTTCACTCCCAGACTAAACAGAAGGTTAGATGTTTGTATTTTGCCTTTCAGTGCCTTTCAGTTACTTTCACTATGTTGCACTACTGACTGTACATTTAAACACTGTGACGCAGTGATGTTCCTCCTGTTATAAGTTGTTTTTTTTTATTTTTCATTATTTTCCTCATGTTAGAATGCTCTTACAGGTTCTGAGTTTCATTTGGAGGGGTGTGTCCTAAATGTCATGAAATTTAGTGTCTCGAGGACTTCATTGCTTCATTGGAAGTAATTTTCTCACTTTGATAAATATAAATATTTCTCAAATATACAAATATATCCTCAAAGGGACTGGAAGATACATAGGATGAGTCAAACGTTTGGAGAAAGTGGAGTGAGAAGGTAGTGGAAAAGATGGGAGCTTTTTATTCTTTAAAAGCAGACTAGAGAGGGAACAAACAGTTAACTTAGAGGCAAAAAATATATTGAGGAAAAAAGTAATAAGTGATGCAGTTCGGTGTTACTGAAATCTGAATGGTATTGAATTCAAACACGCTTTGATCTAACACACCAGTGGAATTTGGAATTGAGGCAACTGAAGTTGCATGAAAAATCAGCATCTGGCAAGCGCGCGGGTCAGCTCTGCGGAGGGACTGAGGTCTGGGACTCAACAGACCTGAATTTTGCTGGTTCTACCAGTGTCCTGCTGGATTGCTTGAGAAATTTTTGGTGGGCACTCGCATCACTTCATTTCCGGCACCCTCAACTGGAGATGGGAAGCTGTCTCTAATTCACAGCCTCTGCGAAAGGCGGGAATTTTGAATTGCTTCTGGAGTAGCCCATAGTTCCATTCGCTGACTGTGCTGTGTTAGACTTGCTGCCTAATTTAGGCACCTTATGGCTCTAAAGTGAGGGCTTGTGACTACCCTTCCACTAACGCTTCAGTTTTTGTACTTGGATAATGGAGATAATGATGCCGGACTTGTTTATGAAAAGAGCTGAGATTCACAATTTAGAATGTTTCTATATATGAACTAGATATAATTAATTTCTTTCTGTCGTTACATGCAAAATTGTGTAACAGATGGACTAGTATCATTTGGCAAATAATTCATCTGACACTTCTTTCATCAATCATTGAACAATTGGTACATTTCTTCATTGTGCAGCCAGCTTTAGACCCTGTGTTGTGAGCTGTTTCACAGCATACTGATGGGATTGGTGTAGATCCATTCAAGTCAACGCGGAGACGGACTGACTTGAATGGGCTGTGAATCAGGCCTTGGATTTTAACGCCAGATGATCTCAAAAGGCGGCATCGTAATTAGTGAATGGGGAAAGTCTAGATTCATTGTAAGTTAGCAGTGTCTTGCTTTGTAGTGTTTTTCTTGGGGTGTCCCTCTGCATAATGCACCGATGAAACAGAAGTGTAATTTAACTGTGGTTGTGGGAGCCTGTGTTTGAGGGTCTGTTCCTGCGTGCCGCACCAGCAGATGAGTTGTGAAGGAGTATGGGATTGTGGTCTTCCTGCTGAACTCCACTTGAGCCTCCCATTCTCTTCCCTCTCCTTTGGTAGTTGAGTGCTGACGATTTCCGATGTTATGGAGAAGTTCCATGATACTCAATAGTTTTCTTAATGTCCAGACTACTTGATGTATATTAACATCCTCTCGCCCCAAGACGGTGATTTTTTTTTTTCCTATGTAGGACAAAAGTTTGAAAAAGCTGACCTAAATGAATCCTACCGCCTCATTAAACAACGGCAACCAATAAATCTTTTTTTTAATAGTCTCTTGAATTTTTAAATCTGGGAGTTGGTAATGCCCATACTGTAGATGTATGGAAATGGATATTTCACAATTGGGCCCTAACTTTAAGAAAGGTGATTTGGATAAATGATTTCACTTTTCTTCCACCTTTTAATTAAAACTACTGTGGCATAGACTGCGTACTTCAACAGATTTCTTTTAATAAATTGCATTAGGTGCTATTAGCTTTCAGGGTATTACTCCAGGTTAACTCTCTCCTTTCTAGGTTTTCCTCAACTCTTCGCTATATAGTTCATAATGAAAATAGTCAGCTTTCTTTTCCTTCTTCTCCTCTCTGTATTGCATCAGTATGCATTGCAAAACCAGTGGCTTGTACATCCTAAGCTATGATAATGAGACCAATATTAATTCCACTACAGCTGCTACAGGCATGTAAATGAACCTTTCATCTGTCCAGCAAAGCAGCTCTGAGCCGTGCGAAGAACACCCGGGCTAAGCAGCGTGAACAGGCAGGGAGATGGCAGAGGTGAGGGTGAGAGAAGAGGATATGCTAAAAATGGCTGAAATTCGAATGTCCTCAATTAATATTTCCTAGTCGAATCAATGCTGTTGCTATCCACTGCATTAATTATTGCATGGGCGTGTTTTCCTGTTTGTCCCTCCTGGGTCCCCTGGGATGTGGCCGTCGTTGTCCTGTTGACACTGTAAAGGACGCTGTGTCAGCCCCCTCATACAATTTTCTTAACGTGTTAGCTTCAACCTCTGCCGGGGGCCGTGTCTTCTACGGCGCGTCCACATGGGGCAAAGCAGGTGAGAGCAGGCTGATGTGTCTAAAAGCAGTATAGTGGTGGTAGGGCAGTGCACGGGCTAATTAGCTCTGCCTCTCAGCGAAGCTGATTAATCTCGACAGAGTGTTGTGCTGACACGACTCTGTTGCTTTGAGTTCTGGCAGGAGTTAGGTCGTGGCTGATGTGGCTCAAGTGTCTCTGCTGTTTTTTTTGTGCCTGGGTCAGCTGTGCCCTAAGAAAGCTTCTGCAGAAGCAGTTGTGTAGGACGGGAGGAAAATGTTGACCTTCAGCCATGTATGGTCTCTTGTAACNCGTGGCTGATGTGGCTCAAGTGTCTCTGCTGGTTTTTTTGCGCCTGGGTCAGCCGTGCCCTAAGAAAGCTTCTGCAGAAGCAGTTGTGTAGGATGGGAGGAAAATGTTGACCTTCAGCCATGTATGGTCTCTTGTAACGCATTTATATTTTACCAATGAACAGAGGCTTCCCAGAGCTTCAGAAAGTAAATAATTATATTTTTTTAAAAAATCAGATTTCCTCTATGCAATAGTGCAATAAGGATTTATCTGTGGTTACAATAACAGGAGACGGAATAGCTCTGTGTTGTTGGGGAAAGCTATACCCATTCCATACATACCTGTAGTTCTGCTTTTCAAACCTGCTTACTTCCAGTCCGCTTCAGTACCGCACTTAAGCGTGTGTCAATGGCTTCAGTGGGGTTTAACCATATGTTAAAGGGAAGCGTATTTTAAATGCTTTGCTGAATTGAGGCCTCCGAGAAAGCAATATGCAGAACCTTTTGACAAACATCTGATTTCTCTGAACTCAAGTGGTCCATTATTACAGGTTTGAAATCTACAGGGAGGCAGACGATGTGTGTGGCGTAAATTACAGCGTGATCTGATTATTGTAACGTATTCACTTCACCGTGAGATGGCTCCAAGGTGCCTGTGCAGGATGTCACTTTGGCTAAGTTTTGTGCTAGTGGCAGCAACAAGGAGATGAGCTTTGGTATTTTTTTATCAGTATCTTTCCAAATGAAAAGGCACATTTGGAATGCATATGTCCCTGTTTAATACAGTTAAGCCAGAAATAAGCAGGGACTTAATTTGGCAAGTACTTCTAATCTTTTATGAAGTTGGAATCCAGATACCCGTTTTCTTCAGATCTCTCTCTTGTAGCTGTTAGGGCGATACAACTGTTCGATGGGCTCTACTTGTTATTAATCCTTTAGGAAACAGTGCATTGCGATGGCCTCGCCTGGGAAGGGATGCCAGCGTAGCCTTGGAGTTTGGGGGATTGGTCTGAGACTGTGAAGCTGAAAGTTCGAAAGGGATTCTTCATCATTACTGTTAGAAAATAAAAGAGCTGAAGCAATTTTTTCCAAAACGGTTGTGATACAATCTGGAGGTAATATGGAGCACGTCATGGAGGATGTTCCAAAGCTCCAAACTGGGGGATTTCCTTCCTCATCCAGCCGGTTGTTCCTGGGTCCTCAGTGATCCGAGATGTACGCTGTCATTTTACATGTTTGGTGGGATGCTTGGAGCCAGGGAACCCTGGAAGTGACTGCTGCTTTGAAGCCCCCCCCCCGATCATCGCATTTGCCTTGTGAAAGTCTGGCAGAGGAGGAGCCCCAGAACTGGTGTGCTGTGTTTGGGATACATTTTTTTAACAGGGAGAGAAAGAGGTTTGCTAGTTTTTGGTCTTTTTCTTTTTCCTTCTAAATGTTCACTCTCCATTTTAGTCTTTTTCAAGACAGTAACGAATTTTGACATCTGGTTGATTTTAGTTGTGTTGGCGTGTGTTTTGGCCTGCTGTGGAAACCGTGCAACACAACCCCCTCCAGCCCAGTGAGTCCCTGCAACAATTCATGCTGAATGCACAGCGCTATGTATAGGACTGACCACAGCAGCTCCTGAGGAGCTATTTAAGCGTGTTGACTAGATGATTAGTGTAAAGACAAGGTTTTATATTTGATTTTATTAAAAACCTGTAAAACCCAACACAGTTGTGAGGGGCATTTCCAACCTCTCGGGTAAATAAATGTGTTAATGGAAGATATTTCCTCATGCATTGCAGGAGTTTGGGCACCTGTAATCTACGTTTAAATAATAGACTAAAGCAGCCTTTTCGGAGGTAATTCACCCTTGGTAAACAGAAACTTTTATAAGTGGGAGAAAAACATTATTTACTTATTAGATTTTGTTCGCTGTGGAAGAGCTTTCCTGGATTCTTGTGTGATTCTGCGTGTAGCTCCCTGATGAACAGACCCTTACTGAGCAAGCGCTGTTGAGAAGAGTTGTGTTAAGCAGTCCTCAGCATGGTACTGTGTTTGCTTTCCTTAAATTCAAGGACTTTATTGATAAGCCAGCATTAACAGAGGCCAGCCAAGATCATAGGTGTCTTGTGCCGCTTTCTTTTCAGTAGGGAACATCTCTTGAGGTTCTCTGGACGCAATCTGTGGTTTACACTCTTAGATGCCAGCACAGCATAAATCGTACCGAACTAGTTGCAAGAGAAAAACCTTGTCCTGGCAGGAGGAAAGGTGAGAACAGACAGGGGAGGTAACTTGTCAAAACGTAGCCAGAAATAGAAACCAAATTTCCAGGTTCATCCCACACTGTCTGCGGAATGATGTTTTTTGCTGTGTGCTTTCCTGTACTTTATGTACTGATCTTTTCTTTTCAGATTAGTTTAGGTCAGCATTTTTTAGGGCATTCATAATCACAATTGAATGTTGACTCAAATAGTTATGGATCACATAATTTCCTATAGTGGATTCTTGCTTTTTTTGCCCTCAAGCATTTGTTGCTGAGCATAATCTTGAATCGCTCTCATGCTATGTGAGAATTTAACCCCAAATGATGGCTTCTGTAGCTTGACAAACAGGTACAAGGGTGGCAACTAGCATTGAAAGCGGTAAGTGAGATTTTCAGAGGCATCTGTGGCAGCTGAAGACACATACCAACTAAATAAAATACTGGTTTATCATCAGGAAAAAAAACTGACTATTTTTGTTCCATTCAGGAGCTGATTTTGGAATTTTCCACTGCGCTTTCTCCTTTCAGGTTCAAGTACAAACCCCCATTGCATTATTTAGATAGGTGTGTAATTCCTGTGGTATTTACCTAGGTATGTAATGTAGTTCAGTGTTTCTCTACTGAAATCATGCAGTTTGATCTGTATGCCACTTTGACTTTTCTTAATTTGAGGTTTTTTTATTTTTCCCCCCAGAAGATTGTAATTTCCAGGAAATGGATGTTCTGTAATCTATCTATCCTTAAAGAGCGAGTACTTCTATACTATTGAAGAGTTCTGAAGATAAATAAGAAAATATATTGATTTATTAAGTTACTGTAAGACTTAGTACCTTAAAAATGGCTGCTTCTTGACAATGTACGTATTTTACAACAGTCTATTTACATGTTAAAATACTCTTAGGTATTTTGTGCAGACTATCTAAAGGATCTCAGTAAAGAGAACCCCTCACAAGTTGCCCTAGTCTTATAAAGCAGAAACTAGGATACAAAAATGAATAAAGAATGAATAATTGGCCTCTTGAGTATAATGATACTGTCTGTTTCTAAAGGACATTTGCTTGTGTTAAAATCAACCTTTTTTCTCAGCAAAAAATATACATTTCTGTGACACTAAAGAAGAAGCAATTGCCAAAGTTATTTGTGTCACAATAACATTAATCTGGAAGGATGAAGCCACTACCCAGAGGTCATGTATGACCCGGTAATGAGACCATCAAGCATCACCATAAATAATTAAACCAAGACACATTACTTGAAAACTTTTTCTTTGCCTCTTCCTCAGGCACCTCGATGTTCCTTCATTATGGATATACTGTGTATTATGGGTAGATTACCAACATGCAGAGCTGCAATTTTGACCCTTCTCAGAGAATCCCAGAACCGTTGTGAGTGGAGGGGGTCTCTAGGGTCGGACCAGCCCACGTCCCCCGCTCAAAGCAGGATCAGCTGTGGAGCAGGTTGCCCAGGACTGTGTCCTCTTGAGCTCTGAGTATCTCCAAAAATGGAGTCTCCACAAACTCTGTGGGCAACCTCTTCCAGTGTTTGAGCACCCTCACAGTAAATAGGGCTCTCTTATGTTTAAGTGCAATTTTCCATGTTCCAGTTTGTGCCCATCACCTCCTCCCCTGTCTCTGGGCAGCACAGGGGGTCTGGCTCTCATCGTTACTGCTTCCCATCAGGTCCTTGACACACAGAGAAGATTCTCCTGAGCCTTCTCTTCCTGAGGCTAAATAGTCCCGGCTCTCCACCTCTCCTCGGCTGACAGGTGCTTCTGATTTCATCTGGTTTTCTTTTCCCATTTCTAGTTTCAAGCAGAGGCCAAAAAATAAAATTGATATGGCCTGTAACTAAAACTTGAACAATGGTGTACTTGATTTACCCTCCCCAGCCCTCCCTAAGAACCAACAGCTCTTAGAAAAACACGGGTGAAATCTCCAGGACGGAACCGGAATTGTCAGTGGCGTGCATCCAGTCAAGGGAGGACGTTTGTTATAAATGGGAAGGGGAACGATTTGGGATTTTTAGATCAGTAACGAGGTGGTGTTGTCAGGGTGAGAAGCAGTTGATGCAATAACTCATGATTCAGTGCCTCGCGTTAGCCAAGATGACAGTCCTCATGTTTACCTGAAAGGCATAATTAATCTGAAGTTAATTGAGTAATTCTGTATTTAATCTGTTATAACAGAGAATTCAATTGACTTCCTGAACCAATCAATTTCTCTCTCTCATGTTGTTTTTCAGGAAGGATTGAGGTCTTTGTGGTTGGTTCTTAAGAGTTGTCCGAATCCACTTTTGTTTCACCGGCAGCAGATACAGGCAACCGCCTCCGTTACCCCTGTGCGTGGGGCAGCAGATACATCTCTAAAGCAGTTCCTACGGGGTTTTGTCAGTCTGTCCCTTATCTTTGGTGGGATTAAAAAAAGCCATGTTGTAAGAGTCCAGCAAATATCTTTTCTCCACCATTTAATGTGCTTGGTTCCTAAACAATTGCAATTGATTTTGTTTGCTCTTGCGAACACGAATTATCCCATAATCATCTTAGCCTTCCAGCCATGCTTACATTGACTGGTTTGCGTTTTAAAGTGAGAAAATGCAGACATTGTCATGAAAATAAGAAAGGTTAGAGGCAAATAAAAGGTGGGGGTGTTTTCCTGCTTGGCAGGATGTGCATCCACTTCAACTAATTGTAACCCTTATAGCTTATTTAATACAATGCAAGGAGTGAGGTAAATTGCAAAATTAAATAAATGACCTTTATTTTTGCTTTTGCTTGTGGTTTCTGCTAAATGGCTATTTCAGGGTTCATCAGTGACAGTCTCTTAGACTGTGTGATTGCTTGCTCTTACTCAAAATGAGTATATGCAGCAGAATACTAAAGGGGACAGTATTTTTCAACTACAATACATTTCTTTACAAGCAGGGCTTTGTGGCTCAGTGCAGTCTAAGTCCTGGAGGATGAAATTGTACAGGCAATTACCCACCATTTTTGAATAACAGAGCATTTCCTCTGACAACCACGTAGATAACAGGGGTGAGCATTGCTGCTACTTTGACTCCCTTTTCTGCCTAATGTGTTTTATTTTTTAAATGGCTTTATCCCCATTTTTCTATACTCTTTAGATTTCCATATGGTTTGATTTCTACTATTTAGTGATTAAGCAGTTACTTTTGATAATTAGTACTTCTTTACTCTTTTGTCCTACAATGTGTATCTATGCATGCCCATTTTATATACGTTTCTTGAAAGAGTCAGATGAAATGCATTAGCCTGAAACTAAATTGTCTGATCTGTAGCTCGTTATCCTGGAGGAATTACAAGGCTCATTCTTGAAGGAGGATGAACCCCCGGTGTCTCACCACGGGTAATGATAAAGCGTGGGGTAAATGAGCGGGAGAGGGAAGCAGGGTCTGCCATCCGCGGAGAGCGCTTCCCTGTTCTGTCCCAGAAGGCTTTGATGAAGATTTTGGTGTGTGTGGACCTTCTAATGCAATAGCAAATGTTGTAAAAACCTAACTCCTAGGGAAAGCCTGCCAGCGGCTGTTGATGTTTGAAGTGGGCGCTGTGTCCAGGCAGCTGTCCCAACCCGGACTTGCCTAATGTAAGGAAAATTGATAGGGTCAAATCAATAGGCAGACTTGCTGCGAGCTGCAGATAAACGCTTGCGGCGCAGACCCTCTTCTTTCTTCTGTACAGTTACGGATCTCTAAGAAGGCTATACCAGAACGCACTTGCTGCCATGGGGGCGGTGGTTATGATGGCACAGCCCAGAATCGTAACTCCAGGTGGGGAGTTAGCAGCGGGAGCAGATGAGCTGCTCATGCCAATGCCTTGAGCAATGAGAGGGAGAAATGCTGGAAAGCCTCTGGTGAAACGGGAGAGTTATTTCTAAACAGAGTGAGTTTTCCACTGCTTTTTTGAAGGCGCGGAGGAGCAGGGTTTGTCTTGAGGCACTCTGGATGTACTCCTGGATAATTCAAGTTAGAATTTGGCCTGAGTTGGCTTTGAGTGCATTTCATACGCGAGAGCAGCATTCAGAAATGCAGATCAGTGGTTGTGTAAATTAGCCGTAGGTTTTATTTTCATTTTTGTTCTGAAAANTTATTATCATTTTTGTTCTGAAAACATTCAAGGGACTTGCAGTAAGGCCCCATGTATTACTGTAGCATTGTAAATTATCTTTAAGTTGAAAAACTGCTACATTAAATCTCTCTCCTATACAACGCGGTCAGTTGTTTATCTGGAGTGTAATCCGTGCTTGCACAAGAGGCTTCTTTGGTACCCACTCTGAGGAAGCAGGGCTTGATTTTGTGAGGTGCTGAGTGCCCTTGATGTCAGTGGGTTTTAGGATACGCAGCCTCTGGAGAGCGCACTCTGGACAAGGCTTTAACCTCGCTGATAATGGCTGTAATAATGAGAAGTGGCAAGGCCAAATTTTCCTGTTGATGCACTTGGTATTTCTCATTTCATGCCTCCCGTGGGAACTTTCTCAGCTTTTTTTCATGTTCCTCTTCATAAAGACTTAAGTGTTCAACCAAAATAAGTTTTTCACAAGGAAATTTGAAAGAAGCTTTGTCTTTTAGGACTTGCTTGCTTCCAAACACGTGAATATTGTTTTGCTCATTAATTTGAAGGCATTGGTAATCACTGTAAAGTTCCATAACTTTAACAAAAATAAAATCTTGATTAGCAGGTTAATGAGATCCTGTGGCAGTCAATTTCATTGGTGTGTTAAAAAAGGAAGAACATGAAAAATACATTTCCAAACCTGCCGAATGATATTTTCCTGGGTGAATCCCTGAGTTGAGACAGGATTTTGTGGGTTATTTGTTGTAAGAATGATCCTGGGGTTTTTTTTTTTCTTTCTCTGAAACTCCTTTCTTTTTTTCCCTCCTGGAAAATGTATAAATAGTTAAATATTTAAACTTAAGCTGATGGTACTGTGTATTGCACTGATGAGGTCTGTTTCCTACTTCTCTGTGGTAGGAACAAGTTTGTCTATTTATATCCACCTCTTCCTTTTTTAATTTTGTTTATGCTATTAGCTCCTCAAACAATGCTGTCTTTTAATCTATCTGCACAGCAACTGGTACTCTTATCCATGATGGTGATTTCTAAATGCCGTTCCAATGCAAACAATAACTAATATACTTAAATAAGTATCATATAAATAGCAATATATAGAGAAGGTTCCCTGGAGCCTGGTGTGCTTTCATACCCTCACCGAGGTTTTGCTTTGGGTTGAAGCCTCTAGGTTGCACTGCAGTCTGTGCGGGGGAAAAAAAAAAAGAATAGCACCATTCTTCTGTAGCCAGAAAAAAATCTAGTAGGCCACCTACGAGCGCTGTGAATGCATGAAAATTAGTGATGTTAAGGCTGCCTGCTTGTTAACTTTGATCGGCAGGTATACCTGTCACGAGGGCATCACTGGGTACAGGGAGAGCAGGATCGGAAAGTTTTCATACCACAAAACCTTCAAACCGCTCCACTGTACAAGAAGGGAAGAGAAGTTAATGATGCAGGAAAAATGACCAGCAGCAGTAGCAGCTGGATCACAGTGACTTCTGCTAATATTTTCAGACGGGAAACAGCTACAGGCTGCCATCCTTAGTCTTTCCTGTGGCAATCAAGGAATAAAAAAGGAAATTTCCTTTGCACAGATTCCAAATGCTTAAAAGAAACAGGTTTCATACTTCAGCTGGTGCTTGGAGGTGCAGCGGTGGGAGAATGCTGATAGAAGCCTTCATTGACTTATGGTTGGACTCGATGATCTTAAAGGTCTTTTCCAACCTAACCAATTCCGTGACTCTACGATTGGGGTCCCTGCACCCACACTAGGACTTGGGCGGGGGTAAGCTTGTAGGAATAGGTCTGTCTTTTGCAAATCATCCTTAGTAGCCTGCCCTTNCCGATTCCGTGACTCTACGATTGGGGTCCCTGCACCCACAGTAAGACTTGAGCGGGGGTAAGCTTGTAAGAATAGGTCTGTCTTTTGCAAATCATCCTTAGTAGCCTGCCCTTCTGTCTTGTCTTTTAAGCACATTTCCACCAACTCCCCACAGTGTGAATGTACTATACTGATGCTTACGTACAATTTCAATATACAGATAGAGGACAGTAGTTTCCTACTGTTCATCTTAGTGAGAAAACAACCTGGTGGTAATGTCAGTGTAGTTTATAGTGAATCGAAGTCCTTACAGTAGGTGTCTACCCTTGCGATCATCTGGGTCATGAATCTGCCTGGTAGATTGGAAACTTCCTATGAACAGGGTTTGAGAAGCATCAGAAGTAGGGTGACAAGGGGAAAAATTTAAGAAAGCCTTTCTGAATTCCAGAACAAGAGAAAACCACAGCAAGGATTAATGCTTATGGTAGTCCAGGTTGTATGTGTCGGATGGAATAAGCACTGATTAAAAAATTCCTATTTTCAGGGTACTTTCTGTTTTGAATACACTTGCATAGAGATCCAATTAAATATCAAATTATAATCAGTTGCAAGCTTTCGCTTAAATGAGAATTAGCTGTTGCCAGTATCTGAAGAGTTCATTTGTTGTTTATTCACCCATCTGGTCATTCAGAGTTCTGGAAGAATGAAACTTACTGAGTTCTGAGCATTTTCTTTTTCCGTTTCAGGTTCCAGTTGCGGGTACTTCACGCTTGAAAACCTGTCCTTTCATGTGAGAGCATCATATGAGGAACTTCAGTCCTGATTTACAGAATTGTTTACTTGCTGAACGTGCTGACTGGTGCCTGATAGAATTAAACAGAAGCACTAAGGTATGTATCTAATCCACCCTAAAAATTGCAGGTGCTTAGTTTTCCTTTATAGAGTAATTGATGCTGGAAGGGACTTCGGGATATCTGTAGTCCCAGCCCCTCCTGTTCAGAGCAGTTCTACTAGATCAGGTTTCTTCAGCCCATGTCCAGTCTGGTTTTGAATATTTCCCAGGGTAGAGATTCCACAACCAGAGGTCTAATGCTCAGATGGTCTAGAATGTGACCATCCCATGATGAAAACAGCTTTCCTTCCATCTAGTTGCCATTTCCTGTATTCCTCGCTGCCTGTCCTATCACTGTGCGCTCCATTTTGCTGTGGCTGATGGTTAGTGTGGCTTTTAACCGACAGTATTTAATATAGTCCAGAATTAGGGAACTTGACTGTATCTTGCAGGGATATTTTTTTTTTTGTTTGGTCACAACTTGAGTGCTTGGTTGGACTACTAGAAGTGTAGTCATGGGTAAACCATGGATGGAATCTGAAAAGGTGCCAGCTCAGGTCAAAGTCTGGTGCAGATATTTTGTGAGACTTTGTCCATGTCAATCCTTTGAAGTTTCAGTCCTTCATCTGTTACCTGGGGAGACAATTATGTTCCCTCTGCATCTTTGTTTAGCTGCTAAGTTCTCTGTTAACTGTATATATGCTTACAGGTAGGGGAACAGTATTGCTGATTATTTTTGCTGCATTCAAATTGACAATACTTCAGTAGTGTAGAAGCACATTCTGGAGTCCAGAAAGGGTTTTATTTTATGCTGGTTTTAATGTACCAGCAAAATGGCAGTGGTCATGAGTTGTTGACAATTAAACACTTAGCATATGAAGAGTTGAAGAGGAGAACTTGGACGTATACGTTTCCATCAATAATTCACAGGACATTAGAGCCTCAATGTCAGAAGTTGTACGTCTGCATAGGATGACAGTTTATTAATGAAGTTGCTCCAGCCATTACACTCCAATTGCTAATTTATTCATAGTTTTCTAGCGGTGGGGAGAGAGGGGGAAAGGAAAACCCAAGGTCTGAGTTCAGTAGCCCTTGAAACAAAGGTGCATGCTAGCTTTATTTGCAGAATTTGATTTCTGAGTCATGTATCTGTTTCAGCCTTGGTGAATGAGACCAGATTAAAAGGAAGCAAGTGAATACAGCCCAGATAAATTGACTCAAAGTAGGCCTTATCACCAAATCATTCCACTGGAGCTGAATGGTAACAAAAGCAGGGCAATCATGTGTTCCAGATGATATGGTGAAACATGTTCTCATTTCCCTAAAAACCCACCCTGAGTTCATAGCGTTTTATCCCGTGATTTGAATTGTTATTGTTGGCTGGTTCACATATCTCTGTGCTGAAGACTGTTATCCCTACAAAAATGCTCACCATGAGTTAAAATATATTAATGAGATAAAGATACGCTGAAATACTGGCCTGTTATGCTGGCTACTATATAAGAGAGAAGCGAGACATGGTCACTTCTTGTGTTCCGTTATTAACCCGTGTATTCTGGAGAAGTTTTACCAGTTCTGAAACGTGGGCGAAGGACAGGATTTTTTAAAATCAGTTTAGCTGTGCTACTGCACCTCTTACAGAGGGGTGGCTGTGTCGTCAAAGAGGCCAGGTGTCATGTTTACAGGCTTGTGACAACCCTTCATAGCAGAAAAACCCAGAAGGTTTGGGAGTCTTTGTGGGTCAAACTGCAGAAGCAGATTTTGGATGGATTTGGCTCATGCTGTTGCTCAAGTATGAAAGAGTTGATTACTTTGGAGAACTGAAATGCATGTGTGCACACGCCCTCGCTGTCTGTCCCTGCTCCTGCTGCTGCGCCCACACCCAGCGCTCGATTTTCCAGGGAACTCTCCTAAAAAAATTTAGGCAGGCAGGGTCTGGTTTCCCTTGTGTTCTTAACCAGCATTCATTTGCAGATACATTTCAAAACTCAATATAGATACCTTAGAAACCACAAAATTGTGCCCCCCTAATTATTGTTTTGCCTGTAAACTGCATTGAAGGAAGTCATGTTTTGAAAGGCTTGCCAATTAACTTTATACAGATGTCTGCAGCCCTTCTCATTGCAGCAGCATTGTGCAAAGCACATGTGCAAAGCAAAATCTGATGTGCAAGCTAGTTCATGAAATACATACGCCCATTTACATACATAAAGACTCCTCTTTCTCTGTGTATGTACATTACTAGCACACATCAAATGTGGGCACATCTGTTTCATTCAAAATGTGCCAGATTAGCTTGGAGAATTTATATACATTTTTAGCTTATAGAATGTGCAAGCTCATTTTGAATGCAGCGACTTGAAGATCTTTACTTGAAAGCTAAACAGGCTAATTGGAGGTGTCAATAACTTCCCTCAGGAATAATGCTAAGTAGTTGGAAAGAGCGACTGATGGGGGAGTGGTGTAGGTGAGGACAAAGAGGGCAAAGCATGCGGCATTATAGGAGGAGAACAAGATCTCAGATGTCTGCGCAAGATCTTACACAATGTGGAGTGGGATTCCCTTTAACGAGTGGGCAATTGCGAGAGCCCCTGCCTGATAACGGGCACCTCCTCACCCCGAATCCCGGAGCTGGGAAGAAATTTGCTTAAACGTGCAGTTCCCGATAACATGGACATGACTTGTACCTCTACCAGTGTCTTAATGAAGTGCATAGTCCATCCTCTGTGGAATAACTGTCCAGCTGGAATGGTCTCTTGCTTCTTGTTATTTTAATTAAATATCTCTCTGCCTCAGTAGCACTTGGGGATTGCGTTGACGCAGCCTCTTGTAGGAGGTCCTTGGTTTGAGTCCAGGCTGCTCCGATTCCAGCCCGGGCTGGCTAGTGGCAGCCTGATGATTGGTATGGAAATTAGTTGGTCAACCTCCTTGAGGGCCTACTGGACGAATGCACGTGTTGCAAACCCACCGTCGCAACTGGCACTACTAAGCCGTCTCACTGACCTTTTCACTGGCTCAGCCAAAGCTTTGATTTGCGCATTGGAGATGAAACAGTCTTCCCAGCTCTCATTTCCTGAAATGAAGTGTGTTGGTGGGACAACGTGGAAGTTTATATTGCAACTATTTAATTGTGACACTGTTGGGTGGAGGAAAAAAAGTCCTGGTTTTTTCCCCCCTCAAACTGGTTTATTTGGCATTTTTTAAATCCTAAAAATAGGAGACAAAAAGCAAACACATACTGTTTCCTTATAGTCTCTTAGCATGAGGAAAACTGCAGAGATGATCAAGAAGCTTCTTCCCTTATTTCCAATTTTCGCACTCCCTCTCTGATCTTGTCCATGAGTAGTTGCTCTGCACTTACACTTCCTCAGATTCCCACCGTTGTAAGCTGTCTTCCTGCTAGGCAAAGGCACTTTGCTGTGCTTAAGCACTTCCCATGGATTGTGCGTAGACAAAGAATGTAGAATGAAAATGGCCCATTTAGAGTGAAGCTGATTGTACTTCGTATTAGGACTATAGTTCTATGTAATTTATGCAGGGCTAACAAATGCTAAATAGCGATTGCATGCATGGTTTGTAGATGTTAAAGATGGTTAAGACGTCATTATAAATCGTATGTTAGAACTGCAGCTGCCAATTAGGAGTATTAACACATGTAGTGACATTGTATTAACCCTTCAGAGACTATTCTCAAAGTACTTTTTCTATGCATTATATTCCTTTTTGGACTTAGAAATAGGAGTGCAAAATAAAACTAGATGAAGAAGGGAAAGTTTATTCAGTTCGCAGCAAGAAGTTTTGGTGAGATTTTTTTCCACAGATGACAAATAATTTCATTTGATTAGATTAAAAAAAAAAAAGCAAAACTCAGGAAAAAATATTAGGTCAACAGAAAGAAAATCTGTAGGTACATTAAGACTTTATGGAAATAGAGTAAATTCTGAGACTGGTAATTTAACTGCAAATAAGTCTTACTGGGAGTGTGCAGATGACTCAGAGGCTTTGAACGTGCAGTCTGAAGAAGGTGTTCCTGTCCTGCTTCGCGCCGCCCCCAGTGTCATCCCAGGGCGGGCTGTGTTTATCCCAGCTGTGGATGCAGAAACATCAGAAACTTGGATTTCCAATGTTCTTGTCATCCTCTCGACCCTCTTCTCCCTTCCCACCAACACAAACAAAGAGGGTTCAAAACAGAACCCCCCTGAAAGCCGATCGACTGAATGTTGTTCAACATTTGTGGATAAATCACCTGGAGGAGTGTGCAAATATTCCCTTTGTGCCATAAAATGGGTTCTGTTGCAAAGTTAGGGACATGTTTAGTAAATCTTGTCTCTATTTAAAAAAATCCCGGCTGCCGTTCCGGAATGCCAACACTCTCATTTTTCACATTGAAACATAAATGACCGTACATTAATGTAGCAACGTAATATTGCACAGCTTAGATGTTTCCATCTTTAATAACATTAGAGATAAAGACAAGTGACTTCTTAGCCTCTTGATGGTTCCAAGGATCAACCAAATTGGAGGACTTCAAATTTATTAACAATTGCCAGATTTGAATTACTTTTATTCAATTAACTAACTCAAGGATGATTTTCAATGTAAATGATGACCTTAAACACAACCACTGTGGAAAGGAGAAATGAGATGTGGGTGAATGGTGTATTATTTCATGCTTCAGCATTGTGAAATTTAAGTGAGGGAGAGAAATGTGTCACTAACAAAAGCCGGGGTTTTTTTCTTGTTACTTTCAGATAGAGTATGTGCTGCTTCTATATGCTGATGCTGCGAGGGCTGGAGCCCCTCTGCTGGGAGGACAGGCT
>RSEF01000022.1:4327462-4351910 GCA_003993805.1 Himantopus leucocephalus
GTCTCTTCCAACTCTAACCATTCTGTGATTCTCTGACAAATACATTAGACTGGGACAGGGTGGTGGCTTCTGCCATACCTGGTCCAGCTGTGGTCCAGGTCGCCTTTCAGGGACCTGCTTGTATTAAAAAACTACTGACTTTTATAGAGGGGTTAGAAGGTGAGATACGTTCAAGGATTTGGGCCATTCGTGTCTTTGGCAGTCTCTCCCTGCAGAGAGGCAGAGCTGTTTTCAGAATGTAGAGTCAAGATTGGCAGGTGCCAAATGATGGGGGATGGGGAGGTGGGAATGGCGAGGGAATATAAATGCCAAAGATTATCCATCTGATAGATAAAGCCTCAGGATTTAGCTAAATAGAAATTTACTCTGGTACATAACAGATGTCCAGATGTCCTTTGGGATGAATTCATTTATTTAAATCCTATCTCTTTTAATGAAACACTTTTTAAAAGCTGGAATGAAACCTGACTTAAATGTCCAGTGAAACATTTGCCAAGAGCTGCTTGACGAGGGTGGTCGAACAAATGCACTTCAAAGCGTNGAAACATTTGCCAAGAGCTGCTTGACGAGGGTGGTCGAACAAATGCACTTCAAAGCGTTACCCGGTGGCTGATCAATACTTTGGTGCTGTCTTTAGTAGACGAGAGCTGAGAAACTCCAGGTCCCTCCCATGTGCTCACGTGTCTCTCTTTTCTGTGGCCACTAAATGTCTCAACAGGCTAATCTTAACGACAGTTCAGCTGGCTGCAATTATGAGAAGCTGTAGGAAAAAACTTAAATATGCTTAACTGTGTAGCAATGCATTGTGAAGAAATAGGAGAAGGGGATTAAAAGTTGTTTTTCATGAGTGAGATTATTCCTGGCTTCTTATACCAAAAGCATCGTAGCGATGCAGCAGCACTGGCAGTGGCGCAGGCAGTTTGCCGTCACTCTCAGGACAATAGAGTGAGAAGGATTTGATTTTTTTTAGTTATTTATTTAACATGCTCACTATTCCCTGTTGATTGTTTTTAAGAAATATTATGGCTGAAAAATCAAAACCTGGCTAGCTTAAAAACATCACCGCTTTTCAGCAAAGTGCTGAAATGCAGAAGAACTTCATGGTGTTTGAAACATTTCATGTTTGACATCTATGGTTTCGGGTATTTGCCAACTGCTGCAGGAATTGTTTTTCAAGACTAGGATTTTTTTTTTAGTGAGTTGCTTGGGTTTTGTTTGTTTTCCTTTGGAAATGCTTTAATTGTCTTTCTTAGCTGAAGAAAAGGTGTCAGATACCCTCTGACAGATGTTTTGCAACTGTCTTTTTGATTCTGTGGGCGTTTTGGGGGCGCTGGAGCAGGAGAGGTGGAAGGGAGCGCCGCTCTCCCCCCCACTCAGCTTAAGGCTGTGTGTGCCTGCCCTTGGCTGCGTTTGCCATCGCGCAGGTGTGACTCCATGAGCGCTGGTGGCACAGAGGGGAAATGGGAAGCTTTCACGTGCAGCCCAAGCTGGAAAACTGGAACGCGCTGTCTTGAGGAGAGAAGTAATGAGAAATCAGGGTGCTCATACGAAGATCCCAGACTGCTCTGACCAATGCTGCTCCACAGCAGAGCTTTGGTTCCTTGGCTGTATTTTAGACATTAATTCTTTCAACAAATACAGCATTTTTAGAAGCTGTAGGAGTTTTCAAAGAAGGCTGCATAGACTCATAGTAGATGCAGTTGAGGGGTGGGGGTATTTTAACTTAATTTCCTAGGGTTTACTGAAGCACAATGGCATCTCTTATTACCTGATGTAGACTTGTCTATCGCTGAAAAAAGACAGAGAAAGACATTAAAGGGTTTGTTTTCAGAAGTCCCTACCAGTATGCATAGCTGGAGGCAGAATTTAGTTTTATTTTTTAAGATCTTTAGAAAATATGAATGTAAGACTTCGCTTAAGCAGATCTTTTAGATTGTCCAGAGATTGTCCAGCACAGAAGGTGATTCTTTTTTTTTTTCTTCTTTTTTTTCTTTTTTTTTTCTTTTTGTTCATGCCTACAGAATAGTATCTTTCCTTAGATGGAGGCAATATTTTCAATGACTGTTGAGGAAGTGAAAAATACATTGAAATACTGATAGAAAATCCATTGCCTAGTTTTTGGGAGATCAGTACACCATATAGCAATTTCAAATGCCTATGTTCTGAAAGCAAAAGGAGAGGAAGAGGGGAGAATGAGTACTGACAAAATCTGTGATAAAAGACAAAATGCCAATTCTAAAATTATACTGTTGGCTGCTATAGTTCTAAAGTAGATCCCAGAACGCAAAGGCACAGGAGACCTTTTGACCACAGCCACCGTGACACCAGAAAAAGTATTACATTAGCAAATTTGCTGTTGTGTCCTATGTAACGTAATAAATACAGCTTTAGGCTGTGTTTTCATTAACAGGTTAGTCCCCCACTGCAGCAGATTTTGCCTCATCTGACCCGTTCCTCAGAGCAGAGTGCCGCTGGCTTTGGCCGTTCCCCAGCTCTGGGTCGCCCGCACAGCCCTGGGCTGGAGTTTGGCTTCAAGCTGGGGGGGCAACTGGCCTGCTATGGGGCAAGGGTGGTGGCCGTGGGGCGGGAGGGCTGGTGTAGCACGCGGGGATGGTCACCTCCGGTGCTACATCTCGTTTAACTGCCACCTCTGCTGGTACTGAAAATCGTTGGCTCAGCCTCTTCGTCCTTACCTCTTCTTGCTGGATTTCTGTTGCATTTCCCAACATTTGAACAGTCTTAAAAATCCTCCTTCCAGCTGCGTAGAACCTCTGGGACTGTTCTTATTGCTGGTGTGTCGTGCCGTCGGCGGAGGAACCGCTTGCTCTAGCACACACGAGGGAATATACATTCTGCTATAAGTACAGCACAGGGCAGGAATTTCCCTTTTTATTGCAGCCAAATACAACAAAGAAGCAGAAGTTGTTTAATCTTGAGCTCGTCGGCGCAGTTTTGTGTTGCATTTAGTTGCTCTGGGTGTTTGCATGTGTGTGTATGTGTTATCTTTTCGGTAGGCAAGCTTTTCTTTTGTTTGTTGACAGTTGCAATGAGAGTTGATATTGTACCTATGATACTGCTCATTGATTACCTTCTCACTGCTCAATCAATTCCTTGATGTGTTGTTATTTGGCAAATAACAGTGATGAGAATTTAAAAAAAAAAAAAGAAAAAAAAAAGCTTTTGTAATCTCAGATGAAATTTATCTGGAGGACTGCTATATGGGCACCCCCCCACTATTTCCCACCAGGATGCACTGATACGGCACTCCAGCGCCGTGATCACGCTGTGAAGATGTTTCGTCTAGCTAAAATTTTACAGCATATAAGTCATTGTAATAATTCCTCTGAAAAGGAAGGATGTGAGCGTGTACATCTATTTAATTTCCTTTGCTTTTCTGAAATCAGACCAATAAGTAATGGTTCATGTTGTAGTTTCCTGCTCTCTGCCAAGGACAGGCTTCTGCCCACTCCAGAAAAGCATGGTCAGCATTTTGTGTTTTCCGCTTTGTCCAGTGCACCCCACAGCCAACTACCGGGGGGGTGGTCAAACTCTTATGGTTGCAACCATCTTCTCATTGCAGTCTCCCCAATGTTGACAGCAGTAAACATCGTAAGTATCTTTGGGCTCTGTAGCATGCTGCCAGCAAGTTCTGATAGATGATGCTGCAAACTATTTGTTAGAGGTATAAACTAAGGAATTGGCATTTGGATAGAAAAGCAGGGCATGCATTTGAGGAGGAGTTATGTTCTAGTTAATCTTAGGATATGCGATATCTGTATTGTTGGGCTGCCTGTTTGTTTTTAGATTGGGTTTGCTAAGGCTGTTAGATGCTTTAAAAGCAATTAGGACTGAGATTAGACATTTGTCACTAAGCAGATAAATTTATAGATAAAAATAGTTATTAGATGTGTGAGAAAAAATAAATAAAACCTTAATTAAATGAAGAGGAAATGCATCTGGGTAAAGATGATATGCTTGTGAGAATAATGGTTTGAAAAAAAGCTGGAGAGCATCTCAACCCGGTATTGGGGCTCGTGCAGAGTCCAGGTTGTTCTCTGGAGTGTTGTCTGCCACCTTGGATGAGATGCAGAGACTGGAGCTGGGATCATCTGATTCTATGCTTTGAGTCATGTCAGCCTTCGGAGTTGCACTGCAAAGCAAGAATTCTTTAGTTAGAGGGTGTATCGGGGTTGTGTCTTTGGTTGCATATCGGAGGAGCTGTAATCCGATGGGCAGGTTGCGTTAGCACCTGATGAAGACAGAGATGTTGGGAGCAAAGGCTTATGCGGGACTGCTGTGAGGTTGATGTTGGTTGGGGAAGACGCTGCTGCAGGGCTCATGCTGGATACAGACTCTTCCAAAGAGCTCTGACCCTTAAAACTCTTTAGTAGTGTGGATTGTTGTACACAGCAGCAACTGGCACAGGAATTGGGGGGCTCTTCCACACTCTGTGGAGTTCAAATAAAGGCCACTCGTCTTTATGAAATGGATGTCATCGCAGAACTCATGGGTCTGTTGTGGAAGTATTTTGGGGAGGATTCCTGTTTTATATTCTGTCTAGAGGACTGTAACTGTGCTTTCTGTGCCTGAAACCTCTAAATCTATCCAAGAAGTCTAAATGATTTTGTAAAGCCTTGAGAATGCAACTTGAATGCAACCTAATGGCTGAGTAGATCAAGGGGAAATAGAAAGTGCTATTTGCTGCCTGAGTCATGAGCTTTGTAAACTTGGATCTGGCAATGCCGCGGACAGCCAAGCACCACTCAAGTTCGCTTATTTTTCTCATGTCTTCCTCACTAAGGAGTATTTTGAAGAGACTGTGCAGGAGCGGTGCAAACCTCAGAGGGCTCTGTAGGCAGAACATAATAAATTGGCCGAAGAGCGTTACCTCATTTCCTTCCAGCAGTAGTTCTACCCCCGATGCTGCTAGGAGAAGTTACTCTGGGCTGTAAATCTCCAGGAACTGGACAGCTGGCACGACAGGACAGTATGGATACCTTCGGCTCCTCCTTACAGGCAGGTTGTGAGGGCTGTTGGTCTTGGTATGTTTTGCAAAGTCAGCGTACTACGTCAATATTTAGTTACTGTTGCTGTTAATTTTTAAATATTTGTGCATGGAAACAAGTTGGTAGGCTGAAAGGCTCAAGGTTAAAACTCCAAGCAGAATTGACAATGTGGGTATATATGTAGTTCACACACACACACACATACATATATAAAATAATCACAACTGTTAGTATTCATCAAAAACTGAGACATGTACAGATCCATTGTCCTGGAAGAGCAACTATAGATCCCATGACACAAACTTACTAGGATGGGTAATTTATCTAGGTAACTCTTGGTCAGGTGGGGAGAGACTTTGCCAGTTGGACGAGGATCAGCTGAGCACTCAGAACATTTCAGGTTTCTCTCAGCTGTGTGCAGAGATCTGGTACCTCGCGCGGCTCTGAAGAAATGCAACAAAACCACAAACAGGCATTTTCATTCTCCTTTCTTCTATGAGTTTTTTTTTTTACCATTTAGCTTGATTTCCCATTTCTTCCTCTTTAGTAAATGTTCGAATGGTTTTGNCTGAGCACTCAGAACATTTCAGGTTTCTCTCAGCTGTGTGCAGAGATCTGGTACCTCGCGCGGCTCTAAAGAAATGGAACAAAACCACAAACAGGCATTTTCATCCTCCTTTCTTCTATGAGGTTTTTTTACCATTTAGCCTGATTTCCCATTTCTTCCTCTTTAGCAAATGTTCGAATGGTTTTGTTCTCTATTTTAGCAGAAAATTAAAAAAAAAAAGCATGTGGCATTTATGCTATTGAGTGAAAACTCACTCGGTTTTAGCTCAGGTACTAAAGTTTTCTGGTTTGGAATTTGAGAAATTTTCCATTACAGTATCACAGGGTTTTTATGAAAACAAAATTATTTAAACCTTTTTGTAGGGATGTGGGGGTTTGAGTCTCAGTAAGTATATGGCGGTAGGACAGCTTATGACAGCGCTGCTTCAGCTCTCGTAGGATCAAAGGATCCAGGAACAGACATCCCCTGAAAATTGGTAGTTCCTTTAGCCATCACTCTCCTCAGTTCACTCTCAGATCTGGCAGAGGTTCAAATGGACTCTTCCTGGAGAATTATCAATACAAGGTATAATAACTGCACACTTTAGCTTTTACCTTTATTAGGAAATTATGTCATGAATAAATATGAATGTTAGCTACAGTGATACTGACTGTAATGCAGATGTAGTTAACAGAGATGTGGAAAAAAAGACTTTCGACATCATTTATGGTAATTAAGTTCTGAATCTTGTTTGAGGGAGGTGTGTATTGCTGGCCAATTCAGAGTAAAAATAGTGATTAATGATGATATTTTTCTTATGCAAATCAATCTCTGATCTGTAGATAGCAACAAATTCTTCTAACAGGACAAACAAAACCAGGGGTTTTGTTCAGAAGCTTTGAGATGTTGTAGTCTGGATGCAGATATAGGGGGTGAAAAGTTTGCTTCTGTGGATTTTGTGGATTCCATTAATTTGTTTATTTTTAAAATGGAGTTGAACTACTTTGCCCGTTCTGTGTCCCAAGCTTTTTGCACCGATGGAGATCCTTGAGAGGACCAGGCACTGGGGCTGGGCAGGGGTGACTTCATGTGGAATGGATTGCAGGGGCAAGCAGTGGCCTTTTTACCTGAGCCAGGAATGAGGAACTAAAAGAGGTCCGAATCTGGCCTTGAGTTTCATGCGATTTTCATTTTTGTTACAGCGTGGAGTTGGGAGGGGTAGTACACACACCCCTCAAGAGATACGGGCTGTAAAGTGCTGAGCAGACTGCTCTTCGGTCATAAGGTGAAATACTTTAAAAATATTTAAAAAAATAATTAACACATAATGCTCAGCATGTGACGGGCTTTTTATAAAGTACTTCTGCTATTTTGGCATCTGAACTCAAGGTTTGGGTGGGGAACTGTTTTCAGAATACCCAATGTCTGTGTAGCACAGGGAGAGGAGGGCGCAGCTGGACGGACAGCACAAATAACGAAACTCGAGGAACCCAGGTTAAAAATGTTAAGGTACCGTACAGTGCTGCCCTCCGAGAAGCCTGAGTTTGCTTTGGAACCCAAAATGATGGTACACGTGTGTTTGTGCGGGGCTGCGCTGAGACTTATATTCTTGGCTGCTTCTGGTTAATAGGACTAACCCGGATGAACTCCGAGGAGCTCCGTGCGGCGCTGCACTGGCTCCGGGTCCCTTTGCCATCTTCCCGTTGAACTGGGCGGGAATGAATTCAAGCCCTAGTGAGCTAGCCAGACAGATGGCAGGAGGCGAAACGCTGTGGAAGGAGTCGTAGCCTGGACCACAGCGCGGGGTCTGTGGCTGAACTCTGCTGAAATCCAGAGCAGCGCTCTTGGCGGCGAGAAGTCCCCCCTTCGGAATGGGGGAGAGCTGGGCGGGAAGAGGGCTTTAGAAGAAAAAAGGGGTCACTCATTCTGCAGCTTCAGCTCTGCATTGTTTATCACACTCAGTGAAAAGGCGCTTAGGTTAACAAAAGAAAAAACAAGCTGTTTTCAGTATGTTCACGTTTGGATTTGGTGCAGGCAATTAAATGCCTCTGGCGTGGATGATCAGTTTGTACGTTCCCTCCCGCCCCGGACCCTTTCACACGACTTTCTCTTTTAATCTGCAAACGTTCCTTTTCCCGTTCTCGCCCTGTGAATACGGGAAAATAAAAACAGGTTAGAGTTTGCCCAAGAAAAATATACAGGTCAGATGGATTACAAAAAGATCAGGTTGCGAAATACCCTGGGAACAGGTGTTTTATTTGGTGTTTTATTTAGTGTTTTACGCGGGCTGCCAGAAAATCCACAATATAAACATTTAATAATCTAGGGAAGGCAAAGGGGTCCGGGGAGGGATGATGGTGGGCAAGGCAATGCTGTGTCTTTAATTTTCTTTTCTGAAGGAAGAAAGTCTGCATAGCAATGACAGGATCACTTGTTCATGCCTTTAATGTGTGGTCTGTTTTCTCCAGTGGAGGGCACTCAGTGTATCACAAACTAGAACATTAGCACCAACAAGCTCCAAAGCATCATCACTCTCTGGAAAGCCTTCTGAATTAGACAAGAGCTGCCTCTCAGCACAGCTACAAAACACTTTAAACCTGACCAGCTAAATGGATAAACCTATCCTGCGTAGCTTTTGAACCGGGGTCTGGCACCGCGGAGGAGGCCTGCCTGCTCCGGGAGCCGGGAAGCTGAGGATGGATTGCTGTGTCTGGGAATGGCAAAAGGCAGCAGAATGAGAAATGCTAGGTACCGGCACAGGTTTTTTTCATTTCTCCCAGCGAAGTTGGTTTACCTTCGTGGTCTGCTATAGCTTTTACTTGCTGATTGCCACTTAATGCTGATGGTTCTCTGATGACTTACACAACGGCTCTCAGAGCTTAGAGTCCCTCCCTACCCCCCCACACACTCCCCCCCTTCCTTCGTCCTGTCTTCCCCACCCCCAGCCCCTTCCCTATCCTTTCCCTTCCTCATCCCCAAAATTCTTGCTTGTCCTCTCTAGGGAACTTTGTGTGGGTTACTGGCATGCACGCTGGATGGCGGTGATGTGAGTGGCAACTGTGCTGTGACATGAAGATTCTGATGGTTTAAAGAAAAGAGACCAGTTTTAAAAAGCGAGAGAGAGAGAGAGAGGCAAAGGAAAGGCAAAAAAAGGAAAGAGAGAGAAGAACACAGCTGGAGAAAGGAAGAGGAGGACGTTTGTGGATGACAAAAGGATGGGTAAGTGAACTTTTCTTGTTTGTTTGCTAGCACAGCTGTATGGTATGTTTTTCAGTTGGATTATTAGCTGTTCAAGAGAGGGAAACAGTCTAAACAGCAGCAGTGCATTCCTTTGCCAGGTGACTCACTGTACTTGCTATTGTATTTTTAGATCATGTANTTTTTTTTGATCCTGTTTCCCCCCCCCCCCCCCAACACGCACATACACACCTTTCCTCCTGCAGTGGTTTTATATGTAATTAATCTGTAAATGCCTGCACCGAGTTAAGGACTGTAGAGAGTACGTTCGCTGTCTGTACAACCCACCCACACACCTGCACACGTATAGATAAGTACATGTATGCATGAGGCACGCTCAGACAAAATTCCTTCTGGATTTATATTCGTATTCGATGAGCCTGGAGTGGTATTATTTAGGCTGTCAGAAAGGACTGTTNATTATTATTAATTTCTGGGATTTCAGCCATTTGGGGGGGGGGGGGGGGGGGGGGGGGAAGGGTGATTTTCTTGCATAGGTGGTTTTGAAAAGGCTCGTTTGGTCTTTGAAAAGATACCCCTAATATTGCTGCTAGATTTCCAGCAGGCATTTGCCAGTCTTATTTTCTCAAGTGTGACAGGTTTATTTCCCTCCCTCCTTCCCCCCAACCCCCAAGTCTGTAACAGCCAGAACATATTTCTAGCTGGCTGCTGCTGGCACAGAGGCAGTCGCAAAAGATGAGGATTTAAATGAAAAATCTAACCATTAAAGTGAAAGGCAGAGACACATAGTCAGGGGCATTTCAGATTAGGAATTATTTTGCAGATTGCCCCTTGATTTTTAAAATTGGATTGGATAACTGCAGCACAGGGTTGGTTTTGTGTGTGTGAGAAATAATAAAGTAATTATTTACCGAGGATATAACAGCCCTTAAAATATTCCCTGCTGGAAGAATGCATTTTAAATCTTAGCAAGATTGCAACTCTGGACAGAGGCACCAGTCCTAAAATTATTACAGGCTAAGGAAAGCGTGCGTATGTATGTTGGGTTTTCTGACAACCCCTCCGCCCCCTTTCAGAATTATTCAAAGAATGTGGAAAATGTGCCTGTCCTCCCCTAACGGCATTGCTACCGTATGAGAAATTTGACATCTCAAATGCAAAATCTTAAAATCAGTAGATCTGTGGAAGAGAGGGGGGAGTTGAAATGCAAATATAGCCCTTTAAACTTTGTGTTTTGCTGCTCCTAAGGCAGCATTTATATGTAAGTATTTGTGTGTATATTGTCATAGAGCATATAATGTACATGCAAGATAATAAATGCTTAGGGATTCACAGCTACATCTATATAACTTTAAATGAATATGTGTTAAGACTATGATTCATTTGAAAGAAATATGTCTCCTGCCATTATCTTGGTATTGGGGTCCCATACTGGTGCTATATGGTATACTTCTCTATATGGTTGAACTTTGTTTCTGTGCATCTATATATGTATTTTAGGTACATATAATGAGTAAACCTACTTAAACCTACTGTTAAAAACAAATCACTCAGTGCAAAAAGTAAAGCCTTTACTTAGTGCTTAATTTTACAATAAATACATATTTTAAAGACAGATCAAACTTTATGGNTATAATGAGTAAACCTACTTAAACCTACTGTTAAAAACAAATCAGTGCAAAAAGTAAAGCCTTTACTTAGTGCTTAATTTTATGAAAAATATATGTTTTTAAGACAGATCAAACTTTACGATAAGTAGATTTCTCACTTTTTGCAGTAATTTTTGGAGGAATTGGACTTGCAATTGCTTTTATTAAGGAACACGTTTAGCAGCACGTAAATACCAGAAGCTTTGGCTCATTTCCCTTCCAGCACTATGGAGCATTCAGCACAGTGACTTGACAAATATGTTTATTGTTAAAACCTCAGCATCTAGCGATAAGGATATACCAGCTACACTGAGAGATGATGTACAGGAGAAAAGCGAATAGAGAACAGGCTCTTGGTTCTTCTAAGGGATCATAAATCACACAAAAGTAATTGAATAACAAGAGTAGTACTGGTGATGGTGCGGGTAGGAGAGATGGCAAGCCAGAAACTCAAAGGACAGGAATTTACACAACAGAAAGTGCAAGACAGGAGGCAGACAGGTTGTCTTCAAAATCCGCTGCTTCACTAATGCGTTATTCGAAACCCCATTGACGTTAGTAATCTGTTGGCGATTTATTTTAATAGCTTCACAATGCACATTTGTTTTCTTTTTAATATTGTAGGTTTCCATTTAATTAAGCAGCTGAGAGGCATGAGTGTGGCGTTAGTGCTACTTCCTATGGTGCTGTTTGTTATGCTTGCGGGGGCTCAGCGAGCTTGCCCCAAGAACTGCAGATGCGATGGCAAGATTGTGTACTGCGAATCTCATGCATTCAGAGACATCCCTCAGAATATTTCTGGAGGGTCTCAAGGCTTATCGTTACGGTACAACAGCATTCAGAAGCTTAAATCAAATCAGTTTGCGGGCCTGAATCAGCTCATATGGCTTTATCTTGACCATAATTACATCAGCTCCGTGGATGAGGATGCATTTCAGGGGATCCGCAGGCTGAAGGAATTAATTCTAAGCTCCAACAAAATTACCCATCTGCACAACAAAACGTTTCACCCAGTCCCCAACCTCCGCAATCTGGACCTCTCTTACAACAAGTTGCAGGTGCTGCAGTCTGAGCAGTTCAAGGGCCTTCGTAAACTCTTGATCTTGCATTTGCGGTCTAACTCGCTGAAAACCGTGCCGATCCGAGTTTTCCAAGACTGCCGAAACCTTGACTTTCTGGATTTGGGCTACAACCGCCTGCGGAGCTTATCCCGTAATGCTTTCGCTGGCCTTTTGAAGTTGACAGAGCTCCACTTGGAGCACAACCAGTTTTCTAAGATCAATTTTGCCCACTTTCCACGCCTCTTCAACCTTCGCTCCATTTATTTGCAGTGGAATAGGATCCGGTCTATTAGCCAAGGGTTAACGTGGACTTGGAGTTCCTTGCACAACTTGGATTTATCAGGAAATGACATTACAGGGATAGAGCCTGGCACCTTCCAGTGCCTCCCCAACCTGCAAAAGCTGAACCTGGATTCCAACAAACTCACCAACATCTCTCAGGAGACCATCAATACGTGGATCTCGCTCATCTCCATCACTCTGTCCGGAAATATGTGGGAATGTACTCGAAGCATTTGCCCTCTGTTTACTTGGCTTAAGAATTTCAAGGGAAATAAGGAAAGCACTATGATATGTGCAGGCCCTAAACATATCCAGGGTGAAAAGGTGAGCGATGCTGTGGAAACATATAATATCTGTGCTGAAATCCCAGTGGTGGTTACTGAAAGATCGTACCAGACACCCAAAACCCCCCAGAGACCCGTCTTCATTCCTAAACCTACCGTTTCCAAACTTGAAAGCAATCAGCCAACATCTGTTATGCCGAGCCCTTCTGCAGACCTCCCAACACCTGGAGTGGAACCAGAGTATGAGCACGTTTCCTTTCACAAAATAATCGCTGGGAGCGTGGCCCTCTTTCTTTCTGTGGCCATGATTTTGTTGGTTATCTACGTGTCGTGGAAGCGCTATCCGGCCAGCATGAAACAGCTCCAGCAGCACTCTCTCATGAAGAGGCGCAGGAAAAAGGCCCGAGAGTCTGAAAGGCAAATGAACTCCCCTTTACAGGAGTATTACGTGGACTACAAGCCAACAAACTCTGAGACCATGGATGTATCGGTTAATGGATCTGGGCCCTGCACGTATACCATCTCTGGCTCCAGGGAATGTGAGGTATGAACCATGATCCTCCTAAAACCATTTCAGCTGCTGGGAAGGAGAGGTAAATGTTTGAAGCTCTTGAGGTGTCTCTAAACACTAGAAAGATTCATGAGATTATTTTTTTTGCTTTTGGGTTTGCTCAGTATGAAAGCTTATCTCATTAAATAACAGCAGCCGGGGAAGTGACGGTGATTACTTTGAATAATTCAGACTTATAAAACAAATAGATTAAGTTGAAGTAAACAGTTATGGTAAAGGCATCTGGAGTGTTATTCTCCTCCATTTTATTAGCAGTGGCTACAAGAGATTCCTATATTTAATGTAGTGGTAGAAACAGAGGAGTTGAAGAACATTTTATGTTTTAAAAATAAATATGGAAACCTCGTTACTCCAGACCTCACATCAAATCTTGAGGGGTTTATGGCCTATTTAAAGATAACGCCAGAGATTTTCTGCGTTTTCTGTCTGGTTCAGGAGGAAACCGGGGGGCAACAGGACTGGAGCACAACCTTACAGTTAGACACGCACTTGTTATCCTGGAGAAGCAGGAGCACACAAGCTGCCTTGCTCGCTCTTCTGAACCTCAGCCTTGTAAAGGCCTCAAGTCAAACAGTACGTTTGCAAATTCTGGGTTGGGACAGGGGGATTCTTGGGGTTTTTTTATTTCATTTTAGTGATCAGTGAAGATTTTGCCTGAAAGACAACTCTACTGTAGTTAATAGCTTCATGCACTGAAGGCCATATTATGATTTTGACTCAGCAACATGGGGAAATAGAAATAGCAAAAGCTCTCAGTGCTTCTTTTGTCTGTTGTTCAACTTCGGAAAAAAAAAAACCAACATATTTTTTCATTACTGTATCATCAATGACTATTAATGTGTAAGTAAGAACTGTTTTTACTTGTGAATGCCATTGCTTGTTTGTACCTGCTGAGGAGGATTTGTGCAATTACATTTCAGTACTTGTTACTTAATCCTGCAGGTGATGTGGTATTGGGGACCATGGTTGATGTTGCTTCCTTGGTTGTGGAAATGCTCCCTGAGAGCGTGTAATGTGCCTGTTGAAATTTGTTCATATCCATTTTTGCAAATTGGGTTTGACTACGGTAGATTTTGACCCATGTCTTTGGCAGCCAGGTAGTATGGAAGGTGCGTTAAAGATGAGCAGTGTTGAGCACACCGCAGTTCTTGGATCCTGATTTTTTAAAAGTGGGTGTTTTCACTTTCTGACAATAGGGCATCTTTAAGATGTTTCATACTTGGCACCTACCTGGTTTGGGACCATGGGATAAGGGGAAGAAAAAAAAAAGTGTACGTTTTGGGGTTGCTTTCTCTGGAGCAGTGATGTCTTCAAAAAAGAAAACCACCTGTCATACCCTTGTCATTTCCACCGGTATCACGTGAATGAAGATGTGGGGTTTTTTCCCGTTAGCAGTGCAAATAGAAAGTAAGTGATGCTAACAAAGTTATTTTGGATTTTTCCTGGCTGTCACAAGGAGCATTAATCTGACCTGAAAGGCTGTCTGCTCTTCATGTTCAAGTTTAACGCCACTGAAGTTTCATTAGCTTGAATAAAATGCTGATTAATTTACACCAAGATGATTTGGAAGACAGCTGAATCTGCACGCCATAGCTGAAGGTCCATGTAATGAAACCATAATCTGTAACGGAATTTGGATCGTGACTGTAGTGCACAGAAGATAGGGAATATGTGATGTTGCTTGAGAGACTGAAATTCAGATAATTTGGATTGTGGTAGATAATAAGTTGAAGAGTCCTACCAGGTCTAGTACCAGAAGGTCAATGTGGCATAATTTCCTCAAGTTGGTGTTGACTGTTACACACAGCATTAAACACAAGGGGCCCCCAGTTCGCCTGGTTTCCAGGTGCTGTCAAATACCAGAACAATTTCATTCCGCTGCTCTGTTCGGGTTAAGTTAAGCGGGTGCACAACTTCACGGAACTCAAGCTGTTGATAGGGTTGTCTGTGGGATTCTTGGTTGGGGTGTAAATTGGTAGGACTGTACTGTACGCGACCGTGCTGTCCCAGTCTGTGTCTGGTAGAAGATAGGCTCTGTAGGTGCGTGGTGACTTTGTGTGCGTTGGCTATTAGTACAGAAGACTGCAGGAGACAGAAAACATAAGCCCCCGCTGAAATACTATCTTCAGCTTGGATTTAACATTCTTCGTCTCCATAGCTACAAGGTTCCACTTGTAAAAGGATAGATATGCACTGTACAGTACTTAAAAATGGTGAGAAAAAACAATCCTTGTAGCATCTTCAGCAGTGGAAAGGTTTTATGTTTGGGGGAAAAAAAAAGAAAATGGCATAGCTCGTTATTTACTAATTTACCTAGATGCACATACTTGTGGGAAAACTATGGTTTGGTGCAAGTGAGGCCCAGCCTCCTGTCGGCCTGACTTGTGCCTTCCTTGTGCTCAGACTGAGGTTTCTCCCAAAAAAGGACCACTGAGAGGGGAGCAGAGAGTCTGGTTCTCAAAATGAAGGCAGGCAGGCTTTCAGAATTCATTGCTTTTATTTATTGAATTTATTTTTTTCAGTACTATTTTTCGAATGATTGTCTGCTTTCACATGGCTACCCCCACACACACCTGTAAGCAGCTGAGGTCTCCAAAATAGTGTGTCTTTCAGGGAAGAAATAACGGCTTAGTTCCATTTTAACCTGGGAAAGATACCCTCTTGCTGGTAGCTGGTGACAACGAACGGTTTCCAAGCGCGGCCTGAGGTCTTGTGAGCAACCCTGTTACGTTCACAGTGATGATTTTGTTTTGAGAAGTGTCCAGCTCAGCTCATCCACAAACCACGTTTTTTCCGTGGCAGAACTGGCCTTGAAACAACATGCTTAGATATTTACGCAGGTTCTTTTTTTCACAGCAGCTATGCACGTGAGCAGGGGAGGTTGTTTTAAGTTCACTGAGACTTCTGGCGTATAACACAGCCACAGAGGCGTACGAGAGCTGCCCTGTGTCGGGTCCGTATGCTGCAAGCAGGGGAGTTGCAGGTACGGTTTCTACGGCTGCTTTTTCCAGTGCAGGCTTTATGAATTATTTCTTGTATTAGAGAGAGCGCCAAAGTCAGGCTTGCTGTAAATGGGAGCAACTTTCTTGGCATCAGTGGGATTATAATCACTGACACCTGGCCTATGGTATTCTATTTAGTCTATTGGCAAGGGTTTCTAAAAAGAACTGGATGCTTATGATTTTGGCTCTCACCATCCAGTTAGCAGACTGCTGCTATCTCATTTTGGTATTTGCTTTGTGCATGTGCATCTTATTCCCTCTCTCTTTCATATTTATTTGTACATTTGCTGAAGATCTGGGAGCCATAAAAAGCAATTTCATAAACCAAGCTATAATATTATCTCTTTCATACATATCACACACAAAATATCCGTATATAGCACACTGTGAAGGTATATGGGGAGAAGGAACAAAACTGTTTCCTCCTTTCCCCTGGAAGGTTATTCATCTCCCGTTTCTCAGGCTGGCACTTACAAAACAAACAACAACCAACCAAACAAGTGAACATCTTTTCAGTGTTCACTGAGCAGAGTGGATGTGGAGCCCTTTGAGAGACGGTTGACACAGACCCTGTGAGGTTACTTTTTACACTTTGGCTTCTCGATGTCTAACCATACCCCAGCGCTTGACAAGCAGCCCCACCTGTTCACATACAGCCACGGCTCTGCTGCGATGCTCCTGTGTTTTCCACTGGAGTGCAAACCAGGGCATTTGTCACTTGTATTCATACATGCTAAATCAGTCACACAAAATTATGTTCGCTTTGAATTCTGCTTCCTCCCTTCTTGCCAGTGGGAAGAAATAGATTGATAAAGGACTGCAGCATATGCAGACGTGGTGGGCTGCTGTTGACCTCCTCCTTTTGAGCCTAATTTAAAGGGAAATGTTGACGTGCCACTGTTGTTTATTATTTATTTATTTAACACCATCACTGTGTTGTTTTGGACAAGATGCAAGAAGGAGAAAACAAAATAATCTCCGTGGCCCAGATACTGTTTAGTCCGAGGTTCCAGTTCTGTGAAGGGTGTTCATGGTACTGTAACCCAACTACCCAGGGCTAAGCGTGAGCTTACGGGGTATTGTGACCTCAGGAGAGAAAGCACTCAATGATTTGGCAGAATATCACTCTCTCTCTCTCTTTTTTTTTNTTTTTTTTTTTTTTTTTTTTTTTTGAGCGGTGATTGTATTCCCTTTGGTCATCAGCCGTATGTTTTTATACGGAGTACTTAGCAAGGACTTTGTGGCAGAGGTGATTCCACAGGTAGGGTGTTAGAAAGAGGAGAATGTGGGAGGTGATGAGTGAGGAGTATGGGAAGCAGTAATTGTTAATTGGCTATCCTACTGCCATCATTTTAGGGCCAAAGCGGTGCAGTTGTCTTTCCAGTGACCATGTTTTGGAACACTGCAGGATCGGCATTGTTAATTCAGATTTCTCACGTCCTTCTGTGCTATGGCTCCTCCTCTGCCTCTCTTTCTCCACCTCTCTGAGATTATAGATGGACTTTAAATTTTTGTTTGAGTTGTAAACTGAAGGGTGAATCAATCTAATGAAATTGTCATAAGTTCCATGTTTGTATAGGGAGAGTAAGCAAAGGCTAAGCTGATAGCACTTTTCCTCAGTGCAGTATATCTGGAATAAATATGTCAGGAGCGGCTCAGAGGTGAAATCTTTTGGGCACGCGGCCAGTGAGAGGTTTGAGGAGAAGGTAAATTTTAGAAATGTCTTCAGGATTAGGACCAAAGGTAGAAATTGGTGTGTGTTACCATTCAGAGGCTTCGTTAGCCTTGCATACTTGTTATTGCAAGTATAATGTCAGCATACAGAAAGCTGTGCTATAGAAGTACAAGTGATGTAGCAATAAATGCACAGGGGCAAATTTTCCTGGGCTCAGCACTTGTAAAGTGTGAGATTTCCCAAAGATATTCCCAAAATGACTGGCCGTATTTCCGGAAGAACTCAGCCAGCTGTGCATCAGCAGCAATTGAGACACTGTAAATTTGAAAAGGGAGCTGCAGAAGGATGCTGAACACTTCTGAAACTCTTACTCAGTCCTTCTTTAGGCGCCTGGGTGAGAGATTAGCTTGTCTGAAATTTGGTCTTGCAATACAGGTGCGGGTGAGACCTTGAAAGTGGTTTGCTCTGACATAATGCAGATAATCAGTGGTAAAGGAAGAAGCTGAACCCACATCTCCCGAACTTCCACTCAGGCTTGGGAACTCTCAGACATTATGTTTGGTCCACTAGGTCTCATCCAGAGGCTGACAGTTAATTGGCAGAACTCTGAAATTGCACTGAGGATTCATAGTCTGAAGTGTAACGTCCAACTGGGAGGGTGACTGGTGGACCATCCTCCTCCCTGACTTCTGTTCACCTCTTTTCCCACTTCCCCTAATTTTGCCACTTTCTAGAAACTTCATGGTTTGATTTATGCGTAGCAAGGACTGCTCAAATGGGGAGGATGCTGCATCGTGAAGGCTTTCTACAAGAGAAGAAAATTCTTGTATTCCTATTATAATCGTTGCTCAGGCCCTGTGAAGGATTCCTGCGTTGCTGGAATTGTGACAGATGCAGTTTGCCCTCTCCATCTCTCTTTTCCTTTCTCTCACCCCTTCTTCTGCTTTTGCTCAAATTCTGTGATGTGCTGCCAGTATTTTAAGGAGGAGAAAAAAATCGATTTTAGTCCATTATGTAGCTCATGCCAGGAGGGAGAGCACTAACAGAAACAGCGAAGAAATCTGTTGAACCTATTCATTTGTGGTTTTTTCTTTTAAACACACACCGAAAAAATAAAAAAAACCAACCCACAGTCTAAAAGGGGCAAACAATCTTATTAGTAGGTATCCTGCTGCTGGAAACATTTCTCAAACTCTCCTCCAGAATAATAGAGTTGACCTAATTCTTGATGTTAAGACTTACCTGAACTGCACGGGCTGTTGGAGCACAGAGCTGTCTGGGCTGGTGCGGGCGCTGGCCATCGCCAGAGCTCTGCGTGTGCTGGTTTACTCTGCTTCTTGACGGCGATGCTCACATACCCCTTTCGGCAGACGATCTGCCCTGGTAGGAGAACGCGGCACATTTCAAAGCCGTTGGGACTGCAGTTGAGGGCTCCGCTGTCTGATGTCCGTGGAGATGCTCTGCCCGCTCCATTCAGGAGACTGCAGCTTTTCCAGCGGGAGCTGCGTGGCAGAGAGGGGTGTGCAGCCCTCAGTCCTGCTATCCACGCTGTAAACATTTTGACACGGAAAATTCCTGTGTGATTTGTGTTTATAGCGCTACTAACATCCCGGTACCGGGTCAGTTCAAGGCAGGTATTTCAGGGCTGAACACAGATGGGCTGCAGCAGTAAACATTTTTGACGCTAATCAGCTTTTATCACATCTGCCTGTTGTGCAGCCAAATACGCTTAGATTGCGTTTCGATCTCTCCATCGACTCAAAAAGATGACTGGGTCAATTCTGAGGGATTTCCGGGGAGTTGCTGTCTCTGTTCCTAGCTGCAAAATTCCAACTTTGTCAGAAGCCAGCGTGTGCGGCGAAGGGACGGTGTGAGGGGGTGTTAATTGATGGGAGTATGGCTTCTTGGCCTAAGAATTTGTTTTGATTTTGCCTTTTTAAGTCACAGGGAAACAGAAAGCTCTTCCTGGTAGCTATACCAGTCGTACTGCTGTCATGGGCTCTGGAGTGGGAATTGTTCCACCCACAAGAAAGGGGAAGGTGAGAAAGGGCAGAAAATGCTGCTCGTCTGTCATCTCTCACTGTCTGGGGTATGTTCTAGCTGCAGCAAAACCTCCACCATTGTTTCTTAGTTCAAGTATAGATTTATTTTTGTGGTTCTTTAGATACATTTAAATATAATTGGCTAGAATATGAGAAGTCCATGGATGCTAGCAAGCCGGAGAATCTTTCCTAAAAGCTCGGTGGTTCCAAGGCTGTGTCTCTGTCAGCGGGAACTTCCTACAGAACATGACAGGACTTTGCGAGGATGTTTGAACTTCTCTCCTTTGTGTGACAAAAAAGCAAGGACTTCTCTGCATAGTACTTCTTATCTGAAGTTCTCAAAACTCATCAGTTAAGTAATATAATCCTAATTTTTACTTCCTCTGTCACATAGATCACGACCTTACGCAACAGCTCTTTCCCGTGAAGGTTCCATTTTTTTTCCCATTCTTTCACCATTACCATATTATTCAGTTTCCTTGAAATAAAAAGAACAATAATAAAAAGAGAATATTTCTGGGTTTAGCCTATGGGGAAATTCACTAGCGTGATCAGTTTGTTTATGATCAAAAGTGGCCTGTTGATGTTGTGTGCTTGTATGTGTTTTGTTAATGTGAAGACCTAAATGGGGAAGACTGAACTTAATCTTGATTTTGATACTGAATTTTGTAAGTTCTTTTGTCACATAGAAGTACTTAGTATTTTCTGTCTGAACGTTTCAACTGCACTGCAAAAGTGTTACATCAGGAGAAAAATTAGATGGTTGTTAAGTCACTTTGTATTAAATGTATTGTGGAACGTGGCATGTCCATCGCAACAGGCAGAGCTGAGTAATTATGTAGCGTACAAAGATCTTTTGATCCATTCAGCATTGGGTGCATGCGCAATGCTTCCAACGGCATGGTGATAGAAATATACACTGTAGAAAAAGCAATCTCCATCTCCAACTTTTGACAGACAATGAAAGAACCAGTTTTAAAGCAGAAGGTTCATTACATTTTTTTTTTTCTATGTAAAGTCTGGTCAAGATTTTTTTTTTTCTTGTGTGGAAGAAGTAGGCTTTTCCTGTACGTTACTTGCATTTTAATCCAATTAAGCAGCAGACAATAGAAAGTGAAAGAAGGTAAGCTCAAGGTAATGGTAGTGGTATTACTATGACTATTTGTGTTTGGGTAGCAGCTGACAACTCCCAAGTTTAATCACCGTATGAAAATATTGAAGGAATCATTTTGTGTCTGGGAGAGTAGGACCCAGCAGGTCATTCAAACAATCAAGGCGCAGAAGGAGGAAACAGAGACATGAAGAGTGAGTTCCTTGCAGGAGAGTTGACCAGTGAGTACTGCAGTCCAGGTTTTAAGAACCCTTTGACAATATTCCGTTTATTGGATGACTCCAACTCTGTCTTGCACAGAGAAAAGGCCGCCCCGTGTTCAGTGATTGCACTGTGCACAGGTTAACACTCACTCCTGGGCATCGGGCCAAGGAAAGGCCTCTTTGGTACTGAGTACAAGCTTCAAGCTCTCCGTGGGAAGGTCAGTCTCACTCTTAGTGCCTTGCGCTCTCATACACCCTAACTCAATTTTTTCCCAGACTTTTCCAATGCATAGAGTGTCTTTGATGAATAGACTTGAGTTGTGTGTTTTTGCTCATTTTCAAACTCAGTTCTCATTAAAAATCATCTTCTCCTTCTGTGTGATGGCCTCTGAAACCCCAGATGATTCTTCACTGCTCTCATCTTTCACTAACACATCCATTTGGATTATCTTTGTGCTGTGATGGATGCTTTAAAAGGAACCAACAAGGCCATCAAATTCTTGCCCTGGTTCAACTAGCATTTGTTAATGTTCTAAATCATCTTGGGCCTGAAATGTGCTACTTCTTAAATTTAGAATGATGTGATTGCCTCAAGCCTCTCTATGTGTTAATTAAATCATCATAATTGTGGTTTCTTGAGACTGACAGGTTATAAATAGTTTTTCTTTCCCCCCTCCTGCAGCAGTTTGGTGTGAATGACAGGCAAAACAGCTATTGTTTAAACTGTGCTCTGATACTGTCCTTCCCATTCAGACTCTATTTCTCTGCTATTATTTGATTGTCCTGAAATAATCGACGGTGTCATTCTTAAAGGCTAGTTAATTACCATGCACTTCTCACATTATGTGAAGATGAGAGAAATGATTTTTCTGGGTCATCATTACCCATTTAATTTAACAGAATGTGTATTCAGGAGTACTGAAGGCCAGGGCAGATGTTCGGCGTCCGTACGTACACGCACACACACAAACATAGGTCAGAACACCCAAAACAAGTCCTAAGACTAATAGAACTTAATAATAATTTTATTTCTATCTGTAATATCCAAGGTTCTGTGGGAATAGACGGCTCAGCATGATAGGCCTTTGCCTGGAAGGTGTGTCCTTGCTGTGCTGGAGCTGGCAAAAGGCACGGCAACTTCATAACATTACACGTAGTTTGGAAATAAATTCTGAGCACAGTTCTTTGCATTCTTAGTACCAGGAAGGAAAAACCATGACAGATACTGAAATTGACCGAGAATTTGTACAAAGCTCTCTACTCGACTTTTGATCTTCCCCAGCTTCAGAGCAGCTCTGTCCCATGCGTGTGGGAATGAGGTAGAAATGATGTTAGTGGGAACATCCTCAGGCTTTCATTATGCATAATCCCATTAGCAATTCTGCATTGCTCCCCTTTAATGTGGGTCTGCGCACTGTTTACAGCTCTAATTTGTGGAAGAACCTAAGGCTAGATCTTAGTCTGCTGCTCTGGCTCCTCCTTACTCTCCCAATTATGCAAAGAAACCGCACCACTTTCTTACTTCTGCTCTTGAGTCTAGAGATGTGTCATGCTGACTGGCATAATTCAGAGTTAAATCAGGTTCAAGAATATACAGGAGAGCGCTTCTATGCAGGAAGCTCAACCTTTCTTTCCGAGACTGGAGGATGTCCTTCTTCCTTGTGAATTTGGAAAGCGAGGTGATCCGCCAGTGCGCTGTGGCTGGAGGCCACAAGATTTAGGAGCCGGTCTGAACTCTGCTGTTAATTTATTGTGTGAGCTGGGAGAGAACATTTCCGTGCAAACTGTCAGACTGTCAAAAGAAAAAAAGCAAGCAAGGTCATGTTGACTTCCATTAGAATTTGAGCACTGAAATCAATCCTTAACCTTTGAAAATTTCTCCCTGTCGTCTTGTAGTCTTTGCCCTGCCCTCTGCTTACGCCGAGGGTCGGCTGGGGAGGATGGGCTGTCGCCGCCGTCCTACCGTGGCAGAACAGGGCTGGGGCTTCAGCTACTACTTTAACATGAAAGAAAAAAGTATTGTCTGGAGCCTTAAGGGACTCCTACTGAGTCTGTTTTGTTCCTCGTATAAAAGGCGGTCTGAAGTGGTCTGCTTTGTCTTGGGGTGGCATTAGCACATGCCTATTTAGTTCTTTTAAACTGTCTATACTATATTCAGATGCAACAGAGACTGACTTACAGCTACGCAGGTGCTCCCTTGTCCCAGTAGTTTTCTGCGGCGCACTGAAATTGCATGATTTTAATGTAAATTTCTGATCCATTTCTTTCCCCAACATTATCATTTTCTTTCCCAGAGCCTCTAAATCATACCTTAGGCTTCTGGCTTTAAAGGCCACAGCAATGTCACGTGCAAAATGAAACGGGGAAATGAAGGCAGTTTGTGTGTTTTTGCAGTTGGAACCCAAATTGTACAAATCAAAAAAGGAAGCAACCCACTGGCGATTTGAATTAGTAGAAATTTTTATATGAAAACAAAATCTATGGGTATTTTCTTTGCTGCCTTTTCTTTGTTGAATATATTAAGAGTCCCAGCGTGCACAAAGCTTTGACAACCTGAGGAACTGATTAACCTTCTTCTATTTATGATTAGCTCCCAAACATTTATTACATTAGCTTCTGAGAAGAAGGTCCAGACTTCTTTGTTTTTCTGTACTAGACAAGGGACTAGAATTAACATTGCTTCAGTGAGTTTTCCGCGTAGGTTATAAGTAAAAGGAGGCGTAACAGTGCGTATTTCACTGCCTCTCCTGTCTAGTGAAGATTGGAGGGGGGATATTTTACCCTGATACACATAAAAAATTTCCAGTGGAGAAGAGGCAGTTAACCATCTGCTTTGTCTTCTTTTATAGCGAGGGCCACGAAACTTCCCAAAGTTACACTGGTTATAAAACCAATAATTTACTTTGACAAAAAAGTGCCTCCAGAGAGTCGCTTGAGGACCTAGAGAGAAAACTCTGCTTCTCTGATAATTTGTTCCAAAGGTTAATAACCTTCACAGTGAAAACAAACTTGTCCAGCTGTTAAACTCATTCCTTTCTCCGCAATGACATTAAGCTAATCTGAGAGGATGAGGTATCTGATACGTAATGTGTGGCTGAGGGTATCTGTGTGTGTTACCCAGCTCAGTGAAGAGCGGTTACAAACAAAACCGCTGAAGATCGTGTGGAGGCTTGCATGCTGAAATAGCCGCTCTCCTAGCTTTCAAGGAAATTACATTTTAATTGAATCATTATAGGAAAATATACATTTATCCAAAGTGCTGAAGTACACAATTTTCAGCACGTCGCTCCCTCTCCTGTTCCTTTCCCCCTGTTCTCAACTAGTTCTCCAGCTGGTGATCTCTAACTCAGGGTCCTGCCTTGCTCTGGGTTGGATTTCTCCACAGGTCTGTTGTGCGGGGGCTCACTGTTCTACGTGCCTAGACCCAGAGGAGACAAACGGGGAGCTCTGATGAGACAGATGGATGTCTGTGTCAAGCTCCACGTTTATTTCAATGGAACAGGGATAACAATCTCAAGGTAATGGCGTTAAAAATGCTAGTAGTTTTTTATTATATTAGCGTACTACGAAATGCCGTTTAAGGCACATCATTAGAGTAGTGTGATGTAAGTTTGCACTAACTTGGAAGTCACCAACAGACTTGTGTATGCTAAAGTCACTGTTTGTAAACAAAGCTCAGTATTCTGTTACTATATTTGAAGATCAGTGTGAATTCTGAAAGTTGTATTTTCTTTATTATTCGGTGTATTTTAACAGGTTGTTAGATATATGTTAGAGAAGCCTGCCAGTGCCTAAAGGGGCTCCAGGAGAGCTGGGG
>RSEF01000022.1:4352010-4394785 GCA_003993805.1 Himantopus leucocephalus
GATGCCGTTGGCCTTCTTGGCCACCTGGGCACACCGCTGGCTCCTGTTCAGCTTCCTTTTCTTTATACTTCTTTATATTCAGGGTAAGACCCTGAATTTGCACATACTGGGTTTTTGGACTGCCAGTTAGTTTTGGACANTTCAGGGTAAGACCCTGAATTTGCACATACTGGGTTTTTGGACTGCCAGTTAGTTTTGGACATACAAATTCAGGTCTCCTGTGCTTATCTTTCTCCATCTCTAAATTAGATGAGTAAGACTTACGTTCTCTTCGTAGGTGCTCGCAGGTCTGTATAAAAGTTGAGAATGGCATTTCAGGTTTTATTTTCTTAAATTTTTATCGTGACTTTAATTGCAGGTCACAACCTGGACAGTAGAGCTTGGAGGAAATTATTGCAGGACAACAAAAAGACGGGTTTTGTGAACATTTTTTTCCAGAAATATCTCGGGGGTTTGGTATCCTCATGAAAACTTGAACCCGCAAAAGGTATTATTGAAGGTATTTGTTTTCAGGAAAAAAACCCAACCAGCCAGCATATCCCTAAGCCAAGAATTTTCTTTTTTTTTTTTTTTTAGTACTTATCTCTAAAGTTTTATCATGAATGAGTGTTTCCTATGGAGGCTTTAATTTTTGAATAGAAAATGCTTTTTTCACTTAAAGTATCAGTGACAATTTTAGACAGGGCTGCTAAAGGGAGGAGTTAAATATGCTGACTTCTTTCAGCCTCTTTTCATTACAGCTGTAGTTTGAATTCCTGTTCATGGTCAGGGTCCTACTTTGTGAGGTATCTTACAGACCCAGAACATTACGATAAAATAAATCCTTACCTGAAAAGGCTTACAATCTCTTTTTTAGTTTTAGATAGAACAGCGTGTTAGACCGTCACTAAGCAGAAATATCAGGACCTGAAAGGAAAAAATAGTATTCCCTTTGAAAATGTGTCAGGTGAAAAAATGGAAATGATTTCTCTTCATTCCTACCAAGTGTTAACTCCCTTCCTTCAGACGGGGGATTCGCAGAACGTTTTTAATCTTGCCTGCTATTTAAAAAAAAAAAGCCTGTGAATGATTTAACTATTTCATGTTCACTGTCTTAAGTAACAGTTAAATATTAATCAAAAGTAGCAGCATACAACTGAATTCAGCTCCAAGGAAGTAGGGGCTTTCCTCTCATTCAGTCCCCTATGTATGTATGTATAAAATAGCAATATCTTCATTTATAATTTGGAGTTACACTGTTTCCTGTGCATTTAATGGCGTTACTTTTCCTGCGAGCAGCAAGGTTTTTATGTGAGGGGTTATTGCTGCGGGCAGGTTCCCGTCCCTCTGCAGCCCTGCGCGGAGCCCTCCTGCCACGGGGCACTGCCTCGGCCGCAGCGCCGACAGCGCGCAGGGAGGGAGGGAGGGAAGACGGCTGTTAAAAGCAGGCTGGGTCAAATACTGCTCCTTGCTATGTTAAAGCACCTTCCTCAAGCAGGTAGAGCTCTTCTGGTGTCTTGATTAGTGCCTTGATTAGTAAAGGCAGAGGCGCAAGGTTTGGAAGCATCAGGGGTCGGTGTTAACCCTGTGGTTAAAGCCGGTGTTGGCAGCGGGAGGTGTTTCGTGCTGTATGTTCTGGGGGGGGTGTGTTGTGTGTCTTAACAAACATCTTAACGTCTTAACAAAAAGCAGCGGAAGAGAAGGCTGATGTGTCTTAAATATATCGCTATTCTGTCTAATTCAAGATCAGGAATGTAACGAAGGCAACGCTTTAAGACAAAGAGTTTGTCAGTGTGACAAATCTGGGATTAAGGTTTATTACTTTGCAGAAAAAGTGTCTTGCTAAGAATGAAGATGTCCCAGTGACTTCGCAAGTGTTGCTCTGGCCTTCAGATATTGATCCAGCAATCGAGTATGGAGGTGATGGGCACAGTAGAACTTCTTTCAGAGAAACAAAACGAGGAGAAAAACAAAGTGATGTTCACTGAAATTTCTACAAGTCCGTAAGGAAGCAGTGAGAAGAATGCCACTGGGTTACAGGCACAGCTGTATTACCTCGTAATTTGAGAAATGATATTGTCCCGGGACTCTGGCAGTGTTGGGATACAGCATAAATGATTGCTTGTGAGAAAGCAGGGTAAGCAAAGGCGGTACGGAGGTAACATCTGTACTTGGAGAAGGTGACCGTACTGACCGCTGGGTCACACTGCCCACAGGGGCTCCGTGTCAGAGGACTGAAAATGGGAACAGCCGTACAAAAATGGACTGAAAACACAGGGGGGATTGTAAGGAGGCAGTAAGGGGAGAGGGCTGGAGAGACTTCAGCAGCAGTCAGAGATTTGAGTAGTTGTGGGCCGGTTAGTAAATACAGAGTCTTGGCTCTGTTCAAGCAGAGGTTTTTTCCATTGTTTGCTTAGTTCTACCTGCAAAATTTTCAGTAGTAAGATTCTGTAGAAGCTTCTTAATGGTTCTACTTGACTATAGTAGTAAAGGAGCGTACATTTCTTAAACTATTTCATATAGATTTCCAAGTACCTTATTGTTGATAGTGTGAGTTTTTGTCAGTAGTGAAAATGACTGCTTTATGATGGCCGGTGGGTCTATGCTTGGGTTTTTTCCTTTGAGCTCCTAAGCAAACCTTTTCCAAACCTGGCTGCTCCGTAGGAAGGTCGTGCGTGTCACCCTGTAGATGTGCAAAGCGTGCTGGTTTGCGTACAGCTGTCTGGGGGAGTGTAGGTGCAGATGCAGCAGGTATCTGCGCCACCTTTATATGTTCAGAACATGCAACTTTGCTTTTCAAAAGGATTTTCAATCCTGTTATCAGCTTTTATTTCTAGAACTAATACTCTTGTGCTTGTAGAATGTTATGATAGGAAATAATTTTGGTGATACATTTAAGAACTGAAATCAGGGGGTTTCCTGCCTGGTCTCCGGCCTGTAAACCATGTTTCTTAGTAGCATAATAGCGGTAATGTTTAAGTTTTATTGTGTGCTTATTATCAAGGACGTGACGCTAAATTAGCACGTGAATATGTTGTTTAACTGACATACTTGAAATTATGCTGCTAAATTCCTGTTCAGATACATGAAGGCCTCAACTGAAAAACAAACAACCCAAAACTTTTCCTTTTTTTTTTTTTAATATATTGTTATTTTGAATTGTCACTGGGTGGGCAGGTAAGACAGGGTATGGGTTAGCCATAGTTCAAACTTAATATAGCAAGTAATTAGTCGCTATGTGTACGTTTTGTAAGAGGTTTAAAAACTACTAGTTAATCATTGATGAGTTTTAAAACAGGATAAGCTCATAAATGAGAGGTCGCATGTGATTTCTGATAGTTTCTTACAGCGTGTATCAATTATTTATTAATTCTTGATAAACTCTTTACAAATGCATGCCAGATCTGAAACATACTCAAATGCGCTGTAGTCATAAAGCAAATAAAAACCTCAGAAAAAAAAATATTTGCTTCACAGACACAGCAGTTTGCTGATTCAGGGAAAGTAAGTTGAAACATACACTGAACAAAACATGATTTATAATGGTTCATATTTGGTGCTGGGATTAAAAGCAGAGACACGGGACCCATCAGTTAGCCAGGCCTCAGGCTGGAAGAGCACACAGATACAGGTGACTTCTGAAAATGTTTGCCTGCACGCTTCATGCTCTGCTTTGCACCCACCCGTGGTGGAGGTCCGGTTTACTGCATCAGTCGGAGCAAGACGGGGTTGTGAGGAACGCGCGGGTCTTGCAATGACACTTGGTTCCCCTACAGTTAGGAAAGCTCTGGAAGCGTTACGACTTGAAACCGCAAAAGCAGTGCACCTGCAAAGACCATCGTTCCTCTCCCAAAGAGACGAGCCACGGTGTGGTGGTTTCTGCGGTGACAGAAATGAATCAGGTGAAGTAATTGCCAAAAATGCCGCACTTGTGAGTCGCTGTGTTCATGGAAGAGCGAAGCACGTGGTGTTGTCTGTGTCAGTTATGTACGGAGATGGTGCTTACAGATAACGTGCACAATTTGTTCTTTGAATTCCGGAGCCTTTACAGACCTTTCAAAAACAGGAAAAGGAAAAATCAGCTTTTCTCTCTGCGTATGGTTACTGAATCAATATTTATATATTGTGATCTCATTGCAAGCCAGTGTTTATGGCTAGCTTTTGCTGTGCATCAGGCTGTGGCTTTGTTTCAAAAGCGCTGCAATACTCTTTTTCTTTCAGGTAGGCACTTAAATATTTTTCCCCTCTCCTTGTGTTGATTGCTAATTATGTGGATGCAAGGTTTGCTTTGTTTCCTTTTAAAAGCGTTTGCTTGGGCCTATTCCATCATCATCTTTGAATCAGACAACAGCGTGAATATCAAACAGAGAGCTGTTAGGAGCTTTGCTTGCCACCTGTCTCCTTTCCAATGAGTCAGTTCTAGTATTTTTTTTATTTATTTCAACTTCTCCATCCATTTGATGTTTTATCATCTGAAGCGTTTCTTTCCTCCCTTCCCCCCTTTTTTTGTTTGCTGTGTCTTTTTACCTACCTCTGAGCCTCAGCTGATTTCTTCAAGGAAGGTGCTTGAACTTGCCAGGTTCCTTTACAGTAAGAATCCTTAGAACAGGCTGCTGCTGCTCTATCGCTGTCCATTTTTATCTTTTTAAAAGGCAGTTTGCAGTGGTATTTCCCTCCTCACGTTTTACAAGACTATCTTAAATTTTCTAGCAAAAACCCCACTTTATCCATGAAAATTTTGTTCATGATTTTCCTCCCATTTTTACTTTTCATAGCAATAATTTATATTTATTGAAGTGCGGCATCATAAAGGCTCTGCTGAGTTTGACCCCCCTGTTCCAGCTGCTGTATATACTTTTAGACTGTCTCTGCGACAGTGCAGTGGCTGTCTAAACAGCCTGTAAAAATACTTTCAAATTGTAATCAAATTGTCCCTCAATTTTGTTAAGTGCAAGTCTATACAGGCAAGCAGAGACAAAGCTGAGCTCAGCCCATGCGCTCCGAGCTCGCATGGCGCGGGCCGGTTCTAGACCGATTAACAATATTGCTGTGTCAGCGTGACCTTGTGCGTGAGCTGAGGAGCAGCGTGCTCTGGGCTCGCGTGCCTTCCCGCATCCCCAGGGTACGAGCAGCGCTGCTCCTGCTCACCGCTCTTCTCCCTCCCTCCGTTCACTGTTAGAGTTCCTGCTCCGCTCATCCCCCCGTACAACGCCTTGTTTTGGCAAGAGGAGGGTTTATGCCCCTGTTCCCATCTGAAAGCCACCATGTGATATGTCTCGCAGCCAGACAGGCCCCGTCCCTGCGGAGAATCTCTCTCCTTGGGTTTCTTAGTCTAGCGATTAGGCTAGGAGGTTTCTGCGTCTTTCTACAACTTTTTCCTCTTGCATTATTAACCTTGTGCTTTGGCCTATAAATTTGATTCACATAATCTCCTTTGTCATGTGCAGGATCCTGTTGGAGCCGAAGTACTGTGTAATGGCTTTAGTCGTGTAGATAGACAACAGCATCAGGACTTACCAGGTTGAAACTTAAGTTTTCTCTTTAAGCCATCCAGATGCCCGGTGTCTCTAGTCTGATTGCCATTTTAGAACTCGTGTTATACAAAATTTACTAGAAAATAACTTTGTTCTCTGGAATATAATCTCTTCCAGGACATTTACTGAGCCGCACCGAGAAGTATTGTTGTCTTCCTTCAGAAGCGTTTGGGAAATTCAGATTTGCCGCGGCTCGGTTTAGCCCACCATTCGTATTCATTATCCCAACAGTACGGTCTCTGCCTTTGCCGTGAGGGATCCGTTCAGCAGCCAGCTGAGACAACATCTGGGGGGGTTTGGGGCATACAGGCCGGTAGGTATCTGGGTGAGGTGTGAACCTCCAGCACATCTGTCCAGTCTTCTTTGGAGAGTCCATTAACCACGGGAATGACTGAAGGCTTCAGACCACCCCGATTCCCTTTAATTAATGCACACAAACGTGCCTGGGCTTTGCTGCCGGATGCCTTTGGTGTGAAGCTGGGTCGCTCCTGCCCAGCTGTTCCTTCAGGTACCTGGGCAGCAGGGTGCGCAGGAGGGTCCTCTTAACGAGCACACCATGGTGGCAAGTCAAACATGCCAATTGGGAGATGCTGTGCATAATCCCAAGATCTGAGGAATGAGCTATTCTGGAGAGACATACTCTTCCCCTTCATTTGAACTGCTTTAGAACAGGCTTATCGCCAAGTTGTAGTTTTACGTGTATGTGCAATAGGAGAGATGGGACACAAGAAGAATTTATGGAAGCAAAGCCTAGAAATAAAACCTGGGGTGTGCCATTCCTCAATTCCAAAATTACAGAGAGACCTTGAAACCCTCTTTATAATGGTGGTAGTGGGTACCAGCATGTGCTGAGCCAGTTGGGTCACACTGCGTGGTGCTGAGCGTTGTATGATCAACTCCTGAAACAGTCATGGCAGAACAGAAAAATTGCTTAACAGGAGCAAAGTATCGGGCGGAGAGGAATGGCATCAGTCGTAATTGTCGCTGACCTCTTGCAGTGCGTTGAGTCATCACTGCTTTCTAGTAAAAGCTGTAGCAGTTGAGAGAGCACAGAGCCCGGTGGAAGCACTCAGCCCCCGCCGTAACTGGAGTGTGTGTTGGGTTAATCCACTCCCCACTGAGCATGGGCTTGTGTGTGTCATGCACCGCGTGTGGTACGGGTGATAACACCGTTTATCAACAGGACTGTTTGGCCCGGCTGGAGCACCTCTCCCGCGCCGGCGCCCTGGCTCCTTCGGGAGCGCGGCAGGGCAGCGCGCTGGGCGCTGAGTGCGTCTCTCTGAACGGGGGCTCTGCCACTGGGCACTCTCTATCACACCTCACCTCCAATTACAGATGAAAAGATTCGATGCTCTGCGTAGTGTCCTGCCCTCCGTGGAAAGCACTTGCTGATTCTCAGGTAGTTCCTTAAAGGCTGAACGGGCACATTTTTCTGCGTTGGTGCAGCCCCCAGAGCGCTGGGTTCCTCACCCGCGGCATCACGGCAGCAAAAAGCAATAACACGTGCAGAAATAGGCCAGTGCAGAAGCAGCACTTCGGCAGCTTTGACAGACATCCCAGGAATTAGAGACTCAGTTATTCCTTCCACCTGCGGTTCGAAGCGCACTGTGGAGGGGATGGCCCGGCTGTTGTACCTGTCCGGTGGCTGCGGAGAGGGCTCCTGGCTCTGGAGCTGGCAACCTGGAGCACTCGATCCCCCCACACAAAGCATCCATCTGCTTCAGTAACGCACCTCCCAACCGTGTCTGCGGTTTATTGCAATCTCTACTAAATTACATGCAAATGAATAAACAAAATAATACAGCCTGTCCCAAGCTGTTGATATTTATTGTAACGTATACAAACAGATGATAGCTGTTTTCTCTTAAATACCCCTTATGACATCAAGAAAGTTGAGAGAAATTTATGTTCCGCAGTCTGTCTATACGCCCCTCACTGAGGGTCTCGTCTCTTCTTTTCGATTTGAAAGAAAATATGAGCTTTTATTTTTTTTTTGTACTCAGAGAGGAAAAACACAGAATTGGGAATCGGCGTTGTTCCTTCTGAGAGCGCTGCCTTGGGAGCCGTGGGGTTCACGTCTAAACAAATCGCTTCCTTCCCTGGAACTCCCCTTTCCCTTTTGCCTTTTGTCAGTGGGGCAGTCAAGTTTGGGACGGGACTGTGCAGAACTTTGTTGCCAGGCCTGTGCGCCTGGGTCTCCTCTGGGGCCTCTGAAGGCTACTGCAATAAAAATAATAATAAATTTGCCCTTTTCCCATTAGTCTTTAGCTTTTGCTGCCATTTAGGAAAGCAGGCAGCATATAACCGTAGGAAAATGTCATTTGCAAACATTTACCCTCTCCTGCGCTCGCTGTGGTTTCACGGGATGCTCTCTAGAATCGCATCGCTAAGAAATAGGCATCGTTTAGCGCTCTCGTACGCTGGGACTGCCGGAACGGGATTAGAAGAAGGCACAAGGGAAACCAAACTAACAAGCTCTTGAACAAGGGGGCTATCAAAGTTGTTTAAAAGAAAATTAAGGAGAAGAGAAGAGACACTTAAAAAGACTTCCTTATCAACATTCCCCTCTTTTTTTGTCTTCCCAAGACTTCTATGGGCCTGAGCTGGTTTTTTTTTCTTTTTTAATTATGTGGTGGGCTTTGGCCTTTCTTCCTTTAAGTAACAGCCAATACATTTTAATTGAACAAATCTCATTTTACTTAATGCTTAATAAAAAGATTTAAAGACAATCTATAAATAAAACTAGCGTTTATGTGGATTTTAAATAATTAACATGAATATTCCCTCGAGTGTTTTAGACGCTACGGTGCGTACCTAGTAGGAAGCTGAATCTGCTTTTCAGAATGCTTTGAGACTTGCTCGAGACGTTGGAGCCTCCAGGGCTCGGGCCCGAAGTTTGTGTAAGGGGTTGTTCCTGGTCCTTGGACACGCTGTATGAGCAAGAGATGGGGAAAACTTAGTCTGCCGGTATTTTCCGAGTTCTGCGTGGGTTTTGTTTCGCTTTGTATATAGACTAAATGAATGTCTTTCTCCCTGTTACATACTGAGTCAGGTGCGGCTGGCAGAGGGCTGAACTGCAGTGAGCTGCCTTTTGTGCAAGGGAAACGTACGTGTGCACAGTTGTGATCTCAGCTGAGCGTGATCATGCGTTAGCCTTCGCGGGAATTTCATCCTTTGAGAATATTAAGACTCAGACCTTACGGCCACGCTTGCAGGTAAGATGGCCAGTGACCCCCCGCACCCGCCGCTGGCCGGCACCGAGGCCGTGATCTCTTCCCACCGGGATGCTTTGGGTGGGAGGTTTGGCTTTTCCAGCAGGTACCGCGTGTCTCTCGGTCTCGTGCTGGGCTGTTTGCGGTGCGTCGCACAGGGACGGTGCCTGGCAAGTCTCTAATTCTCCACTGCCTTGTTATGCTGGTCTTACTATTGGTTTTATCATTGCTGCTGTAGGTAGCACAAGAGGAATTAAGCAAAGGGTATTTTTTGTCTATGTATAGAATTCATTCTGTTTATTCTTATTATTTTTGTAAAATACTAAACTCAATTGCAGATAGAGTAAGCCATCTGGTTCCCGTCACAGCTACTGTATAGTACATACGTATGGGGAAATTGCTTATTGATTTAGCCAAGTGTGAACAAGTGCTACGAGGAAACCACAAAAGTATTCGTAATACTAATAGATACTATCAGAAGTGACGTGCTGCACTTGATTCTTGGCTAGAGGGCATCAACTTTTAACCAAGGATTTAAAAAAAAATCAGTTACTTCTATATGGATGACTACGCTATTAAAGCTTTAATGAAAAATTTCTTGGAGAAAGAAAGGCAATACACTTAAAGACAATCATGTGTGTGTGTTTTATTGACCTTACTGTACTTTATGTGCTAGAATTAGGTCCGGCTCCTGCAAAGTCTTTTAAGTTATTTACGTCAGCTGAATCATCAAGAGAGTATCGGTGTTGGCTGCGTACTGTTGTTACAGCATCTGCATACATATATTTAACCAATTATTTGCATGACCTGGGTGTTATTTTAATCAATTTGACAGATGAAACCACTGCAAGACAGTGGTACAGGGCAACCTCGAAGTTGGTGTATTCCTGCAGTGATGGAAAACGTCTGTTTTCAAATGAACTGCTCTCGAAGGACTGAAAGCCAAAGAATTGCAATACTTTTGGGGAGGTAAATTGGAATAGAGACTAAATTGGAGGAGACTGATTTGTTGTGAGACCATTGCAATCAGAGAATGAAAAAAAGGTACAGAGTCTGTAAAAAGGGCCAGGTAACAGAAACCCCCTGGTTTTGCTGTGTGGAGTTCCTTAGACATTCAGAGCTGTGACCGTGACTTCCCGAAGGAATCTTTTCTTTGGACTTCTGTGCTTTCCGCTTGTCTCTGCATTTGTGCTATGACTGCGCTCATCTCACAGACGTTTATGCGCACTGTATTCTCCCAACGTCCGTATTTTAGAAACTGTCGTCTCATCTTGAAGTAATGATCCTGTCTGTTGCCACTGTAACTGGGAGGAAAGTAATACTTATAAACAATAATGACATTTTGTCATGGTTTCCAAATGGTATCTATTTAGACTTCCTTGAGTGTGAATCATTATTAGTAGAATTGCTTATATATCAATATATTTTTCTACATTTTAACAAAGTTTGCAAATAAAAATGCCAAATAAAGATCAGAAACATCACTTGATTGGGTACCATGAGGTACAGGCTTTTATTTGAGCGAGGAATTGCTTAGCACAGCGCTACCAGTATTACCGTGCAGCCTTCGTTACCTTGTTTTGAAGGGCAGAGATTCTCCATCTTTTTTTCTTATACTTCATCTTGTTTGGCATTGTCTGCTTTTTACCTTAGAATTACCTTCAGCCTCATCCCTGTTAATGTCTGGGGGACATTTCCTTGGTTGTATTTGAAGATGTGAGCTTCTGGCTTAACTGTCCAGAGATATTTTCACAAGGCCGCTATAAGAAACCTACTTATGGATGCTCTGGGTTTTTCATATTTAATTTAGGAAGCAGGCAACTGTGGCTCACAGTGGGTATCACCTGATCTGACTCCTTGCAGGATGAAATCTATATGTTTGTTGAGGATTCTGTAGTGATTTTGCTCCTAAAATAATATAATTAAACAGCTAATTAATTTTCTGATAGAGATTACTGATCTTAGCCTTGCTATATGCATGTGTAGAGAAGAAGGAGGATCAAGTTTTCAGCGGAATAGTTTAGGGGTCTCCTGAGTTCAGGTCTCTGCTGTCCTACACGGGTTCTGTGCCATCTCGACGTGCTCCCCATTCCCCGCTCCCCCATCGGGTGGTGGCACTGGCTTTCTTCAAAAGGCAGAGCTGTTCCTGAGGGGCAGCGGGGAATGCCGGGTTGTGTGCTACCCACTTAAATGATGCGACTTGATGAAAGAGTTTACGGTAGATTGTACTGCCACTGTGGCCAAGTACGTGTGAATTTATAAATGAATTTGTACGCAGGCGCTGGGCTGGGCTGGGCTGTCTGTCTGCCTGAGTTTTACGAAGTGGAGTCTGCTCATAAACAGACCCAAGTAAGGGAAAGGAATTGTTCAAGATAAAGGAGTAATTTTGACTCCGAAGTTAATACTGGTGGTCTATGACCTGACACCTAAACAAGCAGGGGTGTTTGAGCACAGAGCGGTTGATCCAGGCTCTTGGCATACGCAGATACCTGCACAGATCCGACGCTGGACTTACATTTTCCATAGCCGCGTTGCAGCGTAGTGGCTACCCATTCGGGGAGGGCTTTGCTCCCGCAGCGCAGCGCGGCAGCCTGAGAGCGGTCACTGCGGTGGCCGTTTGTTCTGTGCCTTCTCCCCCTGGCTGGGAACATACTCTGGGCTGAGGTTGGTGTTTCCAGCGCATCCCCAGGACATCTGTGGGTATCGCTGCTTTGCAGCGTCTCCAGCTGGCAGTGAGTGCGCTACCTGCAGAACGGGAGGCAGCGTAGTAATTGTCCTGTGGCTCTCAGACTGGCTCAGCTAGCGTTGCTGAGAAGCAGGGGTAGTTAGTCTGGCTACAGTTCCATGTTAACACGGTTATGTTCCTTTCTGGAGCTGATCTGGGGTTTGTGCTGGTTGGTTAAGGTTGTTTAGGGGTCTTGAATAAGTTGCCACAGTGCAGTGTCCTTAACTGTCCAAATGGCGAGCTTGCGGTAAGAACAGAATGTGTACAGAGTATGTTAGTGTTCCGGGTGACCTAATGATACAAAGGTGACCAAGGGGCGCCCTACCTGCAGTACAAAACAGTAATCAAGAATAACCCTAGGAAAAACCCAACAACTTGTGTCTGTGTCCGCAATGTGTGGTCTTCCGACTGAGCCCGGGATGGGGAAGGAGCAAAGTTAGACGTGGAAGAGCCTGTTGAGGGGAAGACGCACGAGTTTGCTCGTGGTTATGTCCTGGTGAGAACGTGATGTCACTTGATTCATTAAAATGCTCATCAATACATTTTAGCTCAGCTCAGGTGCTGCACCACTGAATTGAGCACATAGCGGCTGTGATGCTCTTGAACTAATAGAAGTTGCATCAACGGCTATAACATATTGATGAAAAATCTAGGGGGAAAATGAATGCATTTGCTGCAAACATGTGCAAGCGCAATTTTCTAAATTCGTAATCTGGCCTTGCAAATGTGCCAAGTCATCTCTTTCTTCAAGCAAGAGCTGCGTAGCCATTACTCATTGCTTGCACGGTTTAAACTGAGCAGCTCCGCGCTCCGGGTGCTCGTGCATCCATTCGCTGTCAGTTGGATCAAACTTGCGCGAGTTTGCGTGTTGGTGTCGAAATTGGGATTCACCAAGGGAGGTGTGAAATAGCCCAATCCGCCTCTCAATTGTGGTAGTTTCACATACAATTAAAAAAAATACACTGGGGTAAGGTTGTGGAGTTAGAGTCCCAGAAGAATCCAGATACAGGAGATTAATAGCAATGACTCATCTAAACATGAAATATTTGATTTTCATTTTCACACTGCACTTGATTTAGGAGGCATTCATTTTAGCATCTGTCAAGAGTAATGTATGTACACAAATAGACTGTCAGGAACTGAACGTGATTGCGAGTTGTGTAATGAATCTCCTCTCTGACTTCATTAAATGGAGGCCAGAACCCTTTATGAAACCGTGCGAGGTAGTTTTAACAAACAAAGAAAGTGTAACAACTGTCTTTCTTAAACATTTCCCTCAGCCATGGATAGTTTCTCGCGCGTGGCAGAGGGCCCTGGGAGGTCCGGACTCCTCACTCCCGGGGCTGTAGCGTGGGATGCTCCCAGAGACGTTCCGGAGGCCACAGCCCAAGTGTTTGGCCTTTGCAGAGGAAAACGGGCACGCATTTTCTGCGGATCTTGCATAAAGCGGGTATGCAGTCTGGTCTCTTTCATGGGTCATTTACTTAGGGCCCAGAGCCATTAAAAAATGCAAATGTTGAAAGTTTTGAAAGAAAGCGAGATGATTTTTGATGAAAATCCTCAAGAAAAATAACGCTCCTTTCTTCTAGCACAAAAATGCAGGTGTGTTTGCTTGCATTAGTGTCCTTTGGACTGAGTTTGACAGCCATAAATACCAATATACTGTCTTCCAAATGATAGTCGGCTGCTCTGACATTGAAAATTTCCACTGGCTTGCTTCTTGTCTCTGTAACTGGGGGAAAAATAAACGCAATGCGCTATCTGGCATGCCTGTTCGGAGCGTATTAACCTGCCATGTTTATGGATAAGTTACATTTGTCTTGTGTATAGTGGAGATTTTATTAAATTAAAAGCCTTTCTTAATGGTAATGCTGCACTTCCGCAGAGTTCTTTCTTTCCGAGTCCCAGAAGCAGACATTAAAGCTTTCAATATCACATAGTTTTTTGGATTTGGGTGTGGGGTTTTTCCCCCCTTTCTGCAGTAATTGAGCAGTAAGTTGATCAGGCTTGGGCAACTATGGATGTATTTAGTGGCTTTTGACTTTTCTAATCTAAGTAACATCAATCTAAGGTCAGTACGGCTTCATTACTTCAGGAGTGTGGTTACCGGAGGGACTGAGCGTCCGCTGTGACGCTGTGGCCCGTGGAAGCTTGTGGGATTCTGTCAAACCAAGAGTCCATCTCATCTTACCCGGTGAGCTTTAGCTGGGGCCGTCTCGTGTGTGTCAGATAACGTCACGCCTCTATTTCAAAGGAGGATCCTTTAAAATGGCAATAAATCATCTCCCTTTTAATCTGCTCAGCAACAAGGGAGCCGATAATACTTCTGCCTCGTGCCTAATTTGTGCTGTGAGTTTTACTTCGTGACAAAGGATCAGCAGATACCATGTTCAACTGATCACAGCTCTTGGAGAGAGTGTAGGTGATATTGCTCAGAGTTATGGTAAAAATAATTTAAAACTGAATGCTCCGCTTAGTTAATAATAATGCTTAAGCACATTACATCTTCAAGAAGCTGTACAAACATTAACTAATTAGTACCCCCAACTAATACATAATACTCCATCATGGTATGTAATTATGTATTACTATTAGAGCTGGAGGAATTATTCGTTGTGAATAAATTATCCAGCAAATTTTGCTTTTTTCGCCTTTGTGTTGTGGATTTCCTGGCAAAATAGTCCCAGGTGGTGTGGTGGCAGTTGATCCCACCTTTACCATAATGATGCCGAAGGTATCCTTTATATTCCGTGTAACCAGTTCCTTTAGTCGTCTGGTGCTGGTTTGTGACTATTATTGATGTGGCAGCAGCACGTCCAGGCCCGGTGGAGTGTCGGAGCTCGTTGCGCCAAGTGCTGTACGGGTATACTCACTGACCCGAATGCGAATTGCAATGAAGAGGAGGAACGAAATGGTGAGAAGGGAAATGGATACAGGGGGAAGGAATAAATGATTGGCTCACGGAGCGTGTCGAGTAAATCCGTTCTGTGTGATTGTATTGGAATTAAATGCAGGTTTCCTGAAATCCGTTGCCTCAGACAATGCCTTTTTTCTTAATTAGGTCATAACAATTTGTCGCAATGTCACAGTAGCTGCTTAAGTCCCCCAAATCTCAGTTTTCTTACCTCTAAAATAGGTCAATGGTTCCTGCCTTGACGTGGGGGTGTTACGAGGCGTGAAGACACATCGCTTTTGGAACAGAGGGACCTATTCAGATGGGGTCCCTGTGTTTCCCAGGCCCGGAGTTGCTGTTATGTGTGGAGATGGCTTTGCCTCTGGTTTTACAACCTGTTTGCAAATAGCTGACGTGGCAACGTGCCTGGACGTCCCAAAGCAGTTCTGCTTACCGATTTCTGAAGTGCTTCCTCCCATTTAAGTGCCTTCCCATTTAAGCAGCGTGCGGTGATACGCACACAGATATGTATACACACACCAGGAGTGAAGTATGATCTCTCAATACTTCTTTTCCAAATCTCTCTCTATTCATATTTGCTATTTAATTGTTGTTGCTTTACCCGCATTTTTCGGAGCATGAGTGAGATTGGAAGTGTTTAATCTTGGAAAAGAGATGACTAAGGTGAAGCATGATTAAAGTATTCTCAATAATGACTGATTTGGAGAATAGTTATTTGGAGCTTCTCTGCTGTCTCGTGACTCAAAAATTTGAAGATAGTGAAACTGAAAGACTTGAAACTAAAAAAAAAAAAAATCAGAAAAAATATTTTTTTCACTGAAAGAAAGAGATCTGTGGAAGTCATTGTCATGAGATGTCCATAGATTGAGATTTCCTTGCTTTAAAGAGGACTGAACAAGAAAAACTAAAAGTGTAATTGGTAATGTTTTAAATATATGCACAAATACAAAATTTCATTGTTCAAGTCTAAGCCAGTCTCAGATCATGAGGACAAAGATGACTTTCTTGTTTGGTAAATTATTTTTCGTCCTCTTGCTGTAGAGTGTCTCATGGCCTCAGCTGATCTCTCCACATTTGTGCGATGGAGCTGAAGGGCCCTGGCTCCCAAACACCATGGGAGTTGTTTTGTGTCAAGCGAGGTTGTCCCTCTACGGAAAATGCCACTATATATGTATTTCTTATGGCACCTCCTCCCCTGTCTGCCATATTCACACTTTTTGTTAACAGTTGCTGTGATTTCGGTCTGCTGTTCAAAGCCCTACACTAAAAATTACCACTTTAATTTTCTGTGTGGAATGCAGATGGAACGGAGGGTAATGGATCTGCAAGGAAGTCTCTTGTTTCTTCCTCTTGTCATTTTTTCTACTCTGTTTTAAAGAAGAGGAGGTGAAAATCCAAATGTGGTCCCAAGGCAGTACGTTAGTCTGTGAAAGCTCCGGGGATTATTATGGTGGGCATAGCACCGTTCGGGTAACCACAGCAACTAGGTGGTTCTGGTGTTCTTTGCAGCGGGTATCACAAAATGCCACTTTCTTGTCATATGCAGTGAATTTATAAATATCTGCCTGCAACGTACTTTCCAGAATTGTTCCTCATAGTTTGACACTGACTGATTTTAATGGTGTTCCGTTAAAAAAAAAAAAAAGTATTAAAAGGTTTTATTGAGAAAATAAAAGGAAGGGCATAGATGCCTCAGAAATAAATGTGTCTGATCTGATTGCAGAATTCACGTTCACTCCATACAGGTGCAGTTAGCTGCCTGATCTTCAAAGAATTTCAAAGAAAAAGGCATTAATTAATCCTCAAAGTAGCTCTCATGCCTGAATCTTGTCAAGAAGTAAACTACTCTGTTAAGTGACGATGGGTCAGGAGTCTCTGTGCCTAGGCAGTTTCCTTTCCGAAGTTAAAGGAATGACATCTGGAATCACATAATTAGAATCCAGAGCATCTTTTGGCCATCACCAATTTTTCTGAGGGTTGTGGGTGGAAAGCTTGCTGTTTAGTGGCCGAAGAATAGGATTTGACTCCAAAGAATGAGCTCTCAGATATAGGCATCAACTCCTGTGCCTTTGGGGAGCCAGAGCTGACATCCAAGAAGCCCGGGCTGAAAACAGCGTGTCTCGGTGCGAGGGGGAGCGGGCTGTGTCGAGGGAGATTCCCCGAAACCCCCGCGTGGTCCCTGGGTAGCGATGAGGGTCGTCACGTCACTGCTCTGCCCCAGAGCGTGACAAGGCAGGGGCAGCGGCTGCTGCTCTCCCGCCTTTCCGTTACACTTGTTTTGGCATGGTGTGCCTGAAAAAGATGTTCATAAATGCCTGTTGCCTTGACAACCAAAGACTAAGAGATGATTGGTCAACTGATAAATATTTTTAGGATTAAGCACAATTTATAGCCTGTTGCCAAATTTCCCAGGGAATAGGATATTCGAGAAGATCTGAGACCTGTTCCTAGGTTTGCCCAGGCTATCTAGACTTGTCTAAATCTAAATTTATCTTAGTTTTGTACTCTTTACTGGTTCTGGAAGCTATCAAATCCAAGTGCCTTCTAATTAGTAATGAGAAAAAACCTCCATGTAGTCATACGTACGCCTGTATGCATAGACACGCTTTGTTCCTTCCATCTACAGAAGTAGTCCCAAAATGATCATGGGAATATTACAAAGGGCTCACTCTGACAATGTTAAATTAAAGAAATGGATGCTTTTTAATTTCCCTGGCTATGAGATGAGAGCAATCATGCTTATTTCTTTTTGCCCATATGGAAATTCACTGTTATGTGCATCTGTCTTGGATACTAATGAGGGCTACTTAAAACCTTAGGCTTTTGACAAAAATTTGTGGTAACACTCTGAATTTCATGGGAAAAAGGAGCAAAGGTAATCATTTATGCATTTTTTTCTGTCCTGTCCTACTCAAATATTAAGTTAATAATATCTCTAAAATATACTAAGATTTGGGATGCCTGCAATTCCTGGATTTAGGGAGTTCTTTCGGTCTAGTCCTCTTCTTATTATTTAACTCTCAATGTTAAAAAAGTAAAGCTAGCAGTAACAAAATCCAAATTAACTTCTCTCTCCTATGTCCTTTCCCTGCCTTGTTTTGCTTATTGAGCTTGTAAGTTACTTGGAAACAGAAAAATTCTTGCTGTGTGAGTGGCACAAAGGGGAGTCCTAATCTTGTTCAGTGATTTAAATCTGCTTTAGTTAAAATGGTGTTTGAATAATCTTTGCCCGTTGAGCTTTTTTCTTTTGCTTTTTTATTTGTTGGTTTGTTCGTGTGGCTCTGATCAACTGAAGTGCCGGAAAAACGAGGGATGAATCTGCAGCGGTGTCTCGGTATCGAAGTTGTTGATTGGTTTCAGTGGGCTGATGAGAGCCAAATAAACGAGGGTTGTTTGCCCGGAGCTGCGGCAGTTCTGGGGTACGGCACAGACTTGAACAGAAACCTATGAAGTCCAGGCTTGGTCCCGAGCGGGTGGGCCGTCCTTTTCAAGGCACCCGCGCAATAAAGAATTTTAAAAAACTTACTACAGTAGAAGGTGAAGGGATAGGCACCTGAAAGCAGGAAGATCCGTAATTTTATATTCCTTTTAACAGGTACATCTTTTTTTCCAAACAGAAAGCTTTGGCACAAGGAAAGACTATATTTTTCCTAAGAGCGCAGTGCTATTGATGTTATTGTTGCACTTCATCTATCGGGTCAAGCTGCTTTAACACCTGGCTCGAAATTCAGCATAGTTGAGAGAATACAAACACCTTATTTTCTTGCATGAGTCCACAAATAGATTTCATTAAGGCGGCTGAAGAAATGTACAAGAAATTCCCGCTGCGTAAGGCGAAGGAAGACATAGCTCAAACCATCTTCTGTGCTTTGAAGGGCAGATTTAATCAAGTCTCTCTTCTTTTGGCTTTTTAACTTTAATTTGATGTGTTTTGGTTTCTTTAACTATCCTAAAGACCTTAGTTGATCAAAAGTTCATAAAAGTGGTCCGTGTAGGCCAAGTAGAAATGTGGCTGAAAGGTCATATTAATTAAGGAATGGAACTCGGCAAAGCTGTCTTAAATCGTTTCAAGCTAATAGAGGCGTCGTCGTGACAAATTAAGGCATAGCTCTGTTTTTCAGTACCAAGCTACCATTTGTGGAAGGTTCCGTGTTAACAGGGAATTGTGAAAATAAGATTCTTTTATTTGCTTTATTATCTTATTGCAGATTATGGTTGGGGGATTTCTTAAGGACAGGTTTACCAATTTTGTGTTAAGCACTTACAAAAAAAAGTGTTCCATACGCTGGGTGCCAAGCACTTGCAATTCAAGCTTCAAGGCTGCAGATTTAATTGACTTTCTTAACCTAATTTTGTTAATAGTTTAAAGTCATTCAGTCACTGTTTTAATTTAATATCTTATTTTTACACTGAAAAATGAGCCTAGCTAGGGAGAAATCTATACCGGGTCTTGTCTTGCTTCTTCCAATTAGTCTATAACTCGCTGCCCCTAAATCGTCTTGAGGGGTTTTTATCTTCCCTCAGGCTCTTTTACACCATGGAATGACGCAAGAGTTAGAGAGAGGGATGCTTCGGTTCCCGACAATCCCTAGCAGCTTTTGTCACCAGATCGCTAAGGGCGGGTGGTGGCAGTTGGAAGCTGCCCGAAGAGAACCGAAGGAGGCCGAGACAGCGGTGAGCGTTGCCTGCGTGGGCTGTTTGCTGTGATGACCAGGTGCAGCAAACCTCACCAGCTTGGGTCCTCAGAGAAAGCAGCGAAAAGGCAAACACAAGCGTCAGAGTTGTGTCTTTTCAGTTTTCTTTTTGGGCTCATAAATATGTAAAGTAGATGACACCTTTGGGCTTAAGGAGTATTTATAAGGAAGTCTTAATTGGAGGAGTATGCACGTTTTCAGGATCCTACGACAAGATCTTCAGAAGAGTTTAGGTGACTTTGGAGTACAAGTCCTTTTATTATAATCATCAAGAATTTTTAGCACTTTTAAATTTTTTTTTATCTGCAGTTTTCCTGGCAGATAAGGCAGTCAAGAGTTAATAATTAAGCGAGACTCCCATGTATGTACTAACTATAACACGGATTAGCCGTGCTGCCCTGCGTTTGGGTGGATGGCTGAATCAGGATCTCGGTTCCCAATGAAAGGTCGGTTCCTGCAGATTCTCCTTCCATCCCATCAGCAGCATTTGTAAAGCTGTTTTGTTCCCTTCCCCTCTCACAGAGGCTTGGGTAATGAAATGCGAGTGCATAAAAACATCCGGTGTCAAGTAGGAAAGAAAAAGCAAGTCCGAGAAGGTGGTGTGAGAAAAACCTGCCTTGGAAGAGCACCATCGCGGCGCGCTGCGGGAGCCCTAACGCGCCCTGCCACGCCGCAGGGAGCGATTCTGCGGGTTATTAAGCACTGGAGCCTCACAGTGCATGAGCACAAAGTTATTTAGCCCAGGTCTTTGTATAATTGGGATGCATTTAGAATAAGCGCAGTGTTCACTGGTCCTCGCGTCTCTGCCAGTGCGTGTGCTGTGGTGTCACCCTAAAGCCCTTGGCTAGCAATGCCAAACGTGCTGCGGGAGAACACTGAGTAGCTGAAGGCGGAAAGAAGTGTGTGTATTCGTTATTATAGAAGAGAGAAAATCCATTTTACAAAGTACAAGGGCTGGTGAAAAAAGTTCAGATGAAACACATCCTATTTTTGTTTCCTCTAAGGGGAATGAATGTTTTGGGGTTCTGAAGCATGAATGAAATGTTTCGTTTCAAAATGAGCCCCAAAGTTCTTGAGACCTGCTGCCTGGCACTGTGTAATTTGTCAGAGTCTCCCAGGAGTTCTGGGGTCGGTAGGGTGACCGTAGTCATGGTTGGGATGCAGAAGGGATCCTCAGACAGAAGTGGAGGTGTGGGGTTTCCAAACTACAGACTCTAGAGGGGACTGACTTGAACTGAAATACTTCAGGCGTTTTTCAATAGGTATTTGCTGAATTTCTCGTTCTAGTGAATGTTTTCTTTCTTTCGTTTGAATCCATAACAAATGCAAAAAAAAATTGAATGCTGTATACAGCAAAAATTCTATTTTTTGATCAGCTGTAATTACAATAGATTTTCATTCTAGCTGATGCTTCAGGGGATGGAGTTCGGAGTTTTCCTGAGATAAGTTGACTACTGTGATGGGGAGAGACAGGAAGCAAAGCAGGAGGTTCATTCTATTTGAAACTGTAGAGGATTAACAGTATTATATCTGGTAAGATTGATTTCTCTTGAATTTCAGAACCTGAAAACTACGTTTTATATTAAGTCTTTCCCTTCTGTGAATATTGTTTAAGGACACCGAGATACATTCAAAATAAGTACTCCTTTACATTACTGAAAACCAACAATAATTTGCATAGCTGGGATAGTTTCACATATCTGAATTTACCTTAACAGAACCATGGCTGTCCACACGAACTGTGACCTTGACCTGGAAGCTTCACGAGGCTCTGGCTGGTGCTGTGCTTGTTCTCGTTAGCTCTGTGCTGCTCCGTGGGCTCCGTTCACAGCGTTTCCCATAGTGACGGCAGCGGGTGGTCCTGCCTGTTACGTGGCATATCACGATGGTGTCGTACAGCATTGGTATTCTGAGATCTGAAATGAGCGCCTTATTTCCAGTTAAGGTGTTGGGTTTGACCTCTAAAGTCTTGAATGGCTTGAAATTTGCCTGCGAGTTCACCTCTCTCCCACATTTGCAATCAATAGAGGAACTCAAGCTTGAACCCTCCTGATGTAAATAGGAGGGAGCTGCTGGCAAGAGCACATTTTCTCAGAGACACAATTATTGTTAGAATCCATTCTGTTTTCATCTGAGGCAGGCAGAGTTTATTACGAATTGGAATACGCTGCAAGATCTATTTATTTCGCTTGTGCAGAAAGAGGGGCAGGAGCGAGGCTAAATGCTTGTGTTGCTCAAATTGGTTTTGATAGTCTTAATTCTGAATAATTATTTCCTGGATGTAATGGAACAGATATTTTCCTTCTAGCTGCTCTGGCTGACCCTGCTTGAGCAGGGGGTTGGTCTCGGTGATCTCAAGGCACCCTTCCAACCCAAACGATTTCGTGATTCTGTGATGTCACCTCTGTCCTAGATCCAGTATGTTATTTTGGGAGTCTATTGGAATAAATGTTGCTCATTCTGTTAACTTAGCACTTCTGGCTATGTGTGCGCACACACCCATTTGTGTTTGGCTACTGATTCATTTGTGTACTTTCGCCTTTATTTTTGCTGACATGAGGCAACTGGTTTCACTGGACTGGTGACTGCGCTAATCCCAGCCGCGGTGGAGAAAAGGTAGACCCTTGTGCGGGTTAAGCTGGCAAATGAGGTTGTGCTAATGAGGACCTCTCTACCTTCCCTTCCCTGCTGTCTCTCGTGATGCTGTAGCTGAGACTTTGCTTTTCGGTGCACCTATTGCTTTTTTGGTGATGGTTGTTTACCTCCTTCATCATACTTTCCTCCTACTTTTATGTTGGGATACTGAAGAGAAGCTTCTTTTCCTTGGAAATTATTCTCCACCTGTGTTTCCTGGGTGTGTAGAACATGAAAATGAAATCATATGTCCAAGAAGTTTTGTTGCTGGCTTTAACGGAACCAATATTCCATTTGACGTGAGTAGAGGAACGATAATAGTCCAGTAGGGAATTCCCTGAAAGGAATTTATGTGGATGGGAATCGATTACCTGCCTGTCCTGGCTTCAGAGAGAGCGCTTGCTCATTTTGAAGCTGGAGCCAATACCTGTTGGGTGTTTTTAGCTGTATTTCCTCCTTTGATGAAGAGACACAAAACTTTCTTTTATTTCCCTAGTAGCAGCCCTTAAACTGGCACTTCGGTGTTATGGCAGCTCCTCTCTGCACTGTATAAATCATCATTTGCATGTAGCGTCTCAGGTGTACGAAGGAGAAAACTCTTGCGCTGTTAAAATGATAAACAAGTTACATTTCAGAAGCTAGAGGAGCAAGTTAACATGTTTACCGACTGAAATGCGTTACGGATATAGTTCTTCATTGCTGACTGTAGATATTGGTTAGACCATCATTTCTGCACCCACCTGTATCTCTTCTGGCTCATATTCTATTAACTTCATTGCATATTCTTTTTTTGTTCTGTCATTCTGTTATGCGGAAAATATCACTAAAAGGATGAACATTTACAAAAACGGAGTACAAAACAACGCAAAAGCATCTATCTTAAATAGAATATAGTAGAATAATATGTATGACAACAACAACAAAATTTATTTTACTGAAACCTGAGCTGGGTAGCATTTATTGGGGTGTGTGTGAACATATTGCTTCTGTTATATTAGCATTTCAGGGTTCTACCTCAAATTGAATCACAGAACACAGAAATAACCCGTGCCCTGATATTGCTTACCAACAGCAAAAATGAGAGGACTTGAGCATACAGAGAGCACCCAGCCAAGATTTTTAAAGTTATTTGAGCGGGAATGGGGGGAGTTGGTAATTGGTCCTTAAAAGGATGTAATGCTCTGGCTCTGAGCAGCACCCGTAGCCAGGCAGGCAGCGAGGCAGGAGTGTTCCTCCTACACAGCACGTTCGTTATTTATCTATGGACCAGTTAGCTTTAACTATAATCAAGCTTAGCTCTTGACTCAGCTTTCTCTTTAATCCTTATCCAAAACCAAACACAGTTCAAAACTTGGTCTGAAGTGATTCTTTTAGATTTAACACAGCAAAAAATTTTCATTACTAAGTGCCTGCTTTTTTCCCTCCTCCTGTCTTTTGGTCCTGCTTGTTGGCCAGAACTTGTCTTCCCTCTTACAGCTCTCTGTGGTGCAAGAATTGGCTCCAGGCGCCTGCCGTTGCTCTGTCCATAACGGCCACCTTCTAGTCAAAGCCACTTCAGCTCAACTAGTAGAGGACGCGCTCTTTGTTTTCCCTTGCTTGATGTGAAGTCCTTTATACGGGGAAAAAAAGTGTGAAATTTGTGTTCTGTCAGAAAGATAATGATTAACATCCTGTTTTCACAGCTCTAAAACACAGCTGAAAGTCTTGGGGCAATGAATAACATGAATAAAATAAAGAAATAAGATGTTATCTCAACTGCTGCTGTTCGATGGCAGCAGTGACTGCAGCCAGCGCATTACCTGCAGTGCAGAGGCCAAAATCCGCTGGTATTTGGTGAGAGAGACTGTAGGATTTAGGTGTCTCAGATATTTTAACTCTTTTATCTGCTAATTAAAAAATAAGTCTTGAGCACATATTTGGTGGCCGTATGAAGCTGTGAATGATGAGGATTCCTTTATGCCCTTTGTGGTCGCATTTCTTTTCTATGTCGGGGTTCTGCGTGTGCCATTTTGGTAACCGGCTTAGCGTTACGGGTAGTTTGGTTCTAAGCTAGACTTGCATTATACCAGCAACCTTTAAAAACCAAAAAACCAAAGCAAAAAAACCAAGCCCAAACCCCAACCCCAACCCAACCATGTCATTCATCGGTAAGCCAGAGGAAGAAGCAGATGAGTCAGTTGGGGTCAACTTCCGTTCACGGCTCTGAACCCTTTTTGCCTCCGAGAACCTCGCACTGATCCCCCGTGCCTCAGTGCTCTATGGTTAAAATAGAAAGAGACACATAATGGTGCAAAAATGGGTGCTAGTAATATTGTAGGACTCTTAGTTGATGGAGCCCATGGAAGTATGGCGTCTTTAGAAACAGGCAAGTAAATGGACTTAAATGAAGGAAAAGGCAAAAGGTGTTTGAAAGCTTGCATGTGTAAATTCAGACTCTTTTTGGATTTAGTTACTTTTCTAAGGCTGGGGGAGGATAGCTGGTGAAAGAATATGAATTGTAAATTCCTTTAAAGAACACTTAGAATTCTTTTTCCTCTTTAAGACGTAGGAACAGAAATGAACCCTCTATAAATCTGATGTAATGGGCAAGATGCATTCTGGAAAATGCAGATGTACTGTTTCATGCCTCGGGATGGCACTGGAAACACTGTAATCATTACCAGTGCTTTTGTTTCTTCTACTTGCCGTTCTGTTCTAGTAGCGATAGGAAAAAAGACAACCCTCAGACAGGTTTTTGCAAAAATCTGTTAAGTACCATCCTCCAGTTACATGGGCTGGGTTTTCCATATGTTCTGACTCAGGCAGGCTTTGGAATGGGAAGAGACTCTTAGAGGGGATTTATCACAGCTAATAAGTAATATCAAACGTTACCGCAAAACACTGGAAATTTGGGGTATTGCTCCTGAATCTTCTTTAGGTTCAATATAACTTGGATTTTTTTCAGTAGACTGCCTCTTGTGTGTTCAGAAAGAGGCCTTGTTGTTATGAAAGTGACTTATATAATGATATTTAACACTGANTTAGGTTCAATATAACTTGGATTTTTTTCAGTAGACTGCCTCTTTTGTGTTCAGAAAGAGGCATTGTTGTTATGAAAGTGACTTATATAATGATATTTAACACTGATAGGGTTGCAAAGAAATTATTTTTTCCATGGGATCTTTAGGTATTTTTGAAACATGAAGCGTATTAAATGAGCTTTCAGAAATACCTTTTCCTCTTCATCCCCAGAGAAATTAATCTGAATAGCAGAAAAGCAGGTTTCTATTCCAACATATAGCTGACTTCTGTCTCATAGGAAGGAAAAGATCTGATGTTCAGATGTGTTCCCTAGAAAGATCTGCAAAACTGGTATCCCATGGTGCTGATGTACTGGAGGATCAAAGAAGTTATCAGCGTGTCTCAAAGTAGAAGGAAGTCTTGACCATACAGTATAGATTCAGATTTTAAGCCATCCTTAATTAATGTTTGAGCTAAAACATGGGTTGGGAGATCCAGTTAAGCAAGAAGAAGTAATTCAGCCAAAGCCACAGATAAAAAGGTGTTGCTGCAGCTTGAGTTCTGGTTTGCAGAGGCTCGTTGTCTTTCTAGAGCAGTTGAAAAACAAGTTAGTAAAGAAAATTTGGAATTTCGGTGAAGATTCAAAATGAAATGTGGTGATGCAGAGAGTGTCTTCCACTCGGAGACATCTCGTGGGTCAGCAATGAAGTTACAAGTAAACTTAATTTCAGAAGCTGGGGGGTGCTAGGGGGGGGCTGGCTGCATGTTGGGACTAGTGATGGTGGTCCTGAGGGGGACATGGTTTAGCGGTGGGTTTGGGCAGTGTTCGGTTGATGGATGGACTTGATGATCTTGAAGGTCCCTTCCAACCTGGACAATTCTATGATTCTGTGCTGGATGTGTATGTGACCTCGTACTCTCATTACGGTAGCATGTGGGGGCTGGTTCCATAAGTGCTAAAAAAGTTCAGGTCTGTTGAAAGCTTTGCTGAGCTCGTCGTACTGTCAGCTTGTATTGGTGGTGTACTCTCCAGGGCGCTGGAATTAGCGGCCGGACGTCTCCCGTCCCCAGCCCTATGAGTCAGAAGTTCGCATTTCCAAGACTGTCTAGAGGAATTAGGCAGGTGACAAGAGTGGCTGAAGTGTCACTTCAGATAAGAAAAAGAGAAAGAAAGAATAAGAAAACCTCACATACAGAGAATTTGAGGGTTACAAGTAGGAGGAGTGGAGAAGTGTCTGGTCTCTGAAGCAGTTAGTGACACTGTCAGACATCAGCCCTTTTCTGATCCGTGCCGTGGGTTAGTTTTATTTCTCAGCCTGGAAAGGAGGTGTGTAACGGGGTATATTCATATATATCACAGAGGGCTCTGATATTCAGCCCTCAGGGGAAAAAAAAGTAACCTGGACTTTTCCAGGTATTAATTCTTATCCCTGACCACATCTGCTCCTGTCTTACGAGCTCCTCTCATTCTCTATGTTGTCTTCTTTGAGCTGTTAAGAATCTCTGTAGCAGAAATCCTGAGATCAAACTGTATGTTTTTTGCAAGTAGTTGCACTGTTGCAGTATGAGCATGAAAATAGATCTGCTGAACAATGACTTTACGCACCATTCATAAAAGAAAGCTTTTTCCGCTCATCCATCTTTTCTTGTCACTACTCTCCAGTGCTAAGGCTTATTTTATTTTTGTAAAAGGTACTGTATTTATTATTTTTATGCATGCGTTAAACAATAGGGCCTTANTTTTTCCGCTCATCCATCTTTTCTTGTCACTACTCTCCAGTGCTGAGGCTTATTTTATTTTTGTAAAAGGTACTGTATTTATGATTTTTATGCATGCGTTAAACAATAGGGCCTTAAAAAGTAAGGTGATGAATTTGTTAGCTTGACAGTTACTGGAGCACCGCCGTCCAGCTGGACAGCCTCACCGGGCAGCGACCACAAACCGCAGCTGTTAAGACGGACTGGGGCTGCAAGGACAGCGGAGTCGCTAATTTGGAAGTCTCTCATGGAGGTGAATGTTTACTTAGGTGCTGGCTGTTTTATCATTAATTTTGCAGTCATGACTTGAAAGCTAACATGAGTTAGAGGACCCTATGAGAAAAACGCTCTTCGCAAACAAATGAGACGGCTGAGAACGTTTGGTTTCCCTGCCTGAAGAATAGGGACTGACGGTACATGAAATGGAGAAATCCCTTTCCTGAGGGGGAAGTTGCTCTGCGCTAAGCATAAAAATTGCAGGCATTAAATAAGGATGATGCAATGTGTTGATCTGGACCAAATTTACCTAACTGAGAAGCTCCCAAAGGAGTTCGGTGTTCCCCGTGGAGACGAGGGCAAACGTGTCTCCTATAGAAGTGTTGCACAGCTGCCTCGGGGGCTGCGGGAGGAACGTCGGTGGTACAGGCGTTAATGGCACAGGGACCCTTGAGGGGAATGGGCCAACGGCTTTGAGTGGCTCTTCCAAAGAGAGCCAGGGAGGACCTTTGTTTCTCCCTCGTCTCCAGCACCAATCTTGTCTTGGCACTTCAGAACCAGATTTTATCATTTGCTTTTTCCCTTCCATTTGGGCTGGAAGCCAGGATGGCGTGCAGGAGATCTCCAAGGAGGGAGGTTGTAGAACAGTCTGGAGAAGGACAGTTCTACAAGGGGATCCTGAGGGTTTTTTTTTTAAGATTTATAATTTTATAAAAGATTTCTTTCCAGAACAGGAGAATTCCTGGAGAGAAATAATTAAGCTTCGGATATGAGCCCTTAGATACCTAATGTGTTGGTATGACAAGATACTTCGTCAGGGAACTAGTTTTGTGTCTCTCTGCCCCATGTTTGCCTTGCGCTAATCCCAGCCCTTGGGGGGTTTGTTGGTTGCCCGCAGAGACCAGGAAGGAATACCGTTCCCCCTTCCTCGATGTGTGGCAGCTTCTGCGGGGGGCTCGATTTCCTTCCTCTGAAGTGCTTATGATCAGCATGGGCACAAACTGAATTTAGGGTAAAATTTCTCAGGTGCCTGTTTGGTACACGTTGTACCAGAGCTCAGGATTAAGCCAGTTGTTGTATTTAGAGTCGAGGAGGAATACTCCCTCGAGGGTCAGTTGCCAGCAATATTCTACCCCCCTTTGTAGCGTGGGGCAGGGCTTGTTATCTTTTCTCACTTCGGCAATTTTTTCGTTTACTACAACACTTTGGTTTTGTTCCAGGAGTAGCGTGTTGCCTGTGGCATTTGATTGAGCGGAATGGTTGTGAGGTTTTGTCTGATACAGGTTTCTGTTGGGTGACTGGCCTCACAGCATAAGGGACAAGACTTTCTCACCTTCAGTCTCGTATTGCTCGTGTGAGCATCCTAACGCTGGAGATCCTTGGCATTCAGGCCTTCACCGAAGTCAAGTTTATCAATACTGTGAGTCAAATAAAATCCACAAATGAACCTACACATATATACCATTGGGCTTCCAGAACTAGAAACTTTTCAGTTACCTGTGTGCACAGACACGGCTTCTGTGTTTTTAGAATAAGAGCCCCTAATTCCCGTTCTGGTCCTACCCGCCTCCCTGGGGTCAGGTTGGCAGTGCCGGGTCTGGGGCTGCCCGTGCACCAGTGACGTACCTTCCAGTGCCTAAAGGGGCTCCAGGAGAGCTGGGGAAGGACTTTTTACAAGGGCATGGAGTGATAGGACGAGGGGGAATGGCTTCACACTGGAAGAGGGGAGATTTAGATGAGATATTAGGAAGAAATTTTTCACTGTGAGGGTGGTGAGCCCCTGGCGCAGGTTGCCCCGAGAAGCTGTGGCTGCCCCATCCCTGGAGGTGTTCAAGGCCAGGTTGGACGGGGCTTGGAGCAACCTGGGCTGGTGGGAGGTGTCCCTGCCCAGGGCGGGGGGGGGAACGAGATGATCTTCAAGGTCCCTTCTAAACTAAACCATTCTATGATGGGTGCGGGGCACACACGGCCCTCGGCGTTTGGACTGCTCAAAAACCTTAACGCGGCAGCCATGGGATTCCTTTGCGTATAGCGTTAATAGTTAAAAAATAAAAACACAGAGTGCATAAAGTAAAGCTGCCGTTTTCTGTAGCCCTGTTATTGTGACATATGCAATGTCTTGTGAAAGAAAAGTGATCCCAACTGTTCGTTTAATTTGTTCTGTTCCATAACTGCGTTCATGTTCCCCATTTCAATAAAACCCCTTTGCTAGCAGTGCAGAAAAGCGAGGGAGGAGGGAAGAGAAGAGAGAGAGAGAAAGCAAAGTGGCTCTGTAGAGTTAGAATTAGCATAATCAGGCAAAGCATAATAAAATGCTTTGCGGTAACGGCTCCTTTGCATAATACTGTCTCATTGAGGTGTTACGGAGGACGGACCGGGGCAGGGGAGGAGAGGAGCCGCCACTGCGACTGTGTTCCTGCGCTGTTCTCAGCCCTGTCTGCAGGAGCGCAGCGTGGCAGGGAACAGCAAGGAGGTGAAACGTGATGTGAAACGTCTCGCTGTTGGTAGAAGGGTGGGTTTGTTTTTAACAGCTTTGTGTATATGTGAGAAGGAAGGAAAAAGCAGGTTTGGGGGATAGTAGCGTTCACGATAACTGAAGTGATTGGGTCTCATAGACCAAACTGGATACAGAACCGTGTCATCTCACGGCACGGAAAGTTCAGGACTTTGAGGTGAAAGAGAAATCGATGAGATGATGTACAGTTTGTTGGTGCAACTCTGTAATACTGTTTTTTAGAAAATAGACAAACGAGACGGTTTCGATGCCCACTGCCTCCAAGGCTGCCTTTTCAGCAGCTCTTTGCTTCCCTCCTGCACCCGTTCGGGCCCCGGCAGAGAGAGTACCCACTCGGCTCCTTGGAGGCAATACTTTACGTTTGCTGTTAGTCCCAGAGGGAATCCCGGTCACGTAGCCAAGCTTCTGATTAGCCTTTGCCCTCGGAACCGCGCTTGGGTACTGGCTCCCAGTATTGTACCTCTCACGTGACCAAAGAGTGTTTAATCGCTCCACGATTTAATCAGCAGCTTTATTTACCAATACCCTTTAACCAGACTGGTGATTAATGGCAGCCACTAACCCGGGCCTGATGCGGTGGGGGTGCAGGTGTCTGAATAAGCTGATTCGAATCGAATGCTTTTTCCCACAGAAACCTCCGTGTCACCCACCGTTTACCTTGTGCGTCCTTCGCAGCGCTCCTGCTCCCAGGCGCGGCTCGGAAGAAGCCGTCTTCTGTCTCCTGGGCGGCTTTTCTGCCCGATCCCGTCTAAGAGCTCGAACTGGAGTGTGTTGCTGGGCCTGGTTTTTGGGTACATCCCCTGAATTTGAAAATTTTAGTGAAACTGAAAAAGAGGGTTGAGAAAAACTAAACAAGGAGTCTGGTTTTGTAAGGAAAAAAAATTGTCATAAGCAAAGCTTTCTGTTATGAAATACTGTATTTAACTTATACACCGCTAGCCAGGCAATCAAAACAAAGGAAAAAAAAATCCCATTTTTAATCTGCTCTTAATAATAAAATATTTTTCCACTTGAAAGGATGTTTATTAATTTACATGAATGTTTTGATTTTAAAAAATTTAACTCAGCATTTACAGCCTAAAGATTTTTTTACTTCATGAGATTCTGCAGTTGCTATTCCAATATTGGAAGACAGAATAATTATGAAAAACTAAATCCCGTCAAGAAAAAAATAATTCCCCAGAGAATTCTACTTAGAGTCAGGAAATTTAGGCTCAATTTTGTATCTAGACCTGTTTTTTCTAGTAACCACACATTCATCATCATGAGGGGTGGGATGAAGGGTTAGAGTTGTTTGCTACTTAATAGTGTTTAGGACTGTTAAAGACAGTGTTTAAAAATCAGGCCATTATCTTAGTACCTTCTTCTAAGGGCTATTTCTGAAGATGTTAAGGGGAAAAACATCCAAATTCATCTAAACAGCCCTCGGGGAATAATAGCATCAATTAGCATAGAATTAACAGGTAGCCTGTTAATTCTATTAACAGCTAACATGCCAAACTTGTGAGGGTGACGGGTGTCAAACAAATTCAGTGCACTTTTTTTTTTTCCCCCCCCTTCTCTGGTACCGCATCCCCCGGGGGAGTGTTGCATTCTGATCATCCTCATGAGAACAAAAACCCTGCTAAACTGACTCTGAAGTCTATCAGTAATGTGGGGCGGGATCAAATGCTTTGATTGAAGATCCAGAAGCGAGTGGTGGTGTGCGGCTGGAGCAGAGCGATTTTGTTCCTCCCAGGTGGCCCATAGCCAGAACGTGTTCATCTCTTCATTCACGCGACTGTAGGTGATGAACGGTGCCGTGGTTTGTGACGCTTGAATCAAATCTATTCCGTGCACGTTACTGTAATTAGGTCAGATACAATGCACAGGCGGAACACAGCTGTTTTACAAATTAATCATGGTTGAAAAGAGTCTTTCTTGTGAAAAACATTGTGTACTGCATTTTGTAATAGCAGTTTTTAATATATATAATCTCAGGTTCTTACCCGTTCTTTTCGGGGCAGTGTCCCGCTGGTGTGGTTCAGCAGCAGCAGCGCAGTCACGTCTGCTCTTCCCATCCCGCTCCATCCCCACAAATCCAGCTCAAGGAAAGGAGGACCCGGAGGTGATGGGGGGCCATGTGTCGTGCGTTGACCGAGTTTTTTTCAGTTAATAGTGACTTAGCCAGAAATATGTCACCACATCCCAGTATCATGGATAGAAAGCGTTCCGAGGGGAGCGTAACTGAACCTAAGGGCACTGGGCTCCGCTAAGAGAAATATAGATTGTGTATCCAGGAAATATTTTTGATGGTAATTGGTTACACTTTTAAAAAGCCTAATTGTTTTCGGAGGTTAAGTGCAACTAAATCTCAATGGACGTTAGGCTCCAAACCCACGTAAACGCTTAATTATTTTAACTCAAAGTAGAAGTAATTTCTCTATGCCATGTTCCTTTTCCAAAGTTTGTTTATTCACTGTGAAAATCTAGTAATTAATTGTAATTTTACCAGTAACAATGACCCTTCCATCTTATGAGAGTCACGGTTTAGGGAACTTCATTGCATGCTGTCAACAAGTGTGTTTAAGTCAGCACATTGAGTCCAGATTAGAGATGTTGCTTAATAAAAGCACAGTACTTAACTGTTACATAAGTTATCCATTAATTTACTATAGGGAGTATTTTGACTTGCATCTTTTACAAACGTTGATGTAATCTCTAAAGAACATGGTGTTTCAGATGAATGTTTTAAGTTACGACAACCGTAGCGCCGTTAAGTGAAATGAATGGGAAATGCCGAAGCAGACCTGAAACTGTCTCTCATCTGAAGACTTTGACTGGGAATGGATGTATTACAGCCAGCCCGGACCCGCCGTGTGAGCACGGGGTGCGTGGTCCCTGTCACTCATGGAAAAGACTGAAGATAAGTACGATTAATCCCAAAATTCAAAGTTTATGTGATTAAATGTATTCCATAAAATCCCAAAGATAGTTAAAATGGACAGAACTGGGAAGCGTGCAGTGCTGAACCTGAAGTTGCCACTGTTTGCTTTCATGTTTTGAGCGTTTGGGGCACTCTTCATATTTAAGAATTGTCTCCATATCTGTAAAAGTTAGACCCAGAGTAGAGTATGTTATGAGATGGAATAAGAGTTTGGGGGGTTTTGAGGCAGCATTAACCTTTTGGATAGGCCTCACTTGTACAGAGGAGAGAAGATGTGGGCACAGATTCGTTGCAATTTCATCGCATGTTTTGCACATGCAGGTTCCAGCTCGAGCCAAAAAAAATACGGTTACAGTCTTCTTTGAAAGTGATATTGCCACCGTGACTTCTGAATTAAATTGGGGAAGCAGAAAGGCGCTGAGTTTCAGTCCATAGCAGGTGTAAACGATTTATATTATTCCCATAATGAATTTAAAAGCTCTGTTACAAACACTCTGGTTCCACAGATGTTAGACTTGAAAGCTTAGATTTATCAACCTCAAACTAATTAAAACCAAATTAATACAATTTACTTTTTGTATGGAAAAAGAAAAGAGAATTGAAATGAAAGATCAGGTTGATATCAGTTGAACAGGATGGCTTAAATAGTGTCGGGCCATTTCCAGAAGTGAAACGGATCCCAGGCTGGTACACGGTAGGAAGAGTACGTTGGCGTTGCGTCGGGGGCTCAGCTGTTGCCTTCAGTAGTCAAAGGGATCGTTTTTATTAGGGCCTCCTCATTGCCTCCCCTGGTGAATCGGATCAGGTTAATAAATTCCCAGATGTAGCCGTGAGCTCTCTACGCTGCCAGTATCGCAGCAGGGTGGACACTGGCATTGCGCTGGTCAGCACTCTGGGGAAAAGCATGAAACCCCCAAAAGTACAGTTAATAGCAAAACTGTGCAGAGTTAACTGGAATTGAGTCGGTTCTGAGCTCCACTGCAGAGGAAAAAAAAAAAAATATCTCTTGTCTTCCCTCCTATTTGAGATATAATGTAATGCATGTATGAAAATAAAATTTATAGAGACATAAATTTTACAAAGCTTTGAGATAGATGTCATCTAATTTGCATTTATGGGACTACAGCAAGACATTCTTGTCCAAATTGGAATATTGCTGTTTGGTCCTTACTTGAATCTGGTGTAATCTAAGTACTGTTGTATAAAATGTAACAGCGAAAAAGATTGTTTTACAGGCTGTGTTTGGGTTAGTATTTCTCAGTGTCAACTATTGCTTTTTTTTTTAAAGGGCAAATAAGTTGCTTTTATTTGGAAGGAAAATATTTTTTAGAAATAATGTTTTTATCCGTTCTCAGATGTTCCTGATGAGCCCATGATTTCCCATTTGATCACAATGGTACTTACTCCTGAAAAATAAGTCGAAATGTGTTGAGTTGGACCAGTTCCCTGATCCAGATCACCATGCAGCTGCACAATCATCTGTGCCAGCACATCGAGAGGGGCGAGAGAGAGGTGGGACAAGTGTCCGGGGCACCCGGGAGGAGGAGCAGCTTACGCCAGCACCGCTCTGGTGTCAGCCTCGCGTGGGAAGTCCAGGCTTTCTACCTGGTCTGCTCTGTTACCCCGTCTTTTGAAAAATAAGTAGTACAGTACTTGCAGCATCCCTGGCTTTGCTCGCTTTAGTTCTCCTTGCCAAGTGCTGTGTATTCGTGATGTAGGACTGGCTGTGAGCTGGCGGGTTCCAGATGCGGGGTTGCTGTCTGACTCTGGAGACAGCTCTTGGTAGTCTTGTTGCACCAAGTTCACGCCGGGGGTTGAGAGTTAGAAGTTTGGAATTCAGCGGCTGTTCAAGCCAACCACAACAGGCTGAAAAACCTTAAAGTTTTCTGGTGGGGTATCTGCCGTTGCCTGCTTTCGACCCCAAACAGAAATATCTTCAGAGCCCTTCATCTGTTATTTTCGTCTTCGTAGCTTCAATTCCTGCTGGGGTGATGTAGCCTTTGGCAAAACAATAATTTTGAAAGAAACACCATATAAACATTGCAGAGTTTGAAAGGAGAGAGAGGGAACTAAAACCAACTGCATTTTAAGTTTGCCTCTTAAAGCATAAGGATGTTGAGCGTATTTCTTGTGACGGACACTTTGGTCTGGAATTGACTAACAGTGGTGTCCAAAGGTCTTTCTCAGGCAAAATACCCAGTGAGGTTAAGGGGGATTGTGAGGTTGCCTTCATAGGACAGAATGCGCTGGACCAATTATTTGCATTTAGCAGTTATATGGAAAATCACAGTGACGGTATTTTTACGTGAGCTGGCTTTTTAGGGTGCACGTGTACATAGGTTGTGCATGCCAGGCTACTTTCTGTTGGGAGAAACAGAAGGTGTTGGAGTGCGTGTGCAGGGACTTGTGCTCGAGACAGATTTCCTGGCATTCGACAGGTGGCTAAGCGAGCTCTAGGTTACGAGAATTTAAAATGTGAAGGGTCTTTCTACTGCATTTGGTATGGCGCAGTGAAAGTCTGAGCTATGAAGGAATTGCTTGCAATAGGGCTAATTTTTCAGAGGTGGCTAACGATATGGAGGACATAATCCCCTGTGAATGATCGTAGAATCCAAGTGCCTAGATCTTTTTTGCTTCTTAAAAATCCTTTGTCAAAGAGGCTTTTTTTCCCCCCATTAAATTCTCTAAATAAACTGTATCCTTTTCTCCAGTTCACTTCTTGGATGCGTTGTGACCAAAGTTTAGTCTGGTTTAAAAGAGAGATAGACTCTCCATTATGCCTGGGGTCAAATAATCTGATTATAGAACTCCATTCTTTCTACTCCATTGATCCAGTTTATTTTCAGTTCTACCTGTGCTGAATGGGTTGAATCCATTAGTCACTTCAGGGAAGGCTGTAAATGTTCTGTTATCATCTGCGTGGAACTGCCGGGTTGGATATTGTACACAAAAATCAGAAGGCGAGGGATAGAAAATGTCTGTAGGTAAAGATCAGCCATTGCTTCTGAAAAAAAATGCAAGCTATTCTATGTGACTTGAGTTCAGAGGTGTATTTGAAATTACCTAATTTGATCGTTTACAGTTCAGCGCACAAATTCATTCCTATTCAACAATAAATAAAATATGAGCTTTTGCTGTACCTTCATCTGTCGGTGAGGCTCACTGCACATGGGAAGATCCTGCTTTTGGCCTGCCTAGTATTTAACAAATACCACATGTTAATTGTGGTAAATCGTTTATAAAATAACACAGAAAGGGTATAAAATCCAGATAGGCTACGTGTAAAGGTTTTGCATCATCTAATTTGCTTTAAAAATTATAATATGCTAGATCTTACATCAAAATGTACATCAGTTCTTCATCTGACACACAATTTGTGATGCTCTGAATTAAGGGCGAGTCTCTGCTCGTCAAGGAGGGCAGTTAAAGCATTGTGAAGAACTTGAATTTCACTTAAAAGCCCAAAGAATAATGGAACCTTTTGAGAAGCTGACAAGAAGCATTTAAAACAAAAGCTTTTCAGCGTATTTTTTTCATGTTATGTAACATAAAGTCATTCTTTGGAACTCATGACTGTGAGATGGCTTTGAAATCAAGAGAGCAACAAGGTGTAAAAATAATGTATTTTCAAAAGACAGGTATGTGATTAATGAGGTTATTCGGGATTAAAATTATTATTCAAAGAAGTCATGATTTTTGGTAGGGATGCCAAGTCTAATGTTCAAGGACATAAACTAAATAACAAGGGCTGAAGTCTGATAGGTCTTGATGTCTGATAGAAGAATAATAGCCAGTAAATTTTAACACGTAACCGTTTCCAACCAATTTCATGATAGGCCCCATGTGTTTTGTGCTAGATGCACTTCATCAGCGGTGGTTTGGAGAAGTACGGCCTTGGCCTAAGTTTCAGTTCCATTTGCCACCTGATCTCTTTCTGCCTCCATTCTCTTCACTCTTCTTACCTTTCCCGTTGTTGTGGTTTGAGGCTGAACTGACAACGTGGAGATGAATGGGCTGATACCAACGCATTTTTAATCATGGGTGTATTTAATGTCAACGAGTGGCACAACGCCCTTGTTGAGTGGAAGAGATGGTGCAATCATAGAATGGTTTTGGTTGGAAGGGACCTTGAAGCTCATCTCGTTCCAACCCCCTGCTGCGGGCCAGAACACCTCCCACCAGCCCAGGCTGCTCCAAGCCCTGTCCAACCTGGCCTTGAACACCTCCAGGCATGGGGATCCACCGTCCTGGAGAGGTGGGCAGGCAAGCACGGTGGTTTTGAGCCCGACCCCTGCTCTCACAGGGGGGGTGGCCGTGGGGTCCAGAAGAAAGTCGGGTGGGTCATGGTGGCAGTTCCAGCTCTGCGGTGCACGTCTGAGTGTGGGGCCCTGGGGTGGCAGCTCTTCACTCTTGTGTGCTCCTACTGCCTCTACTGGAGTCTCTGTCAGGCCTCACCCCGGACCCCATAGCGTATAGGGCTGGGTAGGCAAGGTACAGTTCTGGTGTGTCCACAGTCCCCTGCTGTCTTTGCTGGTGCTCACACAGCCTGCCCCTCCGGAAGGTTCTCCTCGTGTTGGCAATGACACAACGTTTAACGTGTCACTTATAAGGAAGTAATTTGAAGGTTAACGAAGTTTAACCTGTCCCAGTGCCAAACTGCTACATCTGTTCCGAGGGCACAGTGATCTGGTGGGTATGGCCCAGCAAGGGCCTGCTAAGGGGACAACAGTAATGATCACCTCTTCAACTGCCTCTTGGGAGATATTGTAGCATCACCTCTGGCTTGACACCCTTCATCCAAGAATTTGAAAATAATAATAGTAGTAATAATAATTTTTAAAAATACTATGAAAAAATTAAGTAGTTCAAGTGACATAGGACTCCTCTTGGAGTGAGGCAGATCTGCCCACGTTCTCGTTCTTCTCGTAAGGACTGCAGGTCTTCCTGACCTGGGGTCAGCCTGTTGAGTATGTTCGGAGCAAGTAGAAATTGCTTTGCCTGATTAACTCTTAAGCTCCCTGCTCCTCTGTGAGCTGGGTGAGTAGGGTTTTTTCACAGCATAAACAGAAGTAAACACTGAGGTGCAACGACTGTAAATTTAATTCTAAACTGCTCCCAGGTGAAGACAAAAAGTTAGTGTAAAAGAACGCTCATGTAAATGCATGAGCTCCAAACAGCAAGGTTGCCAGAATGAGCCATTCAAATAATCGTCTTAACCATGACAAAGGTTTTGCTTCGTTCTCATCTTCCCCATAAGCACTTGTGGCTGCTTTCTCAGGATCTGGTAGTTGCGAGCCAAACTGAGCCAACCGTCTGTCAGTCTTTGCTCAACACTGACTCTGCTCGTGAAAGAGGACGGCCTCAAATACTTCCCACCCTCTCCGAAGCCGCGGTAGCATCAAACTTTGTAGAACAAATTGTGCCAAAGGGTAAGTGGGCAAGCCAGATACTAAAAAAAGAAAAAAAAAAAACCACTTTTGGCTGGGACTGAGCACAATCTTCCTCTTCTCTGCCAGCAAATCAAAGAGCTTTTGTCAATAATTGTGCAATATTGTGTGTGGAATAACATAAGTACGTTTTTGCAGTTTTAGTTGTTTATGACAATGCTGTTGTAAAGAAAAGGCTTAATTTGGGTACTACAGTAGACAAAAATGCTGCTGAAGTGACCACATTGTCTTTACTTTGGGTTGCAGAACAAGGCTGAGTAGTAGTATTAGAATAGTATCCCACTGGGAACGCGCGAATGGGATTCAGGGAGCAGAAGACAGATCCTCTTCCGCAGAACTTAAACCCAACAGCGGCAAGACAGAGAAGTCCGTTATTATGCCCATTTTATAGGTTAAGAAGTGAGGAACGTAAATGAAGAGAGTCATTCTGATTGAGTAAAGAGTAAAACTATCTCTGTCCTTCACGGTACGGTACTAGCAGGCGGTAACGGTGTTCCGTGCTTGCTGGCAGACAGTAACGTCTCAAACATTTGAGGTAGCTGTGGTGCTGCAGCTCTGCTCGCTGCCGACTGGTGTGTCCAGTACACTGCAAAACCGGGCAAAAAGCCTCACACTGACACTGATGAAGGGTGGAAATAATGAGGAGCTAGTTTGGCTGTTCCCTTCCTCTGCCAAAGCATCCAGTCCTGGATGCAGCCGGAAAGCAGGTACTGCGCAGGATGGACTGACAGATCCTGGTATTCCTGTCACCCGATTTATTGCTATTTTTCAAACATAACATGAGGTTCTCACTAAAATTTCACCCAACGTGTTATCTCAGAGAAAATCACAGGGTTGCGTTTTGAATCGCTATTGAAGACAGACCAAGCCATTTTGAACAGAGGCCAGCGTTTAAACTGGGTTTTGGCATTTACCTTTTATTTAATACGAGTGGACAGGAGGCTTAGAGTGAACATTTACAGCCAAGATAAATGCCTAAGCACGGCCTTGTTTCGTGTCGTTTGAGTGTTTCGGGTATGATACTGTCTGTGTGCTTTTAGTCCTTGGCCAGGAGGCTGGGTTGGCGGTGCCGGGAGCCGGGGCCAGCCCTGCCCGTCACACCGGGCAGCTTTCGGCCCAGAGAGCGGAGCTGGGGTCTGCCAACGGCCTCGACCTTGCGGGTGCCGAATGGTACTGATCCTACTAGCGGCTACTTAGTAAGAATGGGCAAGATAGCCCTTCTCCCATTTCCTTCCCAAACTGGCTTCCCATCAGATGCTTGGAAGGCAGCAGTTCTCTGTCCCATTTCCATTCTCTTTCCAATTCCCAAGCGGTGACCTGGGGAGGAGTGACTCTCCTCGTTCCCAGAGCCAGCCCTTCCCCACGCTCTTCTCCCTCCCGCTGGGTTTCTGCTGCTCCCGCAGCACAGTCCCGCACCACGCTGCCGAGTACCTCGCCTTCCCTCTCTCCTTTATGTCACGTTGGCCGCTCGCTTCTGCAGAAGTAGATGAAGCCCGATCGGGATTGCTGGATGTAGCGTGCCGCTCGTCGGTAAGACCTGTGTCAGTTGGATCTATTATTTAATTTCTGCAGGGGAAGTGGTGCATGCCAGCCTTGCCTCAGGTTTTTATTATTTTTTTTTTTTGTAATTTCTGCTGTGAACCGGTGAAAATACTGGCAGTACAGTTCCTGAATCCTAAGGGCTGCCAAAACCGTGTCACACAATGCCTCACTCTACTCTATATTCATATTAATTTGCACTGAGACTAATTGGCTATGAAGACTTGATCCTTGCAAAGCACTGAGGCCTCTCAGTTCTAAAAATGCTTCTGTGTAAAGTTCATCAGTACTAAGGCAAACGCGTTCTGGGGACCAGTTCTTCCACCATGTTGTACAGTAGTTCCTCTGGGGAAATGAGTAACTCCCACAGATCTGGCCATTTGCCTGTCAAGATGCCAGAGACCGTTCTATGATAATTTTTTTTCTTCTTTCTTTTTTTCTTTGGTGGTTTTTTTTCCCTTCTTCTATGCAGTGTAGTAGGTGTTCTGCACACATGGAAGAACGGCCTCACAGAACTTATTTTCAAAATATATAACCAAGGTGATGGATAGATTCTAATAAGAACGTAAGTCAGAGCATTTATGTTACTGGTATTAGAGGGAGACAGAGCTACCTATCTCGGCTACTGTTAAAATAGTTTAATATCTGCTGGAAGACGTTCAGAGATTACTCTGATGGGAAATACAAGAACCTGTATAGACGATAAACACTTAAGCATGTGAGTTATTCTCACCGATGCTATGCCTGATTCGGGAAGGTTTACACTAGAAAATACAGTAGCGGTGGGCATATCACTTTGAAGTAGACCGTAAAAAGGAAAGCAAGTTTTCTTTCTTTCTCATAAACTGTGAATCTGAAGGCAATTACTGCAAAGTGTAAAGTTTTCCTTGAAATACTTGACTGTAAGAACAGCCTGCGTTTCACTTGGATCGTAACGAGAATGTGTCGTCAGGGAGCGTGTCCGGCGCAGGAGGGAACGGATGCCGGACCTCATCGGAGAAGTCATGAAGGTGATTGGAAGAGAAACGAATTTAAAAAGTTCAGCGTGACTAGGTTGCATATTCATCATTAGTTTTATAACTGGCAAAACAGGGTGCTTCCAGAATAATCAAGCACCTTAATACAAACCATAGAATAAAATGAAAATGCCGGTTTCCGTCCCGGTGCTATACGCCACCTCTGCTTGGGGAGGGCTTGGATTGAGTGTGAGATAGAAAGGCCTTCCTAGGTCTACGTAAAAACAAAAACATCCTTCCTTATGTAATGAAAACAAATGGTGCTGCTTGCAACTGGTTTATCTGCAGATTTTAAAGCACTTGATCAGCATAATTATGAGTGATGGTTAGTCTCAGGGCACTTTGTAGAGAAGAATTAGGTATTTTTCTTGTTTTATGAAGAAGAGTCCAAGACACAGAAATGTTATGGCCAAAATTTGATTGCTGTCCTCTTATATCTTAGAAACACAACCAGAATATTTAAGGAGTTAGTTTCTGCTTAGTGCACTTAAGGAAAATGACTGGATATATTTAAAAAAAAAAAAAAAATAAAAGTAAAAAATAGTGTTACCTTTTGGAGTTCTTTTCAAAAGCTAACCATTGCGTGCAGGTATTTAAATAGGGACCAGTGGCCACTTTTGTGTATTGAATATTTGAAAATACAGTTCTTCAGGTTGCCAAGAAGCTGTCCCAGATAATTTCAAAGATGACAAAACTGGAACTTCTGAAAACCGGATTGTCACTTTTCCAAGTTAGACCAAACAGATCTGGTAAAAACACTGATGTTCCCAGTTCGCTGTGTAGCCAGTTAATTATCTGCTCAAGTGCTTACTTTTATATATGTGCGGTTTGGTTGTTAAGACCAATTCTGCCCTTGGGATAAGTAAGCGGGTGAAGATAAAGGATGAACACAACAGAAATCAACTCACTGGGGTTTCTGTGCTCATACTGTGCATAAGTTTGTCTCCTTATGTCTTCGTACATCGATGGCGTGGCAGTGTCTTCAAGTGCATCAGTAGCAGTGTGGCTGGTCTGAAAGAGGGATGATTGCTAACTTAATTCCAAAGGCTACTGGAAAGTGACTGTACTTTGAAACCTTAATGGAAAATTTGTTGTGAACTTCTTGGAAAGTCAGTGAGGAGACGTAAGTGAACCAACTACCAACTTGCAATCTAAGTGCTCTTGCTAACTCCCTTAGTAATAATACCTATCTTTCGTGATTTATACCTGCACTGCTTCAGTGTTCCTTTGATCTTACGTTGTTTGTTGTATTCAGTGCTCGCTTTTATGGATCTGATCCAAGACCCTGAAGTCATGGTCCGAGAGCTTGAAGTCAGTCCTCTCTTGGATTTGTTTGGGCAAGAATTCAGTCCAGGTAATGCGAGGCACTTAAGTGAGGCATCTTAGTATCACGCCCATAAATATGCTCTATCATCAGAAGAGAGACCCACACCTCTAATGGAAATACAGATTTTTAGGAATTGCTGAACTCTTCTCTGGAGGTAAATAGCCTGGAGTAACGCACTCCTGATGCACGTGCCTTGAGCTCTTCAACCTCGCTCAGCGTGGAGCTGGAGTCATATCCACACTCAAGTTGTGTTGGTGGTGTTCATTAGTTTGCACAGGCTCTGGGTCAAGACTGTTTGGTGTATACATGGTAATACAAGGGTAATTTGTACTCATTGTCATTCTGGTAACAAAAATGTAGTAATTAAAATACCTGAAACAAAACAAGGTTCTGGAGACACAAATGAATAATCAGCGTTGGCTTATCAACTGCAACGCTGGTTGCGTAAAATCCGCTAGCAAAAATAACAGCGAAATGTACGATGAAGCTAAGCTGTAAGCTGCTCACTTATTATAGAACCATTAGTCATTTCATCACACCTCCAACCTTTCTTTTTTGTTCTTTTAATTTCTTCTGCATAGACTTATTTTTAGAGGAACTTGCTGCACTTGGATTCATGCACAGCAACACAGCCTAAAATATCATCCTTTGAATTAATTCTATTTTTTTTTTTCCTTCTACATCAAAACAACTAAAATTATACTGCATGGCATATCCCAAGCATTACTTCTACCCACCCTCTGTTTTTTATGTATGAAAAATATATGCAGTCAATGTGCAATGGCTTGACTGGGCTAATTCTAGTTAATGGTGTTGAAAAATACTTTGTAGCTCTCATTTATACTGTGCTTTCAAGTTTTAGAATAATTCCTCTGGATGGAACTGCTGGAGACGTGAGGAGGATCTGAAGTGAAGTTCCTTGAAAAGAACCTTAAGCCCAAGCCTGGCGGGGATCCCTTCTGGTGGCTCCGACAGTTGGGCGGGTGGACTCTGTAGGGAATTCCGGGCAGATCTTTGCATACCAGCACGTGTGGGCTTTGGGAGACCTATGAGTATTCTTTGCTTATGCAGTTCTTTGGAAACCATCTTGGGTTCCTTTAAGTTGAAATACATTCTTCGATGTGATGCTACATCAGTTATTAGTCAAGCAACTTCTGGTTAAATTCTAACCTATGAAACATAAAGAACGCAAGCAATAGGACAAGATGAGCAGCATATGGTTTTCAGCAGCCGAAATATTAATTGATATAGCTCTTCATATTAATTTAGATTACAGTAGCGTTCAGTTTCCAACTGATACGACTGCAGTCTCTCTTGAGCACTGTGCAAATATGAAGGG
>RSEF01000022.1:4394885-4410925 GCA_003993805.1 Himantopus leucocephalus
AATGCATGACATTTGAATGTTTAATGAATAGGTTATATGTTGTTTCTATTGCTTTGAGATGTTTTATGTTTGAATCAGTTGGCTAAAGCAACCATTTCTGAACTGAAGCGAGAATACTGACATAGCAGTTGAAACGAGGACTTAACTTGCGTGCTTTTATCGACGGAATTACAAAGAGTCTCTGTTACCTGTGGTTTGTATTGCCGTACTTCCAAGGGTTTTTATTGTTGTGGACTCTCCAAGCCTGGAGTAAATGGTATTCTATGTGCAAGAAGCTTTCATACCTTAGTAACGGAAACAAACTTCCACTGGGAGCAGAGCAGGGAGAGGGAGAGATGAATTTGCCAAATCACAAAGGTGATTAGCACTAAAGAGAACAGACCTTTGAAATCTCAGTCGAGTGTGACCTGAGGACTGGGAGCACTGCCTCAGAAACGCGATGTACCGTACAACGCCTGGCGCGCAGGTAGCCTTAAGGTAAGTGTCGCTGCAGTGATAGAAAAATCTAACGCCTGTACGTGGCCTTGTGCAAACTGCTCTCCCTTTCTTTCTCTCTTTTCCTAATACTATTGCTGTCGTGATACTGTTACTGACAGAAGCTTCCCAAAAAGTCTGGTTTAGCGGTGGTATTTGCTGGTGAGCACAGGAACACAGAGCTGAAAGGAGCAGTGGGGTCTCAGAACCCCATCGCCCATAATCATCAACAGAATGATCCACAGGACCGTCCGCTCCTTCCGCGGGAGCCCGAACCACGGGTATAGGGTTTATTAAACCAGTCGATTGTTTTAATAAGATTACAGGTTTAGTAAATGCAAGAACATCAATAATGTCCAGGTAACATAACGTGATTATGAGCTCAGGTTGCAGTGTCAGCCTGGAACGGAGCAGCTGCTGCGGGCAAGGAGGAAGGAGTTGTCCTGCCCTCACTCATCCACGCCACTTCGGTGGACTTTCCAAGTTAGGACCTGTGCTCTGTGCCCACCATATCTTGTTGTATCTCTGTTAAATGCAAACACCTGGAACTGCCATTGCTTTGGAAATCGCTGTCCTTTGCCAAATAATTTAACACAACAGCGCACATTGTAAATAAGGTGGGTCATGCAGAAAACTAATTGCATTTCCAGTGGCTTTACAAAATGTTGTAGAGGTGACAGAGATCACACGGTAATTGCCACAGTAATCTCTCCTCTCTGTGTTAGGTCATTGAGGGAAATCTTAAATTTACTCTTCATTGCAGTCAAATATTGGAATCTAGCTGGCATCCCCCAGCCATCTGGCGTGCTATAAATCTAGCCAATAACGTGGCTCTCCATCATGAAACTCTAATTATTATTCAAACCTCTCTGATGAGGCCTAAACAAATAGCTTCAAGCAGGTACAAATCTCAAGGGAAGGTCAGGCACAGTATCAAAAGAACACCAGGTCCGATCCTGGGAAAGATAAACAGAACAAAGATATTTTACCCGGCAATAATTTAATCTTCCTTGATTGCTGATTGATTCGATGGACGTCACTAAAAATATGACACTTTCACAGCACCTTAGCCTCTCATCAGTCATTTTAATTTGCACTCTCATATATTTCAAATATGTTCTCAAGGTGACTCTATGGACTTTTTTTCTTTTCACAAATTAGAACTAAAAGAATGATGAGAAGACTGAAACTCAGGAAGTGCTAAACAGATTGGGATTTTTTTATTTAAGCCATAGTAGAGAAATGTTGTTAGTGGAAAAATGAAATGCTTGAAATTTGCAGTTTCTGCTGGCAGAGAGGGGAAGAAAGCTTTTTTAGGGGGTGAAGATTCTTTGCACAGTTTTAGTGTCATCTAATCAGCTTCTCCAAGGCGACATGAATGTGGTAGTACTCATAGGACTTTTCTTCTAGGGAGTTCAAAGCACTTTTCACACAAGAAGTTTTGTGAAGTCTTAAGAAATACAAAGGTGGTGTTTGGGGATCTTGGGCTTGTAGGTATCAGCTAAGGGAGGGCTTCCTCTTCAAAACAGTATTTAAGGTTACGCGAAATTTTAGGCGTGTACTGAAGGCCGGTAGAAGTCAGTGGGCGTTTTGCTGAAGTACGTAACCGAGTGCTTCGCTGTGATGGGATTTTGATAGAATATGATATAGGGCATCCTATTGCAGATGGTCATCTTGAGAAACAGGGGTGAAATGAATGTTTCAGATCTGTGGAGTGTGGCAATGACTAACGTACTAACCACTGCTGTCTGTATCAACCTGGAAAAGACACTACAGTGTCATTTGGATCATATTGTGGGACTTCAGGAGAGTCTTCCATAGCCAACGCTGGATCGCACCTCCTTCTGGAAGGAGCAGGAGCTCTGGAACGGAGCAGGTAACAGCATGGGACGCTTCAAGATGAAATCGCAGAAAGAATTTGGACAGGAAAGTCCACTTTGATCAGGATTTCAGCTTAAGACTTGAGCTAGAAGAGATGTCCTTACCAATACAGAGCTATGAGAGAAACGGTCAGCTCAAGGGAAGAAACTTTCATAGAAATAGTAAAAATACTAATTTGGGGAGCAAAATTAAGTCTGTGTTGAGTGAGAATGATGACACTCAAATAAACAATCACTTAATCAACAGTGTTTTAGCGGTGCAAGTCAAGGCAGATCTGAGCACTGCAGCATAATGCGTAACAGAAAACACCAACTTTCTGAAGCCGTGACGTGGCTGTAGCGTGTGAGGTGTCCGCAGACAGTGCTAAAAATGTAGCGAGGGTTTTGCATTTTGTAAGACTTTCATAACTTGTAGCATATGTCTTCCTCAGGCAACTCATATTAGCTCCTGACTGGAATATTGTAGCTCGGGGAGGCTGGAAAGTCATTTTCATTATTTTCTGACTGCTGTTTCGGTGCTCGAGATATACTTTTTTTTTTGCACAGGTGATACACTTGTGGAAAATTGCAGCCAGACAGAATTGGTATGAAATGCAGATAGCTGTATACCCTTCTAAATTGTAGTGTTTGAGCACCTTAGAGATGATAGGAAATTAATAACGCATTTTACAGAGAAGGTAACTTGATTTGCTCTGAGGGTGTGTGTCTGACTGGAGCAGGAATTGAACACAACAGAGCCCTGCACTGGTTTCTGTCTTCAGCTTATCGGTCTGAGGAGTGAACCTGATCAGCTTATGGCAATGACACAATTTCCCCTTTTGTAAATGGCGATGATGTTACAGAGCTCCTTTGGACAGCTCTTGGAGACGGACACGCTGATTGAAATGTAAAAATGTCATTATCACTGTTTATTTTCCGAGTTACGAGGTAGTGCTTCAGTCACCTGCCAGCACCCTTCTTCCTGAAGACATGCAGAAAGAAGTTATAATTCTAATTCTAACAAAATTCCCGATGTAAATATCACAAGGTCTTTAGTATTTGCCTCTACTTACTAAAAGAGCAAGGCAAATAAAAATTAGATTAATAAGTTTTGACATTGAAAAGGAAACCTGTTCTTCACTTTCTTGGTACGTATGATGTGTTCATTATGCTGGAAAGAGGTAATTTGCCGTTGAAGGCCAGCCCGGGGCATCGCCAGGTGCTGCTGGGAGCTCTGAAGCGTAGACATCAGCAGGTGATTTTAGTGTCTGAAAGAGGTTCTTATTCATTCCTTTGTTTCTCTTGTTTCTCAGACATGGGTGTTTTTGAAGTTTTGAAATTCTGAAATCCACGCAGCCGGACAGACTTTCAAGTCCTGACATAAACTAGAAACGAATTTGGTGGAAGATGTAGGATTTCACCTTCCTGCATCTCCTAAGAATCCGATTTTGAATTGTTTTGTCAGAGGCTCTTTAATTTTTAAAAATTCAGTATATATTTTTCTTGTCTTTTTTAATGAATAACAGATCTAGATCATCCGTGGTGGACATGAACAATCTGTCCATAATATGCCTTTCGGGTTGTGGGGCTGGAGCTAGGCTTGAAAATCGGGTGGCTTTTGGGCCAGGACAGAGACAACAGCACCGGTGGGTCAGGTGGGTTCAGGGCACTCCGACTTGGGGGCACCCCCGTGTCCCCCAGCACAGTCTCCTCAACAGGTACCTTGCTTATCCCCATCAAACGATTGTTAACTATACAGTTACTTGTTTCATGATGTAAAGTTGCATCTTAAAATTACCTTTTCACTGTAACATACACACTGGATCAAGAAACGGAGTGATCTTTTACGTCGATTAGGACTCTAAACTCTGATCTGAGTTTGCGCAAACGAGTCTGTCTCTCATTCGTGCGAACACTTAACTCCAACTCGGCTAATGAGAAACGAGGGCATCTCTCCCTGCCGTAAAAACGAAAACAAAGAACTGGGATTATAGTCTTTGGCCCTGATTCAGGAGGACGTTTCCGATTATGCTTGCCGTAGAGCTTCAGTAACCGTACTCATAAGTATTCACGTGCAGCACCGCCTGTGAGAGTTTGAAGTAGTCTTTGTGGACAACTTTGATCATCTTCAAACTGTAAAATTTTTTTTCCCATGCTTCAATAGTCATACCAGATCTTTTTTTGAAGAAACAAACGGTAGTATCAAGGAAGTCTGGACCAGTTGTAGACTAACAGACAGATGTTCTGAAAGTCCAGAAGCAGAGCTTTATTGAGCTCGTGATCACTGTTGTGTTACAATAATAATGCTTTGAATACTCCCTTTATCTACTCTAGGGCAATGCATGAAGGAAGTCAAGTAAATGAGAGGGTTTCTTCCACCTTCTACGTCTGCAGCGCCGGTCTGTACCTCTGCGGTCATTCATACTTCGTCAGTGCACTACCAGTAGTACCAATTTAATCTTGATCAGATGTGGGTATAGGATTGCATTTCTTTCAAGCTAGAGCACAAGATAATGACCTTACTCCATCCTTGCCAGCTGACGGACGCTGCTGGCTGTGGAGGGACAGGCGGTACCCAGTCTGGGCTAAATTCGGAGCAGCACGGATAGGAAAGACAAACAGCATCCGATCTAGCATAAAGCCCGTAAGACTCGCGTGGTTCAAACATCGGGTTTTTTGTAATCAGATTATACTCACAAGACTGAGTTTCTCCCACATCATTGCTTTGCATCATGTGGCCACTGCGGTTTTCATCTGCTTCTCGGAGCCCTAAAGCGAGATTTGCTGTATCATTGAACTGTGGCCTCAATGTCAGCCCTTTCTGCTTCTCTACCAACCCACAGATTATCTCCTGCAGGTCCTGTATGACTGTTTATGCTGCCTGAAAGAAAACAGACATGATTTTAGCCGGGAGGGAGGGATAAAGGGAGAAGATGTTTGAGGCACAGGGGTTTTAGAATTGTAGGTACAACCTTCCAAACTTTGGGTTTAATTTGCTTATTATATGTTATTTGTATGGCAGAAACGTCCTGTGATTCTAAACAGAGTTTGGAAATCCGTGGTATTTTATGCTGGTCAAACAAATATGTATGCTTTCAGGACTTAAAAATAAAAAACCTCACCAAGCACTAAGGAAATCTAGCAGATAGTGTAAGAAGAGTGGGAGGTCTGTACCCAGCTCTGCTACTGATCAGTCGAATGTGCCCAGAAAAAGCCCTTCACAAGTGTGTTCATCTGATTCTTTTTAGATTACAAATGCTCTGGAGTAAAAATTCTCCTTTACTAAAAATTTGCACAGTAGCTCTCATGATACATGGGCTTTTGCTCTTTAGATATTAGTATTATTTATAAATAATAAATGAAAATGATGTTTTCTACAGTTTGCATTTGTTTCAATGAATGTTCCTTTTCCTCCTTCTATTACAAGAACAAGTAAATAGTAATATCTGATTTATATGGCTTCTGTGTAATGATACATCTGACAGCTCTCTCCGGCAGTCGTATGCAGAGCCTTGATTTCCCAACACTGTGAATGAATAATGCCATTCTTTATTAATTATTCCTTAAAATGCAGATGATTTTCAAGATGCCTCATCGGCTTCTGGTGTTTTATTCCGTTCCTGAGTCTTCCATTGAAGTTTTACCAGTGCGTTGATCATTCTGGGGATGTACGACAGCCTTGTGAAACTCGCTGGGAAGCAGAAAAATGGTTAAGAGGTGCGTTAATGGAGCTTTGAAAGCCAACACAGAAGTGTTGTGAACGCAAGTGTGTTAACTAATGAGAAGCGTGTGGATTGATCAGGCAGGAGTTTTAGTTTTTGACTGGGTCCCTGGCTCCTTGTGTGACCTTGAATAAATAATCTCGCGTGTTCATGTCTCAGTAGCTGCATCTTTAAAATAAGTGTAAATAGAAGTCAGAAAGGGAGTGACAGTTTAATTACTGCCGGTGAAATGCATGGTAGTATTGCAGAGAAAGGTGCTGAAGGAACACAAAATACTCGGTGTGTTCCGTCAGTCAAAGTGAGAGGTTGAAAGCGGTTCGGCAGTGTCCTCCCAGGGGCCTCGGAGAGGCGGCGGTGGCTCTGTAGGTGACTTGGACAACGCGTGGCCCAGCGCGTGGTTCGTGAATTCTCACGGCTGAAGCCGAACCCACGAAGCTGTGGAAGTTTTCTGTGACTGTCAAAATGGTGCACAAAGCAATAGAAGAAAACTCAGAGTCTTGAGAGTCTTTCCTTAACTCTGTTTCCACATAACGCTCCATTTTTTTAGCCCAAATCCCTCGTGAATTCACTGCCGAAAACCAACAGCAGTTGGTTTTATCTGCAACGTATAGAAATGGAGACTTGGGGTTTGTTTTTGCAGTCACCAGACAAGTGCTGTTCTGAGTAGTAGTAATTTATTGAATTGAATTATTTCTGGGAAAAAAACCCTGTATTTAAGTAGTCTCACCACACACAAAATGTTTTTCCCTCCTTGAGCTGTACTTATGTCTCTCTTCTTCTCCCCACCCCTCCCAGTCGTCACCCTGTGAATGCTCCAGTGCATTAATACATTTAGCGGCTAAGTAATACATGGAAAATAAGCAAAGCAAGACAATAATTACCCTGATGAAAAGGCAGTAACAGTAAGAAACCTCTGAGTAGTGAGTAACAAAGTATTCAACACTGAATTGAAGTGTTGTGCTTCAAAATTCTAAGTTATTTGAAACTTACCTAAGACGTTGGTTTCACATCTGATGCGTTCCTGCGTCACTGGTGGTATGAAACCGTGTGTGCCCCTGGGTGGTTGTCTCTGGAGTCTGGAATTTGAACGGGAGTTTATGTTGTGTGCGTGTTTGAAACCTGGTAGAGAAACAGCTATGAGAATAATCTCAGTCTTTAAAATTTCCTCTTCTTTTTTAATGTTGTCAGAAGGCACGTGTGGATGTGAAATTTACAACTCACTCAAGTTTTCCCCTGACGATTTAAAAACTATGTTCGAGACGTTTTACCACTGAGAGTAGCTTACAGGAGCCTGGGGACACATTGGGCAAAATCTGAAGTACGGGAACAAGAATTAAATCGTGTTCTGACATCACTGATGAACTGCTGGTGAGGCGGACATTGATGTTTCTGAGTTTAGTACGCATCCTAAACCAGTAGATGGAGCTTTTAGTAATAGAGTTTCTAGGTGTTCCTCAATTATGAAGGCTTCTTAAAGCACATTTTAAATAGACAAAAGCATATTAAGTGTATACAGCTCTAGAATAGAGAATACTACTTGTATGACAGCATCTTTATTTGTTTACGCTGAGTCCATCGTATTTTGAGAAGCGGCTCAGGAACTTCCGTGCAGACACATTGGTAGAAATATTCGAAGGCATTTCTGCCCAAGTTCCCAGGTAGCAAATACACGCCGGGAGTTGAAAGAGGTGAGCTTTCCCGTGAGCTGCGAAGCCCGACGTTGTACAGTGGTCAGATTTTCAGGGGGCATTCAGATAATTTGAAAATTTGCCTTGTAAATAAGGAATCGGAATTTAAAAACTGCTCAGCCTTCAACTACCTGTGGAAAAAACAAACACCGTGATTACATTTGATCACTGTGTTTAGGTATGGAAATGGGAACTGACTACTTTTAAACCTGTGCCTATAGTTTTGTATTTTGAGGTCTTTACTGTGCAGTAGCATATGAAAAGGAAGTTTACACCAAGTTAAATTTCTAAGGAGTATAATTTTGTCGGTATCATTAGGTTGGTAAGCCCAGGGCATTGCTTCTATGTAGAAGAAATAATTTTTTTAGATGTAGCATATGATCTGGCATGGAAGATTGAATTATTTCAGCAGTTCAGTTTCAGTACAGCATCTAACGTCCAGCCATTTCCAGCAGTGATCATATTCTGCTTTGCCATGCTTTTTATGATTGTAGAATTTATTATGTTGCTTCCTGCCAGTGAAATGTTCTCGTGATTACCCTGTCACGTTCTACGTAAGGACGTGGCAAAGACTACAAGTGCATACTTCAGTGGAAAGGTTTTTTTTTTTTAAGACCATCCAGACCCCGCAGATTGTCCTTTCTTTGCTAATTTCATTTAGCATTTTCTCTAGCCGAGGTCTGCACACCCAGGTAGCTCCTGGCTTCTGGGCGGTGGTGAGTGTTGTAGATTCTGCAAACTTTCTGTTGAAAACAAAACGAAAATCCCCATAACAAAACTGACTTTAAACTCGGTGACCTTGAAATGTAAGTCCTGAGCTCCTTTTCTCATGCTTTGGTCTGTTGTCCATCCCGTTGAAGCCATGAAGATGCTTCCCCATTGCCCTGATTGCGTTTTGGATGAAGGAACAGCAAATTCTACTGTTCATAATGCTTTGTGGATAGGAATTATGTGATCCAATGCATATAATTTTTGTAGATCAAATTGTATCACCTAGTTTTCTCTTATGTGATTTGACAAACGTGGCTACTGTGACCAGCTAAATGCTGAAGGATACCACCGTTTCTGCTGGGCGTCCTTTTGAACGGGGCTAATTTATTACAAGTGAATGATGGAAGATGTGCCCCTGGATTTTATGCTATACTGTTTTAGGCTCCAGTATGGTTAATTCAATTCAAGTCATGGCAGAAGTTCCCAACGGGAACCGGCGCATCTCGTTTCTGTTTCAGCTGAAGCCGGTGCCAATTCTGGCACCGACTCACAGGGTTTGGATTTGGCTCCTGTGGCTTGGGTCGGTGCTAGAGAGATCAAAGAGGTGTTGCCTTCACAACCAACCCTCAGTGCTAGAAGAACTAGTAGCTCATTTTAAGGAGTAATGAGCAGATCTGGGACACAGCGGTTCCTTTTCATGAATACAAAAGTCCACGTACGTTCTGGTGTAGGGAACTGAAAGGGTCAGGGGAGAATAGTATAAAATAGATGCAATTTTGTGGAGTCTTGAAAGGGAGCGGGCAGAAGGATAGGAAGACCTGATAGTATTAAAGAGCCAAACTGCAGAAAGGGATAATTTTTAGTCATTATGCACCAGATTTTCCAAAGAGGAAAGTATCTTCTGGATAAAGTCTCCTGAAAGCAAATGGGACTTGAGTATTTTGAATCGCGTAATTCCACTTTGGATTTTCAAAAGAGTTTAGTATGTGGGATGCTGATTAGAGGCTATCAGAAGATGAAAGGAGGTGGGGAAAAAGGAAATTATTTTCTTCTGCTGAAAGTTTTGATGAAAATGAAAAGCATTTTGCTTTCAGATTTGATTTGCTTAAATTTAGGAAATACAGGAAGGAACAGGGTTTTTAGGAAGAGGAGTAATGATGTACAAGCAATATAAAAAGCACCAGACATTAGAAGGAGTACATTTTTTTGAAAAGCAGAGAAAGTCGATCAGATCGCGTAGACCATTTTTTTTCCCCCCTGGGTGATCAGATAATATCACGGTGCGGTTGTTTGACCTTGGAGCACCTTAGCCACGAAGCAAGATGTAGCCGCGCAGGACATTGCCAAACAGTGCTCTTTATTTAGAAAAATGCTAACACCTGAAATTTCTAGGTCTAGGATCAGCGTTTCACATCCTGTATAATATCTGTGGTTTATTCTTAATTCAGGAGCAGTATTAACAATGTGAGAGCCAAGCTTTAAAACGGTATTAACATATTCTTTAATTTCTGTGTCATCTCACAGCCTGTCTGCCAGCGGCCGATGACAAGGGATGGGCGACTCTGGGCTGTGGTATAGAACTTTCATAGGCTGCACGATTTATAGATCCGCAGAGATTTATAGTACCATTGGCTCAAATCCTCTCTCCAGGGAACGTTTTCCAGAGCTAGGTAATTACCTGAGTTCTGAAAGCAATGTGCCATCATCAAATACATCCTGAAGGTCTCCTTCCCCTTATTCTTTTTACTGTAACTATCTCTAGTTTGAAAGCCAGTTTCTTTTTTTGTGAGCCTGGAATAGCTTCCCTGCGGTGTTTGTCTTGGGTTGCGAAAAAAATTCCAGATGCCGGCAAAGAGCATTGCTAACAAGAATTTACCTGTGTGATTCAATGAACAGAAGCATCCCGCAACCGTATGATCACGTAATTACTGCTGTCATATACAACAAAATACGGGCATGAAATACCAAGTGTTCGTTTCTGACTGGAATTTCTTGATCCGTGTAAGCAGCTCCAAGGGCAGCCGAATCGATGGACTTGTGGCTCGCAGTCTCGTAGACCGGCTGTGTACTTGGCGGGCAGAAAGAGCCAATTATTGTCAAGTTGTTTTGGTGGGGTTTTTTTTTTTCTTTCTTTGCAGAACGTTCACATTGTTACTTGAGTGTTGTGAAGTGTAGTCTTGAAGTTTATCAGGTGTGTCTTCGTACATGCTTTTGTACTCCGCGACATTCTCGGGACTCTGACATGTCCCGTTTTACTACCTAGAAAAGTGACCGCGTGCAGTAGGGCAAAACAGTGCTCGGCACAGGTCGAGTTGTAAGACGTGTGTTCTGCAAGCTAAAAAAGCAGGTCCGATTGTGAAAAGCGTCTATTAGCAAACTGGCGACGAAGGTATCCAACGCACACTTGATGGCAATATGTCTTTTATGCGTAACGGTCTTTATGTTGTCCCTGGCGTGTCGAAGAAAGAGCATGGGGGTGCTTTTTCATAGTCCTTTCCGTTCTTTTCCGCTTCTGAAGCGAGCATGCAGGCAGATTAGAAAGATCATGAGATGATTTTATTGAGGTTCCCCCACTAGAGAGCTACTGTGTATGTTCGTGGAGAAATTTCACCAAGTGAAAAGCCTCAAAATCGAATTTGGAGTATGAATTCCATTTTCCAGAAGGACTGATACGCCAAAGGCTGGGATTCACCGGGTTTTATGCTTGTAACCTGCAGATGAAATCAGTGGGAAATCAGGAGTGTCTATTGAATGTGGCCCAGAGGAGTCAGAGCCTCAGAGGAGTTCCCTGGATTCGTAGCCATTGGAAGAAAAGAATGTTATCCGGTGTGTGGGCAAGAATTCCCCAAATGGGGAAATCTCTGTCGTCCATTTACAGTCTTTCTGAGGCGTCCAGTCACCTCGGATGGACTAGTCCGGCCCTTTGGTCTTTATTTCCACTGCGGCCGTTAGGCAAGCTAATAGAAATAGAACTTGTCCTTTTTGCCCTCTGTTTAGCATCGTGCCTCGAGCACAAGAGTCATTGAGCGTAATGTTCATCCAGTAAATACAAGTGAAAAGGATACTATTCATTTGCAGTTCTATTAGTGGAAGCTGCGGTTAACAATTCAAATCTAGGGAGAAAGATAATTGCAGGAGCTGATTGCCAACCATCCTCCTATGTTGACTCACAGGGCAAAACGACTGAGAGTGAGAAAGAGAAGCTAAAATTATAGTACAACTCTCTGAGGAATATTAATGTAATAGTTTTAACATGATCCTGCTCACATTTTATCAAGTAATGTTAATAAAAAGGATGGCTCTGGTAATTTTTGCAATATCACATTTTCCCCGGAATAATTGTGACTCGACACTGACTTTGCAAACTAATGAAACTTTTACATTTCTGAATGTTTTTATAATTTTTGTTATTTAGGTGAAGATTATACCTTTGGGCTGAGAAAGTGCATTCGGCAATTTTAATCTTGTTTGCTAAAATATTTATGTGCAATACTCTAAAGATACTGTACAGTGAAGGATCTTTCTCTGTGGGAACATGTACTTAGGAAATCTCTGGGATTGCTTTGAGAAGCTCATTAGCTATGCAGAGTAGGTTCATTTGGGGTTAACGCAAATATAAATTTTTCATTACAGCCCCAGTCAAGAATCTGGGCCCCAGTGTGCCTGGCACTGCCCTTGCTTTGTAAGAAACATATAGCCACGTCCCTCGAGAACTAACTGCCTGCTCGCTGGATGGATTACCGCAGCAGATGAAACACATGAGGAGGCAACAACAGAAGCAGCAGAGCTTGGCTAAACAGCAGAATTAACAGTTCACTGCCTACACGGCCAATTGTTGAATGGTTTGTAGACGCTGAACGGAAGATAAGACTTAGCTTAGAATCTGCATGCCCTCTGCAGTGTTAGTATTCAGCCCGTGCTGGCAGGAACGGAGCGACGATGCAGATGCTCTGAGCTTCGGCAGCAAAGTGACTGATTTAGGGACCTGAGCCACTTTCTCGGTTGCCTTAGAGGTAGGTCACGTAATAACTCTGTGAGAGCCTACAAGGCTGCTAAAGAAATAAGAACCGGCTGTAAGTCTGATCTGAGAAGAAGCAAGTGAATAACAAAGGACGCTGTTCCAGCTATGTCCGACGTGATTGATTACGTGTGGTTTGGCTCTGCCCAGCCGACGCTCCGTAGCCTCTCTGGTTCCTCCGTTGTGGGATCTGATGTTCTGCGTGGTTTATTTCTCCAGCTGGAGGCCCTGCCTGTAGGTGTAATATTGTTGGCCGGGCATCTGGCTCTTGAGCTAAAGAAGTGCCACCATCCAGCGAGCAACTCGTAATAAGCTGCTGTTCTCTCAGCTGACTTACCTACAAACCGTACACCCTGCGTGGCTCAGACAGACATTAACCCTTTCCTATAGTGGGGCAAAATGGGCTTTTTTATGCTGTCATTTCCAAGTCAGACTATACTTTTCTTCACTCCCAATGCATTTCTAGCTAAGCTCGTTTCTAGCTCTCCTGCTTTGCCCCTTGTCTTAAACCCAGCTTATTATTTGCTACTGTTTGCTAATGCTTCCCCCCTACACAGCCAGTGCGTTTTGTACACAAAACACACAAAACAGAACTAAAAATGTCTGTTAGGTTGACTTTCCCCTCCTATGCTAGGCAGCTTAATGAGGCCAGTCCAGGATAAAAAATATTAGCATCTGCTGTGTGGAGCAGCAGAGAAAGCTAATGCAATGCATTCAGGTAGGTCTTATGTATTCTGTCAAAAGAAAGTACCTCCTGGGTGTTCATTCCTGCAAATGAGATATAAAATAGTTTCACATTTCCCTGGGGCACCGGCACCGTTCACTTCATCAGGCTGCAGTGGACATAGATCCATTAAAAGTTTTAAAACTAATCATCTGCTCGGTTATGATAGCCTCACCCCGCCTGGCAAGGTATTGTCAGCTCTCCGTCACTCTGTCACCGGTGCTGGTTGGCCGTGGTTAGAAGCGTAGCTATTTTTTGCAGCTATTAACAATCTAATTCTTCCAGTCTTGGTTCCTACCCGCCACCTTCTGAACACGCGTTGGATTCAGTTCTGTAACGTGTACAGTACCCAGAAGAAAAAGGTCAAGGAAGGATTATTTTTTTTTTTTCTTTTCCAACATATATCCTCAATAGACGTGCGGAGAGAGAGCCAGCTCGCTAGGGTGAGTTGTTTTCGTTCTCCAGTGTAGCTGCAGTGGTACCTGCTGAAAAGCTGATGCGGTAGTACGTTCCATGTTGTAAATTATACACAGCTCATTAGACCCCCCTAAAGAGATGTGAATTCTTTTCATGGGGTACTGAATGCCTTCCAGCTCTCATTGAAGTAAATAGAAATCAGAACTCGTAGGATCTGTGTTCCGGGGACTTACTGGGTCTGTTGCTGACCCCTGCGCAAGGGGCCGTATGGCACGGAACGAGTCCAAGCGGAGAAAAATTGGATGCTGACGGAAGATTGTAAGATAGGCATGAAAAGTACAGTATCTTGAAGGTACTAAGTTTGAAGATAATAAGACTTTGAAAGCTGACTGATAGTTTTAAACAGCTGATATTTTACCATGTAGGAGTGGCCCTTTCATGCTTCTAATGTGAAAGATACCCTGCATCCGCTTTTTACTTTCCCCAAGACATTGTTTTCTCTTCTGGTGAACTCATCTCAGCTGAATCTCAGCTTTAAAAGTCCGCACATCGTATGCTAGAAACTGCACAGAACACAAGAGACAAGGCTGTCCCTAGGAATCGGCAACTCCCAGGGAGACTTTTATAAAGAAATGAAAGAGATTCTTATTTAAAACAAAGGAAAAAGATGCCTCAATGCAGCATGTGTTTCAAATGCCGCTTCCCATATTAGTGGTCTTTGAAGTGAATGTACTGATTCCGATCAGGACAGCAAAACATCTTTTAAAGAGGAGTTTATTTGGCTGTTATAGGAAGGGATATTTTTAGTTTGTAAGGCAATCATTGTTTTCTCAGTGCATGCAGGTGTGTGCGCGGGGAAAGGAGGGTGGGAAGCCTCGTTACCTCGATTCCCAGTGCAAGTAACCTTCCTGGTTGGGATCCAGTAATATAATCCAAGGTGTTTCTCCGACAGCATCATTGCAGAGAATGCAGTTCTTGGCTGTGTGGGAAAGACAGGCGCGTTCTAAACATACGCAGGTAATATATACATGTATGTCTATACAAGAAGTGTTTGCATCCCAGTCATATAAAATTTCCTTGGACTGCAGTTTTAAAACATCTGCTGCCAAATGTATTGCAGGGTCAAGGTGCTCTGAGAGTTACTGAGTGAAACCATTATTATAATAGCTAGCGGTAGTTCTTACCACAATATAGAGATGTCCTTAGTGATTTACACCTATATTTCATCAGTTGTATCGTAATAGAGCTTTTTCCCGTGTGAAGCCTGTATTCAGAGGTCGGGGGAGCTAAACTGAATTTGGAGTTGTTTGTTAAAATGCACAAAGGGAGAGGAAAGCACAATATATTGTTACAATGATTAACACCGTACACTCCATTAATACATTCTAAAGCCAGAAGGGACCATTAGCACAGAGAATCATTTAGGCTGGAAAAGACCTTTAAGATCATCGAGTCAAACCGAAAACCTGACGCCGCACATCTTGTCCCGCGTCCTGAGTCCACAGGCTGTACGTTCCACCCGCGGCTCTTGAACCCCAATAACTTCTGTTCGATTAATGCACGCTGCCCGGGCGGGCAGTCAGTCTTGATTTGAACATTCCAAAAGGAAAAGATGCCGCCGCTTCCCTTGGCAGTTTGTTCCGGTGTATAAATAACTGCGTAAATCCCGACTTCTAGTTTGTATGAGCCTGGCATTTCACATCCGGCTACTGTTTCTTTTGATACCTTTCTGTACTCGATTTTAAAAATCTCTTTGGTGCTCTCTCTTTGCTTTCTCACAAGGTACGTATACACGATAAGCGAGTCACTCGTCTTTTTGAATGGGCTAAACAGACTGAGGTCTTAAGGTCTCTTGCTGAAGGACGTTTTCTCGAGCCTACCTGTCATTTTTGCCTGTCTTGCTTTACTCTTCCAGTTACCCAAAATCCCCCGCGACTTCCAGTACCAAACTGGACATCGCTGCTGCATGCTTCTCTTCTGTTCGGTACCTGCTTTTCCTACGTGTTCCAGGATCCTCCTGATCCCTCGTGTGCGGGCCGAGCGTTGAAGCCCAGGGTGGAGGGCAGTGAATAGGGGAGAGGATGTGTAACTCCATGTTTTACAGAGGAATCTGCTCTCCAGGCAGCGAGAGCGGAGTTTAACCGGCTCAATGGGCTGAAACACGTAAGCTGAATCGGGCGGGATCTGCGGCTGGAGTTGTGCGTGTCTACTTTTGGCGTGTGTCGTGTGAGTCTGCAAACCGGTGTAAACAGAGAGGGGGAACTCGAGATGTACACTTTGCATACACCTTTCTCCTCAGATGAACCCGTCCGCTGCTCCTGCTCGTGCCGTTTCACACCCCAACTCCTTTTCCGGAAAGCGAGCGTGTGGGTTACCCGTGAAACAGCCTAATAGTGACCTGCTGGGGAGCAGCTCTGGGGGGGAAAG
>RSEF01000022.1:4411025-4423005 GCA_003993805.1 Himantopus leucocephalus
TTCCCACAGCTCTGCCAGCGTAGAACTGGCTCTTCCGGCACGCCGCATCATACTTGACCCCCGTCGTCGAACTGGGACCAGGCTACTTGCTGTGAAAAGTAGTTCTAGTGAAAAGGTGTCTGCTCTTTCACCACTGCGTTCAAAATTTTCCTCTTGGTAATTTGTTCCTTTTTTTGATCGTCCATAGATCCTTCGCAAAGTGTTTGTCTGTGTTGATTGAAGAATCTCATAGTCAATTCTATTTCAGAAAAAATGGAAAAAGCTAGTACAGGTAAAGAACTTCATAGTAGTTAACTGATAAAATCTGTTAGAAAAATGCTTTTTTGCATCTTTTTGTTTGTTGTCCTCTTCTGAGGAGAAATTTCTGAAAGCTATCTGAATGGAAGGCCTTTAATTAACGTATTTTTGCCTCGATCTACTGCCGTTCATAACTGGGACCTCAGAGTTGTATCAGCTTTAATTAAATGTTCTCCACACCTCCATAAGATGGCACGACCCGATAGTGAGTATATTGAATATGGGATTTCCAAATCCCACTTTATTGATCTCACTCTCCTCTGACTGAAGTTGACAGTTACCGTTCTCAGTGACTTGAATTAGAGCAGATGGAAGTCAAAACTGTGTGTTTTTTGTAAACCTTGCTCTAAAGGAAGTCTTTAGCTCATGTGATGCGCAGGTGATGGTCGGGGTGGGACTCAAGAATCCACATTCTGCTCTTCCTCGCTTTCTTCTCTTTATGCGACCATTATTCAGTGGAACTGAAGGAGAAGGAGACACAGACGCAGTGAGAGCAAACAGGGAATTCCTTCCCTCTTCTGGAAGTACAGAATTAAGAAAAATACAAAAGACAGTGCTGAGGAACTCTGAGCCGAAGGCCAGAGGCTTCACGCAAATGCTCCGAGAAAGGTAAATGGATCTTTTGGATGGAACTAAATGGAACCGGTTTTTGTAATGCGCTTATATTTACCAGTGGGGAGAGGGTTGCCCTTAGCCGTGTCCTTTCCTATCTCTGCATAACGATGGCCGTGCAGTAAATCACCGAGATTTTTGGCCTGACCAGATCTTTTTAATTACAGTAAGTGCTTAGGAAAGTTGGATTTGATCCATTGGGGAAAAACGTAAAGGACTCTAAACTTGTATTTCCACACCATAGTTACTAGTGCTGTGTTTACTGTGCTGTAACTAACCTGTGGCAGCAATCATTATGTTTTGAACACAAAAAAATTAAGAGATTCTTCTTTAATAGTTTTTCAGCTGCGATCGGGTGGTTTCTGCTACGGACGCACAGTCTGGTCTATCGGTTTCCAGGAGGTGAGCGCACGCCGAGTTAGAGGCTGCTGTTAGGTGAGGGGAGGTGAGGTCCGGAATAACCAGTTAGCTGATTATAAGGTGAATTTGGCCGTCGCTTGCAATACAAAAAGTATGAATTCTGAAATAATGTAGTTATAGTGATTTTTTATTTTTTTTTCTTTATTTCTTTTTCTTTCCTCTTTCTTCAGCTGAAAGGAAACATTCAGTGGTAAGCAAGTCTGAAATTGACTTGGATACTAATAAAATAAACGTGGAAAGCTAGGAAATCGAGGGGGAAAACCAGATAAATGATTTGCCTAAGTCCACTCTTACGGTCTGTCAGATTTTAAGTGTGGATCACTGCGGTTTGGTCCTGTGACCTGACTGGTAGGATGTGAAACTTGTGTCGAGATTCCGAGCCAGCTGTGCTGGTCCTGCAGCTTTTAATGCGTTGTGTTTCGCTGGATCAGGCACTGGGTGTCACGTGAAAATAGACCTGTTTGTTTTCTACTTCTGATTGGATAGAAATACAGCTAAAATGATGCTGAAGACACTTTTTAAATTGAATTTAAATGAAGTTGCTCGCTATGAAATACTGGAATTATGGAGAATGAAATTCTATATTTGGTTATTGTGCTATAAAAGCAATAAAGGAAACAATACCAAAATAAAATCAAGAGATGAAGCATCAAATCTGTGTTGGAGTAGATAATGAGCTCTCGCCTGGGATATGGGGCGGCTCCGGGAAGCTGTGTTTGGAACCTGATGGTCTTCATGGCCTCATTGTAGAGAGAATGTTGCAAAACGGCAAAAGCAGTGCTGAGGGCAAGCTGATCTTTCTTAGTCACATAGAAATGCGCGAAGATACAGTAGAGGAGCCCAATCTGTGTTTTGGGGGAAATTAAAAGAATTGCGAATGAGAAGGTATGATGCTGATCACTGGTCCTGCGTGCCTACTGCCATCTTCCTTCATGTGAGACGTGCATCCGTGTAACACGTCTGCGTTGTCGTGGCGGCGGAGCGCCAGGAGGGAGGTAGATGCTCAGGGGCCATCAGGTCTACTCTGTTCTGTACATTAGGAGTACCGGGGGGAAGGCGGGCAGGGGGAGAAGGGGGCTTGTTTAGCAAAACTGGCACTTGTATTATTTCCTTCTCGTTTTCTCAGCAGGGAGGTTTTCAACTTCCATCAGCTTTTCAATCGTCTGAAGTACTGGCATGTGTATAGAGGGGTTTTTATTTGGTTTTCCCCACCCTAAATTGCTTGGTCTGATGTATAATGATGCTGTAAAATGAATAGTAGCAATAATGCTTTCTCAACAGACCCTGTAAGCCTGGCTTTATTTAGAATGCATCCATCATGGGCGATATTAGCATTCTCCGGCTCTGGCTGCAGCGTAGAGGAGTCTGCTGTGCGACGGCCCCAAGTTATCGGTATCGTTATGAGCGAAATACAAACATCGCCCTTTTTTGTACTCTTTACGGCACAGAGCTTCCGAAATTGTGACTTGTGGGTCACTGGCGGTTCATGAAGAGCTGTTCCTGCGAGATCGGCTCCTCCTCCTGACTTTCAGCAACAATAGGACATACATAGAACTGTATTTATCTTAGCTACTTTCTTAACATCGGCACACAAGTAACTGCTATATACGTAGCACTGTCATCTGATCATCCGTAAGAGGAGTGGCTGAAGGATTGTGAAAGGAGAAAAGGAAGAGAATTGTTCCTAATGATACAACAGCTGGGTCCAGAAGGGGAAGCTTTCCACTAGAAATGTGCACCGTGCGTAGAAAAAATACTAAAAGCCTTATTCTAATCCTAGTCAAAGATCAATCTCTTAATTTTTATGACAGGGGAAAAGGACTAATCAGCTGAATAAAATGTAAAGCCACTGAACCACTTGCAGGAGTAAGAACTCAGTATCATTTGGAGGGGTTTTGTTTGCTTTGGCTGTTCTCAGTTGTCCAGGAAAGCTTCCCCGTCCCCTTTTTCTTAATTCATCAATTCTTCCCCAAGAACGAGAAATGAAAAGATCTACGGCAAAAGATGGTTCTGGCGTTAATTACGAGTGCAACAGCTGGAAAACTGGGAGATAAAAATCATGCAAGAGTTCTTGGTCATATGAGTCTTTGAGGCCTTAGGGCAGTTGTGCGTAAGAAACAGGAGTCTGGAACCGTAGGCTGCTGGCCTGGGGTCTGGTAGCAGCTCCTTCCACCTTTGGGGAAAAAGATTCCTGCTGGTATAATTTTTAATCTGTTCTTGAGGAGGTGATGAATTTTGAATTGGCATTATTTCCCCCCCCTTCCTTAGCAGAGCTGCTGTTGATGTGGGCTATTGTTGATGGGGCCTCCTCTGGCCCCACTCCGAGAGCTCCGTGTCCTTCTGCTGTTGGGAGCTCCAGAGCTGGATGCTACCAGTGTTTGATGAGAAGGTGAAGGAAGCGATTGAGCATTCCGAGCTGCCGCCTGTGCTGGCCGGTGTGCTGTGGGCTGGCTGAGAGTCTCCCTAAATTATCGTCCTGTTCAGTACTAGCTATAGGGAGAAACAGAACTTAAATTTGAGCCTGCCCTGAAAGTTTTCTGAACTCAGGATCATTTTTAGAAGATTTGTGACAGTTCTAGTTTTGGAAGGAGGATGGGCTGCAGATACCTTAAGGGAATGGCTAACAGCGTGTAACAAATCTCTCTGCGGAGCGAGTGCTCATTTGACCTCGGCAATAGAAAAAGGCTACAGACAACTTTAGGGTATTCATTAACCGTTTTGCTTTCATAGACTGGGTGATGCATTTCTTTTGGAGTTGAATCCACATAACTCTGAGTCTGTCCGCAGTTGCAGCAATCAAGTTTTAAAATACGGCTGTATGAGGGAGAGATGAAGATGAACCCACAGAAGTCTGTAAGTGTTCAACCCCTCCTTAGCCCCAGAACTGAAGCATTGATTAGCCTCTCCTACCCCGAGGAAACAAGTAGAGTGCGCCTACTTCTGCAAGTGTGTGCAGAACATGGAATTTATGTTCTCAGAGAGGCTGAAATCCTATTTCCAAATAAGTAGATGAGTCTGCTGAGACATGGATAACAGAGCATGGAATTAGCGGGAACGCAGGTGAGCAGAGATGCTCTGAAATCCCACGCAAGTGCAGCCAGCAAGACTTGTTTCTTTAGAGAGTAGAAAGATGACGACTACGATTACTGAGGGAGATTGTATCAATTCACAGTTAATTTAATGTTTCTGATAGCTCCTGTACCAGTACCACAGTGTCTGTTGTAACTGAGAATAGATGGTGCAAGTTGTAATGGGTTTAGATAGTGCTTTATTCAGGCCACTGGGTAGTAATGATACTATTTTATCTTATTCCAGACTGACCTAATGCATTTCAGTTTAAATGGACCCCAGTTTTTCAAGAGCCACGTCCCCCTTGGGTTATGTATGTCTTTTTTTGACTGCTAGGAACCAGAAATATATTAACAGCATATGGCAAACACACTGTCTATTACAAGAGACGTTTCACATCTGAAATGTCCTAGCAAGCGTCGGGCCTGGAGTGCTGCTGTGTCTCTCAGTAAGAGCAGAGTTGTTGGTACCTCCTTCGTGTTCACCACATCCAGAAGAAAGCTGGAGATAGTACTGTAGATGGTGGAGAGTAAGTTCTCCGCTTCTTGCTACTGCTTGTCACCCTTTATACCTGCACAGTTTGTGGAAAGAGCAGGCGGAGAATCCTGAACGGGAATAGTAGGCGTTGGCAAAGCATGAGCCATGCACGTTGCAGCGCTGAGAAGTCATGGTTTTCTTTTTGTTTTCCTCATTCTCATTCAAACAGAGTGATGAAATCGCCAATTATTTCTCTCTGTCCATCTCCAAAATGCATCGATCTCAAAATGTGTTTTGCAAAGGTGGATCTCTAGCTCTGTTACAGGGCAGAGGAGAAGAAATTGCAAAGTATATATGGTGAGTCCATATGTAGTTCATAATAAGAAATAGTGGAAACAGGTTTCAAAAAATGCAGGTAGGAACTAATGGAGCTTTTTGAATGACTTTAAAAAATCCGTCAGAACTTCAGATCTCCCCTTGAAAGTACACAAGAGATGGACAATTTAAATTGCACAGTGTCCTTGTAAATGGTGTAAAGATGTGTAATTACAGACATCAAAATATCTTTGTAAACTTGGCTGTGGGTCTCTTAAACTTTATTACTGATGTGGTTTCATTTTATGTTCTTTTCTTGCCAAAGTAAATAGCTTCCCAGGTTTTTGGAAGGAAACTAGAAAATAGCTTGAATTGAGTATTTCTAAGGTGTCTTAGTGAATTTACTACACCTTTCCTTGGATACCTGGAACCTTTTTCTTTTCTCCACTGCTAAGGCCCTTTTTACAGTTACTGTCAGCATTCCCAGTTGAACTGAATAATTTACCCTTTTAAACTGACAGCAGCTGTCATTATGAAAATTGCAGGGCCAAGTTTGACAGTATTCACACAATGGGGGAACTTAAACTTTTAACAGGCTTCGAGAAAGCCCAGACTTTTCAGCACATCTTGTCAGTCAGTACACGAGCTCATCTCTTCCTTGTGAAAAGTTGGCAGATTAGAAGATTATATCTGACAGATCTGAAACAGCACTGATGACATCCTCCAACAATAGTATCTCTGCGAGGGGTGGGGGCAAGAGGGGAAAAATGGTATAATGAAAAAAATTGTTTTGAAAAATTGGGTAAGCTCTTTGCAAAAATGGAAGGGTGCTCGGTGCTCGTGGCTATCTCTTTGTAATTCATTCCTCTTGTGTGGGCTAAATATTCACAGCTCTTAATTATTCGGAGATTTACTGCTCTCTCTCTGCAAAGGAATGTTGCTCAGGTTTGAAAGCTTCTTGTGGTTGAAGAAGCTGTGTCCTTTTGCGTTCATTAGCAGCTGGTATTTTGACATTAAGGATTAATGGCGGCACGTGTCTGCGTCACGCGGCAGGAGGTACGTCTGGCATTTTTGAATTGTGTGGCGCTGCAAAGAGTCGCTCAGCAAGGGAAGTCTTTCCGCTGGCAGAGGATGTGCCACTGCAGTGCCTGGCCGTCCCCGGGCTTGCGCTTCGGGGCTTTCCCCCTTTGGGTGAGGTTAGTGCCACAAACACTCCTTGCTGCTAGGCTTTCCTGCAGGTTTGTTTGCTTTGCTTGTGGAATAAGTTTATCCCTTTCAACTGAACGTGAACCAAGTATGTTTTGTTTTTATGGGGCAAACTTTCCACAAAAACCCCCAAACCCACACCTAACCAGACTGATGTTCTCATATAATATAAATACTGAAATGAATGGGTTGTAACTGCTAAAACCAAATTATATCGTCTCAACAAAACCAAATGTCCGGATATTCTCAGAATGAAATGGGAAACCTCAAACAAAACTTTTTGACTTATAAAGTCGCCTTGCCAGTACAGACTTGTTTCCGTGAAATTTTTTCAATTTTAATGAAATAGTACATTTTGACAGAAGACAGTTCTCTCGGACACATGTGCTTATCCTCACTCAGTAGTGAAGGCTCTGAAGAGGCAGGATTGAGGTACTTTTAATAGTTTTCTTTGGAGTGCGTAGTGTGAAATGCAAACTGGCCCCTTCAGTTTAGCAGTTCCAGATAAAAGCGAGGCCCTTTCAAGAATTAAGAGAAGGAAGAAGGTTACTGAATCCGCCCCGGGTCTGCGTGCTCTGTGTCAGGCACTAATGAAACCAGTTATGCTGATGATTTTGCTGACTATCTCCATAGTTACCTTTTTCCCACGAGACAGAAGAAACTGCCTGATCATAGCATGGCTGCTTCCCATAACCATCAGCCTTCGTCTCACTGGGGTGAATGGAAGAGGAAGGTTTCTCATTCTCCAAAATGTTATTCATTTATCAATTGTTTTTCTCAATTCTGTTCTTAAAATAAACCCATATGCAGTGCAGAATGGATATAAAGTGCAAAACTCATCAACTATTCAGTCTGTTTATGCACATTTTAAAGTCAGAGACGTTACGTGGCTTCCCTTCCTTTAAGAGAAATTGAAAAGAGAATTAAGATGAGTTGAACATCCTGCTGAGGTTGGGGTTTAGGTTGTTCGCATTTGCTGTGTGTGTTTCCCCTCACCCCCCTTTACCGGTGTCAATAATGGGGTGACTCGTTACAAACAAAGCTGTAAGAGGACCGAAACCCGAGATTTACATGGTCTCACTGTATCTGATGTGTGACCCAGTGGGCAGAGCACGAAAGCAGATATCAATTTTATTCCCAGCTCTGGTTGGATTTTGCTTGATCAAATGTTTTCTTCTTCTCCTATTTCTCTCTTTGTAAACTGGTAATAAGACTTCGCTGTTGTAAAGGTGTTAAGGAAGCCGGTCGAGGGTGGTGTCCCTGCCCAGGGCAGGGGGTTGGAAGTAGGTGATTGTTAAGGTCCCTTCCAACCCAAACCATTCCGTGATTCTACGAGTGTAAGGAATGCTGACACCGGGTGCTCGGGTACGATACCGATGAGGGCCAAACGGTTCCCTCCTCTGGTGGACTCTGCTTTTCACTCGCGTGTCCAGACATCTGCCTTGTGCAGAGCATCAGCCCTTGCTAGGGTCGTCGTGGTAATCTTCTATATTTCTCTCTTCTATATTTGATACATTCAAGTGAGAAGCATCCTGATTTCAGATCCTTTAAAAGCCTATAAAAGATTGTCCTCAAACCAGGGCAGTCTCCCTAAGGAGAGCAGCTGGAAGGGTGATTTCAGTGTCCTGACGACTGCTGAGGAAGAACTTGTGGTGGGGACAGTTGTTTTGTTACTGACTGTACCCAGAAAAGCTGTCTGTCGTGGTGGTGTTTGGACAGACCAGTGAGCAGAAGTGCTAGAGCCTGGCTGGGGACAGGTTGAGCAAGCGTGCCTCCCGTAGATCCAATAAATTAGTACGGGCAGAATGGGAAGCGGGTAACTCTTACCTACTGCCACATTGTAAATTGGCAGCTGTTAGGAACAACTCATGGTGCTGTCATGAAGCGATGAGGATGCTCAGCACATCGCGGGAGGTATTCGTTATCCACCTGCACTGGACTCGAAGTGATTAACATCATGGTATGTATTTTAGAAGTATTGTAGCAATTGGAATGGCTCTGTCTTGGATAATTGTGTTTGTTTCTTTATGTTAAATTTACGAGCACTTTTATGCCTTCTCTCCATGTGCTTGCAGATTTTACATGGTAATTTGCAAAATAACCCTGATTGCTCTTTCAAAACTCCTTTCAGCATGCTGTCTGCAAAAAAAAAAACCCTCTAAAATGGCATTTGGACAGAGCTTGGGGCTGACAGTTCATGGTGCAGACTACCGCTGCTTCCCCAACAGTCATGTTTTCTGTCCTCTTCGGTCTAATCATGAGCTTGAAAAAACCTCTATCAGGAACGTTCATTTGTGTTGGTGCTTTACCAAGAGGTACCTTGATCATCTTACAACCGCTGTTGCAATGTACGTGGTCATTTGCTAAATGCTGCAAAATGGTTCATGTTATTTTGCGAATTATCCCCCAAATATCTGTCTGCTCTGTTTCTGTGGGTCAGGCCAGGCGACGGCTGCACTCTCTCGTGTTGCTGTAACCACTGCATTATGGTCTCCCTGTCCATCCCGAGTTACAAAGAGAAAATGTTCTCTGCAGAATGCCACCAGTGCGTTGCACGATATGACAGTCCCGTTGGCCCTCTGAGTGATGAATGGCTCTACTTAGACTGTATTGTATTTGGTTTAATTTCAGCGGACACACATGATTCATTCTGTTCGGCGCTGCGGAGTCCCTGCAGCGCATCAGGAACCCGCGAGTTTCATTTTGGCGAGCTGGTAATTGCCTGCCCTCGGTGTGTTTATTGTAGTACTGGTCCATGTCGGTTCGCAGGCAGAGGGGAGGGGGGCGCAAATCGGGAGCGTGACTGAAATGAGAATGCAGGATGCAAGGAAAAAAAAAATAAATGGGGCCAGAGTTTCAAAGAATTCCCACCTTTGATGAGGCCAGAAAGGAGCTCCAGAACCTAGTGGTCACCCAGCATTGCTCGCTCTAGTGCTGGGTGCTAGATTTAAAACCCTAGCGTGCTCGGCTGGCGGTATCCCATGTGAATGTTTAGGGGTTTCTTCTGCGTTTTTTACTTCGTGTGTGCGTTGTGGGTTGTTTTGTTGTTGTTGTTTTTAAACCAGGTCATGTTTGGTGACTCAGAAATATTCCTTCCCCTGCCGCCCTCCTTCTGTCCCTCCCCTCTCCTTCCAAAGCCCCAGTTTGTTTTATTTTTCTCCCCTTGTAGGCTGACTCCAGAAGCTCGTGTTTCCACTTCTGCTTGGCTGACGGGGTAAACCCAATAGGTGGTAGTATACATGAGTAAAGCTAATACGGTGACAAGAAATCAATCTTGGTAATAAAATTAGCTGGGGCTTTCACTTACTCTTTTGCACATCTGAAGACCGTATCATCTGCATTAAGGCAGTTTTATGGGCTGATTTTTTAATGGAGCGTAAACCAGCGTTAATCATGTGGGGAGGGGTAGAGATATCGAGCATAAATCCCCGAAAAACCTCGCGTGGTTTTCGCTGCATCTAACCACATAGAGATTATGAAACACTGACAAATTAAAAGAAATTTTGTACTGGATGTCATACTTGTCAGTCAGCTCAAAGAACAATTGCTGATACTCTCCTTGCATTATTCAGTAAAAATACTGTGAAAGAGAAGAGTTAAATGTCTGAAGGTCTACTGGCTCAGCACTCCTGTAAGAACATTCATATGATTAGGTGACATTTTTGGGCACATCTGCTAATCATATCTCCTGTAAGACCGTGCTGGGTGGCTCTTTTTGTGGTTGTTTTTCATACGATGTGCCTCGCTCACATATCAAAATAAAGTCATCACTTGGTGACTTGTACAATATTAAGGGCTTGACGGGAATTACAGCCGGGGAATCTGACGCTGAGCTGGCTGGAGTGTAAGAACGCTGTCCTGTACTGGGACGCAGACTCACGCGGATGAGGCAGAAGGAGCGGTGGTGATTGGCTTGTTAGATTCAGAGTTTAAAAGATCTGAAAAGAACAAGAATATTACTGGGCTTCTTTTCCTTGATGATATTGGCAACCCTCCCTTTACTTCAATGGGTATGAAGTTGGATGCCTTTATTCATGCTGGTCTGATTTATGGGATACAGTAAGCTGTGTGATGGCCTCACTTCACTACTGACTCATCTGCTGACATTGAGAAATCCTTTTGCGCACTTAAAACAGGTGATAATTCTTACCTGCTTCCTAAAGTCATCCAGCGTGTGCCCAGTTAGGGCTGGACAGTGCTGCTGAAGAGTGGTTTCATGTGTAGGGGAAGGTTAGGAAAAGATGTTTTCATAAGTTTTCCATTATTTCTGATCTCAAATGGGCAAGGCTTTTGCGGTGTTTTGAGAATTTCTGTTGTTAGTATGTGCTTTTGATCTTCGTTTGCCAAATTATATTTTTTTATGGTTTCTCCTATATCTACTTCACAGTTGCTCCTCTTTTGTGATTGCTGCCACGTGTCGTGGGAGTTCATGATCGAACAACAGAATTCTCTTTCTTTTTGTTCTGCCTTGCACATAGTTGAAGATATTGTGTGTGTGTGTGGTTCATATATATTTTCTCTCTCTCCGAGTACACATGGCTCCAGGTTTGCTCAGGCTAACTCTCCCTTCTGGAGGAAAGAAAAAAATCAAAAATAGACTAAGACCCATTTTTCTCATTAAAAAACCCATTTAGTTTCAGGGGCTCTGTTTCATCTCGTCTTTGCACGCTCTGTTTCCGCCTGTTCAGTGTCTCGTGTTAGAACTTAGTACGCGTTGGGCTCCCTTTTCATGGGCACCTTAATGGACACAAGTGCATCGCATGGAAGGAAGCAAGCTCTGATTTTCTTCTTTGTTAGAGTTTAGCTACCAAGGTAGACAGCTTACTTCTGAGCCAGGGCATGAAGTGTGCGGGTGTTCTGGGGCCAATTAAGCATTTTCCATCTAATGTGGGGATTTTTGTTAATTTTTGAGGTGTCTTATTTTCACAGAAAACTGTGGTTAAAAATAACTCCTCCGAGGAAGTAAAATGATGAATCGAAGAACTTCTTGACAAATCTTTCTGCGTAAGTGTAGGGTTTACTGTGAGGGAAATTTTGACAAAACAATACACAGAAGGGGTACAGGACTGGGTGCCCGGGGGATCTCTGTTTTGGATAAGCTATATTTTGCCTTTGGCTATGTTATGAATTGGATGTCAGTTGTCGACCAATATAAGCTTTTAATAGTTAAATGCTGCCTTTGTCTGTGGGGACAAAAATGAACTCCTTAAATCAAGAGGGTAATTAATTTTCCTGACAAGCTTTCAAAATGCTCGATTGAGATTTTAGCCCTCATATATATGACTTGACAGTTTGCATTTGCCTTCTCCCACTGCCTCGTGAAAACTACATGCCTCTGCTGAGTCGTATTGTTAGCATGTACAAATCCCCGTAACACCAAGAAATGAGATTGTGGTTTAATGTGTAACAAAAACTTTGGAAACTGCTCCTTCAAATACTTCCAGAGCTTGGAAATGCATCTATATGTGTCTGCTTTATGCATAAAGTTTCAAAATTGCACTGGAACAGGTCCTTCATTCCAAAAGATGTCATTCATAGAGTCATAGAATGGTTTGGGTGGGAAGGGACCTTGAAGACCACCCAG
>RSEF01000022.1:4423105-4445377 GCA_003993805.1 Himantopus leucocephalus
CCTGCCCAGGGCAGGGGGTGGCACTGGGTGGTCTTCAAGGTCCTTTCCAGCCTAAACCATTCTGTGATTCTGTGACAATCACCCCCTTATGTTACCGATGTTACCGGTCTGGGCCCATTCCAGAGGTGCAGTAGCCAAAGCGCGCTTTCTGACCTGGCATGTGTTTGCTGTACAGACCCCTGGGAAATAGCCCAGCTTAGCTTGCTCTAAGATTCAGCAGAATAAAAGGGATTCCTTCCGATAGCCCGGTTCCGTAATGCTATTGAGAACTGGAAAAAACCCTGGCCATCTAGCTGGTGTTTTATGGCTGCAAAGGAGCTGAGAGAGGGATCAGAATTACTTAGTGGGGGCAGTATTTTTAAAGTTGGGAAAAAATATTCCTGGGAATGTACAGTTTCGCTTCATTTTAAATGGAAATGGGCTCAACGTTTCTTAAAATCTCTCTGTCGGAACTTCTGGACGAAGGCTGGGGAGGCTGGAGACAGCTTTGTCACGAGGCATGTTTAGGGGTCAGTGGCAGTAGATATCCCTGTCCGCTTAAAGGATCCAACTTTTTACAGGTCCACGCAATGCACAAAGCATCAGATGCTCTCCTGCAGGTTTTTTGTGTTTGAGGTGAGCCCGTTACTCCCCCGTTTTTGAGCAAAACAAAGAATAAGAAGCCAGATCTGTAATTCGCTTAGGGAAAATTATTTTCACACTGCGCTTGAAGTGAAATATAGACCATATTCTTTATGAAGAAAATAGCTACTCATTGCTCACCTAAACCATTCTAACACGTGAGAATGACAGCTCGTCACTGTTTTATGACCCTTGTATATCAGATTTGAATTATTTTAAAATAACAGTTTATGTCTACAGATCGACTTTCCTGTGTATTCTGATCAAATGTGTATTATAGCTGATTGGAAGCTTTTCTGTTGAGAGAGAGAATCTCGAGCAAACTGAGAGGTATTTTTCATTACGGTAACTGAAGAGTTAATTTGAAAATTTGAGCTTCAAGGTGAATTTTCTCCTTTCTTTTTTTGTAGCAGATTGAGATGACCAAGAAACACGAGAGACAGGAATCTGGCCCTGCTGATTATGCATTATCCTGCCCTGTTTCACAGGGCGAGTAACATTCACAGTAACAGGAAATCTTTGGATGATTTAGGAACTTGGTACCTCCTGAAAGTCCCTCCGCCGTGTATTTTTCACGTTAGCTAATCAGTTTGGTATGGGGAGGTAATATTTAAACGAGCAGAAAATCATTAGACGATTTACAAAACGGTGAAAACACACGATGAGACCGTGAGGCTTCTTTTGGAATAGGAAATGATTTAATTATTCTTTGCCGTTCAAAACATTCGTCTTGGTAAAAATTAAAACGATTGTGTCAGGCAGAAAATTGTCTTCCGTGTTAATATTTGCTGTAAATGAACAAATGGCAGAGTGTCGGTTGGTTTCTTTGCCGGACTGAAAAAATGAAATACGTTCTGTGGTCTTCTTAACACACAGTAGTTTTTCAAAGCTGATAAGGAAATTCTATAAGCCTGCTTGGGCTTTGTATTTTAATTCAAGGAAGTCTGTATCTTTGTTCAGTGGAATTATTCTCTCCTTTCTCCCTCGGTGCTGGAATTCTTGCTTGTAAGTATTTGCATCCGTGGCAGATAAGCGTTGCCACCGTGTCTTACCGTACCGGAGAGCTGACCCTGTGTACGGCCATCGGTTTCCTGCGCAGAGCTGGGGACTTCCGTGGGTTTTGCTGCGTGTTGTCCTGGGCTTTTCTTGTACTTCCCCTGGCTGCTGCCCCCGTGCCGCGGGGGTGTGAAGTGCGAGCAAACCACCCTCTCTTGGTTAGCCAGCGTTTTGTACTCGTCCCATGTAGCACAGAAGCAACGGAGGGCAGTAATAAAACTTCAGCTTCCTAAAATCTTGAACTACTAGATGGATATGCATAAGGGATAGGTTCTTTGGGGTTTTTTTTTTGAAAATTTAGCTAAGATTCAGTAGAATCTGATGATGCCAGTCACAGAAAGGAAAGAGTCTGCACCAGGCTGGACGCACAGTGGATTCTGCTCTTGCCGAATTTTGCTGCCAGGCAATTGGCCCTGGGATAGAGAGCACGCGGGGATGTCCAGCATGCCTAAGGACAGAATCTGTCTGGCAGTGGTAAAAATAACTAACGAGAAACCCTTCGCGTACTGCTGTATTTCCATATTTTTCTTTCACAAGCTGGTGTTCTGAAATTGTTTCTTGAGTAGCCCGGTGTTTCGGCTTAGGAGACTGAGCCGGATAATCAGCCGTCTCTCACAGATTTCTGTATGTATTTTTTTTAAAGCCAGAAGGAACCTTTAGATAATCCAGTTTAGTCTCCTCTCTAACTGCAATATTTCACTTGTTAACCCTAGATGGAGCCCAGAGATCTCTTTCAAGCCTTCTTGCACCTGAAGGACCCAGTCAGTTATTTCTCATCTGAAGACCTCAGGCTAAAGTTTCAACCCAGCCAAATTGGGGTCTTGCCCCCCGCCCCCAAAAAATACCCCATGCTGCTGTGGAGAGTATTTCTGTCCGTCTCTTGCCTCCTCCGGCCGAGCGGGTGGCAGCCGGGGGAGAGGAGGAGGCGGTTTCCAGCTGCCGGCACTGCTCTAATCTCACCATTTGGGGTAATCCGTGGGAATGGGGAGGGAGGGAACTGGTTATAATTCTGCACGTTGTTTGACCTCAGCTCTGACTCGTTTTTGAAGAGGACAAATCAAGCCCGGCCGGCAGGCAGTCAGGGGGAGGGAGCGAGGAGGGCATCGAAGGCAAACTAGATTAATGTTTGTGCTGCCCCATATGGCTTTCAGACCTTTATTTTGAATCCCCTTAAGGTGATCAAACTACTCCAGCAGAAAAGGGATGAAGATCAAAATGGTTTCTGCTTGTTTTGACCTTGTTACTTTTTAAAATACTATAATATAATATAAATAAAAATACTATGTCCTGCACTACAGTCTGCTGAACTCTAGTTTTCAGGATAACTCTGACGATGCTTGAAGGAAAAGGTGGATNTTTTCAGGATAAATCTGACGATGCTTGAAGGAAAAGGTGGATACAAACCCTTCCCCTGCTAAAGGGAGGGAAATTTTAACCTTTGCGTGTTACCGGGCATCCAGTTTTAAACCAGGAATCTAAATTGCTACACTCGACAGATAACTGTTCTTTTGGGGAAAGCATGGCCCAGTTACGGACTAGGACACTAGGGTTAATGTCTGCTCAGAGCTGAACTACAGCCATAGAACCACCTGACGCTGTTGTTGTCAGCTAGAGTTATCTTTGTTTCAAACCTTTAGTTATAATAACTTTTTTGTAATCAGGAGAGAGTACTGGCTTAATTACAGATCTGATATACTAGGCAGCCAGGAATAATGATATTAATTAAATTTAACCAACAAAGCAATTTAACTAGCACACCACACCTGTTCTTCGGTATTCATTTAATTGTATACTGTACAGGCAAACGTCTGGTCTTACTCGTTCTCTCTCTTTTTTTCAAAATCCCTCGTTGCTGGGATAGCCTCAGACTTGGGTCCATATGGCACCGCAGAAAGAGGGCTCTGGCTCTGATCGAATGAGGAGGAAGGACTGGGCGTTTTTAGCTTTGCACTGTGTTTTTCCTCCCCGACTGTGCTCTCGTATCCTATCAGGCTCTTCACTGACATTTGAAGCACCTTTCGATAAGCACGTGGCACGTCCCACGGGGGTTCTTTCTAGCCTGGCAGATCCTAGGGGCGCTATGTGATGTTACTTTAGTTCTATTATTAGCAGTTAGTTAGCAACTGGGAAAATGGAGAGTCCTCTTGTATCTAAGTACTCAAACGTGTGATAGGAGCAACTCCATATGTGCTTGCTGTCCTTTCCGTTCAGAATTTCGTTGTAACGTACATACGCACATGTAAGGGATTATATACGTGTGTGTGCGCGTATATAAGACAAAGAAGTACTGAGGAGAATATTATGTGCATTTTAAGTTGTGGGTTTCACAGTAAGTGGGAGGAGGCGTAATTATGTTCGGGCCTCATAAATCAGTGAGGCCAACCCTGTGTTCAAGCATTAAACCTTTAGCCCGTGCTCGACCGCACAAACAGAGATTCCTGATGATGGCGTAATCTAAATCCATTACTGTTATGTAGAGACAATATCCCCTCAGCAGATTTGTTTAAAACTGGTAATACATTAAAAGCTTTTATATAATGAGGAGGAGTTTAGCACAAAGCTTTTCTGTATGTTCTTTACAAAGTGTTTTATTTGTCGTACAAGTCCTATAAACAGCGCTGTGTTTGCAGTGGGGGATCAGAGTTTTGCTAAAGTCTCTTCCAATAGGCAGCACCATAAAATGACAGCTACTGTTCTCCCGTGATAGAGCTCATTTATGAATCACTGCAGTGGTCAATATAAAAAAAATCGTTGATTGCTAAGATAAAAGGTGTTTTCCGTAATGAAGATTTTATTATAAAATATGAAGATTAAACATAGTCTGTGGACAGATTGGTTTTCCTCCATCCTTTCCTACAGCTAATTTTCAGATTGTTTCCTAACCACAGAAATTGTGTATTATTTCCACTTCAGAAGCACCTCCGGCTGCAACCTGCTTTAGGCAATGGAGGAGAAAATGAGTCAACAGTAACAAGCAACTGCTGCGATTCCGTTATTCCAGACCCAGGTAGATAGTTTACAGCAGATACAGATGTATGTACAAACAGGCTACTGGAGTTGATTTCCTTTACCCTTTAAAAACAAAAAATGGGGAGCCAGACCTGTCCTGGGGCTTAAGTAGTGTAGAACGTGCAGGAGTTTATATCGCTAAGTGCGGGACCAGACGCCGCCTATGGTTCACCCACCATTAACTTAACCCCGAGAGCTTACACTGGAAATAGAGAAATATTTTTTTTAGACGCTCTTGAGTAACATCATCTCAATTACAATGGGAAAAAAGCTCTTAACCTATTCTTTTTTAATTTGTCTTAATCGTAATAACATCTGTTTGCTAGTAGTTCTCAGAATTATGCTATTAACATTCCCTTCTTTGAGAATATCTGGTTATTTACAAGTTTGCAAAGCTTTAAAACTAGAGATAGATCTTTTTTTGAAGTGTGGCTGACAATTACAATTAATTCTCTGTCCAGGCTTGTTTGTGCTGCCTGCAGGTTGTTCGCAGTGTTTAGAATTTTTAATGATATTCTTAAAAACTTGCGGGAATGAATAGGTGTTTAGTTTAATTTTTGCATAGATCAGGAATGCGTTTTCCCCTGTTACTTGCCCTATCAGTTTTTAGCTCAGTAGTAAATATATTCTGTTGTAGTGCTGCAAAGTTTGAAACTAGATAGGTGCTTTTTCAGTACAATTCCCAATGCGTTCAGCCCAAAGTGTGGGTTTTTTTCACAGCTAGGAATATTAAACTCATAACATCAGAGTTTGTAATGGAACAATTCAGTGTAGCTGTAGCAACACTGCTTACTCACATTACGAATCTGTAATGTTTGCTACTCATCTGATTAATTCCACAAATACAGTTCAGAGAGTTTTCTGTGAGACTTTTTAAAGAAAACATATGGATTTTGCTCCTAACTCCCATCTGTCTGCGTGTCCTGCATTTTAAAGGAAGAGTACAATAGTGAGATAATGAATTTGGGTTAGCTTGGCTGTTTTCTCAGTGTTTCTTCACTCTGCCAGGTTTGGTTTCTGTAGACTGTGAACAACGCAGCACCAAAATAGCCTCCTTGCTGCCTTCGTGCGGTCAAATCTGCAGGTGTATTCACGTGCTTGCATAGAATTCATCAAAGTCGGGTATTTGAGGAACTCCTATTGTGTTAAAAGTGGAATTGCATTAGCAGCGTCCTACTCTCTGCATTTCTAAATCACTGCTGTGCGCTGCCCCGCCGTTATTTCTGTTCTGATTCCCTATACCAGTAATTCCCCGTTTCCTGGAATTGTGGAGTTGTTTCTGCAATTGCTTGCCCGTTGAAGGCACAAACCTGCGGAGACAACATGCCGTTATCGAGATGTGCTAAGTGGAAGAGAGAGAACGGGCGTCTATGGAGAGTTCGCCGTGCTGTCAAAACAAGAAGCAATGGCAGGTTCTGTCGCTCTTGCAGAAACAAACTGAGCTGGACACGTACAACAACAACGGACTTGGAAAAGTGACGTTTCATCCAGAAACTTCCATGGCGCGTCCCTGTGCTCTGCTATGTCCTTCACCTCTGGGGTCAACAGAGTGAACCCTCTCTTGTTGGGGTCTGTTGACCTTTAGGTCGACCTTCTTGTAAATTCTTAAGGCTACAAATAACGGTAGTAGGAACAGATCTTCTGGGAGTTGTTTATTGGATAAAAGCCTGAGCTGTCCACTGGGGAGTCAAAGAGTATTTCTCAGAGATGCTCGCAGGTGAAGCGCTTATGTGCCGTAGTTTAACCTCGCGTGTGGAGAGCCTAAAGCTGGAGAGATGTAGCTGGATGTGGCTTGAGTGTGAAGGGCCCGGGGCACGCTTGTCACCCTGCAGCTACATGTTATGGCTCAGGGAAGGAATTCTGTCTCAATATGTGTGTTTTTCCTGTTACTGGAAAAAAAAAAAAGTCATTTGTTGGCCTGAAGACTTAGGGTGTGCGTAAGCTGTAGCCTTTGTAGAGCAGTGAAGTTCAGGCTGAAGCTTAGAGCCGACACGCTCTTCCATGAGCTTGAAAATCAGGGAGCTGAACTTAAACCAGGTGCGGTGCGTTGCGACTGAAGATGGGCAGTCTCGTGACACTGCAGAATCAAGAACAGTGTGGTTGACTCAAAGGAGGTGCCATTTCCGAACCGGTTTGCCTACCTAGTATTTTTATTCTGTGTTTTTGAGATTTTTATGGGGAGCATGGTAAATCACGGAGCCTGGCCTCAAATCGTACTAAGTCCAGCTGCCTTGGCCGGCAGCTCGAGTGTTCCGAACTCTGTCATTCAAACCAGATGTCATTCAAACCGGTAAAGCGTCCGAGAACTTGGGGAAAAACGGAAAACCCAGAACTGGACCCATCTGCGGTCCCCAATGCGGTTGGGACGGTCGTTCTGTGCTGCTGATCTGACCTTTCCATTGCTTGCGGTAGGAGCTCTTGAGCGGGTAGCCGTTCTCTCGGTATGTATTCAGTGTGTATATGTCCTTTTCAAAGTTACTGGGTTGTTTATTTTGTTTCCTTGTCAGAATGATCACAGATAGTGCATCTGTTTGAGTTATAACAGCGAGGGTCAGGACTGATAACAGACTATTTTAAGCTACGCTTAACAACAGCCTGTGAAACTGCAAGGTTGTGTGAAAGATAGCAATGGAGGTTTATGGAACTGTGGAGTGAATTATTAACTGACGCTTCTAGCCCAACATGACAAATAAAATTCTATTGCGAAAAGATACTCAATTGTGTCAAGCATCGATTTTTGAAGATGTCTAACAAATGGCTTCTGGGTAAGCACGCTATCTTTCTTAATTTGTCTGTCTGGTCAGTGAAGTTGAATGGAGAGAGAGCCACCAAATAAAATTAGCGTTTTCTTTCAGTCATTATCTGTGCTTTCTTAATAAAAGACTTGGAAGCCCCATGGATTTAAATGTATATTATAGACATATGCAAATTTCAGGTATATTTATTTCAGTTTCCTGGTAGAATCACTGAAGGACCATGAATCGGCTCCAGGCATGGCAAAACAGATACTCATCTCAATGGTGTTGGGTTTCGGTTGAATTTTTTGTTTTGTTTTGGTTTGTTTTTAATTGAGATATAGCTGCTTGGCTGTTTACTGACACCGTTGCTGATTACCATGTTGTTTCATCTGGCAAACAGCCTTTGTTTTGTCCACTCGTCATAATTAGCCAGGATGATATGAAAAGGGGAGGGGAGAGTAGTTGGAAGCTACAACAGCCGAGTTTCTCTTTTGCAAGGCTTGATCCCTGGCTGGGGCTCAAAACCGCGAGAGAAGGAGGAGGAGGTACCAAGGCAGCCAAAGAGCGTTGCTGCTCCATGAGGTAGATAACGGCTCCCAAGGATCCAGCCTGCCTCCACGAATATCTTCTTGCCAATGGGTGAGATGAGTCCCGCGTGCTTATTGCTGACACCGTGGCGTAGGTCGGCTCCTGGAGGCGTGGGGGTTTTCACATCCACTGCTACTTCTGGTAAGAGCAGAGCGCTCTCTCGGGCGCTTCTTTCCAAGCCGAGTTTCCGTCTGCGTGTCCCTTGCCTCAGCCTGCCGCTCTGCGGGGTGTCACCTCCCCCAGTTCGCACGCTGGTTCAGTTGGTGGGGAGATCCACCTGCTGCTTTTTGGCAGTGGGAAAATGGCAGCGCCGTTAATGTATTTATAGTATTTGTACTAAGTGAGTATATTGACTTCGGCAGGTCGGGCTACGCGTGGGAAGGGGGGAGCCTTGCTGCTGTTGGGGGTCTTTAACCCTCTCTTGTGTGGCTACAGGACTACGAAGCCGAAGGGTATAACCCCACTTTTCTGCGAACACAGATATGTCATCTGTACTGCACGTGACGACACAGATGCAGTCTGGCGGGGATGGAGGAGTGCTTTTATCAGGCGCAGAGATTTATTTCACAAAGGAAATCATTAGAAGCTTTAAACTTGGAGGCATCTTATCCTACAGAGGTACAAGGCGTCTCATCATTAATGCTCCATCTGCAGATAATTCAGGAGTGATATCTTACTACAGAAACAGGATGCGCAAGAATTTTTCATAATAGTTTGGTAGATGAGAGACGGAGAGAAGTGAGAAGATTAATTGCTTTGCAGATAGCATTGTAGTAGTTGCAGTTCGCAGTGGTGCGAGTGAGGGACGGTTTGCAGAAAGTCTGCTCGGGTGAAATTTAGACGTAAAGGCTGGTTTTCCATCATAGTCACATCTCATTGTTCATTCTTATTGCTGTGCTCAGAGTGTGCGAGAGAATGTAATTCACTGTTCTGAAGCATTTGTATTGTTTGTAACTAGTGGAATGAATTAAAAATGGAGCGTGTCTTTGGCTTTTCATGTTCAAATGGGGTACTGTCACAACTTTCTTAATCGTGGTGACTTGAAATCTATTTTAAACTTTATTCTCCCCTGTGTCTTGAGTGTCAGAATAATATTATACACAGGTGTTAGATACTGGGTCAGCGTTGACATTTACAAGGCTATTTTTTATATTCAGTATTCTGAATTTCTGATTTCATCCAACGGGCAGAAAGGCATTGGGGGGAAAGATAATATTTTCACTTGTGACTTATGGGCAGGCTTGTACACACTGAAGTATCTACTGCTAAACAAGATAGGTATAAAATTCATTTCTGATGTAGACTAACTGCTCACAGAGCTGCCTATGTTTTTCAAGAAATCGGTGTTGTTGAGGGCAGCTCGATACGGTGACCCGTCCCGCGGTGCCTGTCGGCCAGGCAGCACAGCGCGGGGCCCAGGGATGTACGCGGCACCGCCGCGGCCGCACGGACAGAGCCCACCGCCCACGAGGCGCAGGCGCGACACGCGCTGGGCTGGTGTTGCACCACGTCACTCTAAGGGCCTCTCCTGCTTTGAGGTAAAACAGAACCAATTCTCTGTTCAGTAAGTTCACTTTTTAGCTGGGCCTCTCCTAACTGCTGAAGTGAGCAGCGCAGTGTGCGGACACCGTTCGCGCTCAGAGTGAGCAGAGCGATGTGTACCGCTGATGGCCGGGCACGGTGTGCGGAGAGGCTCTGCCGTACCCGTACTGCTCTCACACCCACGGGCAGAGAACTTTGTGACGGGCCCCGTTGGAGGGTCAGCAGCGGAAAAGGGCAGTGGGGTCCCACCTGCGGGGAGGAGCGGACAGGACAGGGGACCCAAACCTGACCAAGGGGGTGTTCCATCCCGTCTGCATCGTGCTCAGTATAAACACTGAGGGACCGAAGGGTCAGTCTCTTTCTTCAGTGGCCGCGTCCGAGGAGGGCTCTATCTGTTTGTCTGCCTTTGAACCCCATCTTGTGCATTCCTGAATCCCGATCCAGAATCCAGCTCGCGTCCGTCACTGGGTCCAGTCTGGGACTTTCCCCGCTCCTGCCAGTGACACAGTCATCATCCTGGGAGCTTGATACGGTTTTGCATATATTTCATTTTTCCTTTTTATTATTTTATTATTAATTTCTCATTCAAGTAGTTTAGTTCCTCGTAAACTCCTAAGTCTCTCTCTCTGTCCCCCCTCCCCTTGGAGAGCGGTGGGGGAGCGCAGAGCATCTGCCGCTGCCTCCGTGCCCGCCCCACACCACCCCGCGCCTCTGGAGCCCGACCCGCGTTCTGGAAGCCCTGGTTGCCCTCCCGGCAGCCGGGCCGTGCCCTCCTGTCTTCCCCGGGGACGGAGTGCCGGAAGGGCAGCCCAGCGGCTCTCAGCTTGTACGGGACGTACTACCGTGGCTGGAGATCACTGCGTGCCCCGGCGTGGTTTAGCGCAGGAGCGCTGGTGGCTGAGGGGACGCACCACGCTCCCGCAGCTTCTGGTGAGGGGGGAACCTGTTGGTGCAGAGCGGTGCCAAGGCCCAGCTGACTTGCAGATACGACTGAATGACCATAGGAGCCATAAATTGACACGACATGGGCTCCTAAGTGCCTAAAATGTTTTATACAATGACTTTCAGGAGCTAAAGCCAGGTAAGTCTTTTCAGCAGTTTCGGCTGATTTAATGAGATTCTGAGCTAAGGCCATCATTCAAGAAAGTGCTTATGCACATTCTGTTCAAAGAAGCACTTAACTGTATTTTGCTTAATCTACTGCGTTGCTTTTTCCCTGTTCTGTTTTATGCCTTGCTCTGTAACGGCCAACGTTTGAGGTCTTTTGTCGCAGAAAAAAGCATGTGACCTCCGCACGCTAAGAGTTATCATTATGGAAGCTGTAGAGAAGCGCATGTACTCTGCAACACAGGATTTAGAGAGGAAAAAAGTGTTGTGAACAAGTTCATTACAAGTTTCATTATAATGCGCCGTAGGAAGGCATTCATGTGCCCCATTCCCATGATCTAGTATTAGCGCTAATCATTCCTTTCCCTTAAAGCAAACCATTTGTCAGATGCAGTTCTTCGCTGCCTGGGTTTTGAAGTTTTTGAGGGTGGTGTTGGTGTGTGTCAGTTGTGGCAGCCTTTTTATGTAATCTTTTCTGTACGGAAAAGTTGCAAAACATTGTAATAGAGGAACAGAAATATGAGCAATTTCAGAGGAACATGAAAATTGACCTTCTCAGTCCTCTGGAGTGCCCCAGAACGCTGAGGTGAAATCTGTGAAATCCGCGAACTCCCAAGCGTTGTAGCGCCAAATCACATATAATTTTGACTGCTTTCACTTAAATTTTCTTTGGAAGCTGCTAATCACGTCCAGCAGCAGCTATGAGAAAAGGTATCATAAAGACGCAAATTAAACCTCTGGGAACTGCGACCAAAATAGGATTGGCAGCCCTGGGCAGCCCGCATTAGGCCAGAAGCAGTAGCTGGAGTAAGGCTGGTTCCCCTGCGTGTAGACGCTCTCTCTGTCGAACCTGGTTCATTAGAACTGGAAGCTCCAGCTACTTTCTGCAAAGCTTTTCCGTGCAATCAGCGTTCTGTGTGATTAGGGTCAGGATTACAGTCATCTGCGGTTTCTGCTTCTGGCTGTTCATCCCATGAAAGAGAGAAGTTATGATGACGGAGGGAAGAGAATGAAAAAGCAAACACCACTACCACCACCCATCAAAAAAAAAAAAGAAGAAAAAGAGAAAGTGCTATGTTTAAGAAGCATGAAAACTGGTAAAAGGTGAAACTTCCTTAACTTACCTTTTCCTCCCCTAACAAACAAACAGAAAGACCAGGTCTCCGTTTTGCCGTATTGCCAAAAATGAGAGATCTCGGTCTACAAGGTTAAACTAAGTGCTGATTGCGATACTGCTGACCATACCCTTCAGAAAGCTGTTGTTGCTGCACCGGCCTCTCTTGAAATCCCGTGTCTAAATAGATCAGTTTGAGATGTTGTACTTCTTACACAAATGGGTGAATGCCTGCTAAAGACATCTAAACGCTGTCGCTTCCCGAAGATTACATCTTGTCTTGAATGTTAACAGCCGATATATTCCTTGGTATTTATATTCATTTCTATTCTTGGTTGACTTTACATAATCTCGTGAAGCCCTTTTATTTTTATGTAAAAGGAGATTACTATGGTTAGCAACAACTGATGCCAGCACAGATAAAATGCCTTAAAATAGTCGATAGAAAGGACGAGAAAGACAGTAGCTTGTATAGAGCATGTAGAAAGTTTCTGTGCATTTACAACTGATTTTTAACAGTGGATAATGTCACTTTCCCCCCTCCCCTAAGGTGTTTTGGCTAAAGGCCCTGTGACTTGAGAATTTTTTTCCAGATTTCCCATTGCTTTCAAACACTAAGCAAGGGCCCTTACACTGTGAAATGCCTCCACAGTGTCTTTGAACAATAGTTTGGATGTGATACAGTCCTTTCCTGCGTAAGACAATGTCATGTGGAGCTAGGAATAAGAAAGGAAGTTTAAGAGTAGAATTGCTAAATGAACAGACTCATTTTGGTGGTTTCTTACTTACCCTTCCGAAGCAGCTTGAAGACACTGTTNCCATGTTCCTCTGAAATTGTACATACGCCCCCCTGAAACTCCCTATGTAAATGAAGTATGCGTTCTCAGGGCTTTGCAAGATCAGCGGTGGAACGGCTGGGCAGCCTGGCAGGGTCTAACCTTGAAGAACGAGCAGTATTACGGATCCATATATATAAATATATATATTCTGCAGTACAGGCTTTAGCTTCACTAAAATGAATGGAATTCTCCATTATTATATTAGCATCACTGGGAGAATTGACACAACCGTTTGATGGGATTAAAGCATATATCTGTCACACTAAAATGAATCCAACTCTTTTGAGATCCCCAGTTGAGCATGCTGCCCACAATATCACGTGAAGTGTGTCTTGAGTCGTGAATTTTCAGGGCTTGCTTACAGGTGTCTTCTTGGCTGTAAGAGAAAAGGAGAGAGTGCTTCTAGGTTTAGGTTTCACAGTACTCTTGGCGATTTTGAGATGAAAGCTCCTGGATGCTCTCCCTGCTGTTGCATCCATACGAGGGATAAGGTAAAATGGAGTTGACGATGATTGTAGTGTTTGTTTGCAGGTACTTTTTTTTTTTTGTTGCAGTGGGGCTGACTTTATAAATTGGAGTAATGCCAGAAGGTGCTTCTCTCATGGCAGGGGCTTGTAGTCCTGAAGGAAGTATTTGTGTTGTAAAATGTAAAGCATTCGTCATTTCGCAGTGATTTTTCTCGGTGCGTGCCAACCTGCCTGCTGCAGTGAATTAAATTAATGTGTGCCCCACTGAAATGGTTTACAGTATAGTAATTGTCACTGGCAACACAACGTTGTTTTTAAGTTGTTATTATGCAGGCAAAAGCCCATATGTCATACAAAATTGATATGCTGCATTATGTGTACTACCTTCAAATTAACTTGGTATAATATTTGTCTTGTTAAGAACCAGCTATTCTGTTGATGTCATAAACAAATACATCTCCTCAATTTTCCCTATTCAAAAGAGAAAAAAAAAAAACCCAACCACCCCCCACCCCACCCCCCCCCCGCAAGAGCTGAGGTCTGATTTAATTTAGAACAAAATACCTGGGCTTTAATTGTTAGCATTCATCCAGGACATTGCGGAGTGGGTCCTACTAATTAAAAGAGAATGAATTAAAAATTAATAAAAGGAAACAGGGAAGGATGTAGTAGGCTTTTTTTCCCATACAATTAATAAACCTGCTTTGAATAATCTGAAAGAGGAGAATAATTAGCTTAGCCAGGTAGCCGCACTTGATTTGCCGAGCCGTTTTGGGGCAGTTTGCGTACCACGTCGCGGTCTGCGCGGGGCTTCCTTTCAGGCTTGTTCTCCATCAGGGAAACGGGTTCAAGAGGGCTGAGTGACATCGGCGATGATTTATTGTTGAGTCACGTAGCGTTTCATTGCATTCTTCTTTTTGTGTCTGTTTGCTGTTTCCTTTTCATGACTATTCGGTTAGGAGGCAGCCTCGATCTCTTTGATGCACACTGAGTAAACGGTGTTCCGGTGCGGGAGCCTGATCCAAACCCCACTGACATCGCAGTGTCTCCGCTGCTGTGGGTAAGGTTTCCATCAGACCAGGCTGCCATGAGAACGGAGCTGTGAAAATGTATATTTCGGGCACAAATTCCTCCTCTCAATGCCTTTTCTGTTTTTCCTGGAGATCCTTCCAGCTAGGATGCTTTCTTCATCCTGACCATTCCCAGTTACCTGCTTTAGGCACAGGTAATTTACAGACCCATTTACAATGCAGCACTTTTTCTCTAAGCGAGGTGGTGTGCGAGGGCTATAGGTTATGGTGAGATCTGGAACGGTGAGATGGTTTACAAGCCTCACACGGCTCTTTTTCATTAACTTTGCTCATTTACAGTGAGGCTTTTATGTGTTTCTTCTTGGTGATAATACTGAAAATGATGGAGTAAGAGAGAGTCCTGTGTTTAATCAAGAGAGCAGCTCGTTGTAACTCACTAAAAGATTTAAGGCTAAGAAATATGGCTGAAGAAAGATTTCTGCTTTCTCTCACTTAAAGAAAGCGACAACAGCAACCAACCGAAAACCAATGAGCGCTGCCGGCTCTGCATACAGAGCAGATGTGTCGCAGGAGCGTCAGGACAGCAGGTACTAACCAGCGTCCTGCTACCGCCCGGACGGCACGTGGCCGATGCCGCTTTGCATGCCAAGCCATTACAAAGCCGTTAACTGGCCTCTGCGCATTTTACGAATATTTGCTTGCAATTAGTTTTGTCGCTGCAAGGCCCTCATTATTACATCTGGTAGATGAACTCCGGAGTCAGAGGAGTGGATATTGGGGTGGGTTTTTTTTTCAATTCCAGGTTTTCCTGTCCTTGCAACAGGGGATCGGATCCTGTTGTTTGGTTCTTTTACCAGATCCAACTATAGGTAAGCAATGAAAAGGCTCCCTCAGTAGGTAGTTTCACTTCTTTGGCACCTTTTATTTTTTAGCTTAGTGGCAGTGTTTGCATCAGCAAGAGGGAGTAGCTGGGCCTCGCTGTGATTTGATTAATTCCCACTGAATAAGGGCAATTTCTGCGGGATCGTTCTGGTGGTGCAGTGTAAGACTGAACGCCCGTAAGTGACTGCAGTATGGAAGACTGAACGCATCGGGCTTGGACGGACAAAGGGGTCTCTGCAACACCTTTTGCCATGGCGGATGGGTTTGCTATGGCACAGTCGGATGGCACCGGGTGAGCTGCTGATTGCAGTACAGCATATACCGTCTACAAGAAGAGATCTGCTACAGTGGTGAATCGCCTGCAAACCCAGATCGTTTCAGCGATCAAATGCAGTATCAAATAGGTTCCTTTATTTACTTTCTGTCTAGTAACCCTTCTTCATTTATTCAAACGTCTAGAAAATACAGAACCATGCTGTATTCACTGCGGCAGTGAATTCCAGAGGTTGATAGTGCTCTCTGCCAAAAATTCCAGATTGCAGGTATAATTATATATAATTACATTGTTTCAAGAGAGGTGTGTTAAAGAGTTCTCAGAATGATCAAAGATGATGACTTTTAAGATTAAACCCTGACTTTTCACATTATGTCTGTGAGACATTTTAATAACATACTCATTTTATCTTTTATGTTTCCATATAATTTTACACACCTGCGATGAGGTGTGTGTTCCAGTGCTCGTCAAGCCTTACTGATATTAAAGGCACCTGTGATCTGCTATCTAGTACAGCTGTTAACAGAATCAATTAAAACAACAGCCATCTGTGTCGTCAGTAGGGTTGGATTAGCTACGTGAGGAGGGGCAGTTCCTGTTGGGTTTTAGCAAAGCGAACATCACTTACTGCAGGGCAGAAAATGGTTTAGCGTTAGAGCAGAGGAACCTCTGTTTCTCTTGCAGGCTCTGCCAGGCGGTGGTGAGATTTTACACAAAGGCTTTGACCTCTCTGCTCCAGCTTTTCTTCATCCGTCAGAGGTGAGTGGTCATCTCAATACTCAGCAAATTACTAATGAATGTGCAAAATGTTTAAGCTTATTTCTCTGGATACGGGAAAGCGTTCTTCCGCAGCTTTGTTGTCTTGAAAAAAAGTTTTGAAGCTTTCAGCAGAGTTTGATACCTCTGAGGAGATTTTCCTTAGCTGAAGTGTATCGTCATCCGGACTGGTTCTTTTGGAACTGATGCACAGACCGGTACGGTGTTTAGTTAGAACAAAGCTTAAGCTTTCAGAACATAGTTTTGACAAAATGTATACTTGATGAAAGTTTTGTTTGCTAAAAAATCAGCAGGGTTGTTCAATGAAATGTGATTTTAAATGCAGGCTCTGAAGTTTTCTTTACACTGAGCCAATTAAACTATGGCTGATATATACCTTATCTTCATTTACAACAGATATATACCTTATCTTCATTTACAACAGATACAGTACTCAACAGTGGAATATATAAAACGAAACAAAGCTGTGACAATAATTGCATTGGTTTTGCTTCGCCTTTAAAACATACGATCAAAGGCAAAACCAGTTTCAGATCTGTTGTGTGTTCACTGTAAGAAGTTAAGGCAGTTTTCTCTACCTGTCCTCTGTTGTACAGAACCGAAGCGGAACGCTTCCTTCTTCCAGCCTTTGGACTGGGATACTAAATTAAGGCCTGTTTAGGGCCACCATAGAGAATGCATCTGCGTGAGAAGGAATGCTGTGACATGCTCGTTGGTTTGTAAGATGAAAACTTGAACATTTGTTGGGTTCTCTACCTCAGTACAAGAGCGTTCTGCTGGCTTGGGCTCCTGCGACTCCTCCTTTTGCATCTCATAGTGGCACGGACAGCAAATTGCCTTCAGCAGGAATTTTGAGTGTTGGCAACTTGAAAGTCTGTGGGTTTGTATAGAATGCCTTCTTTCAAATTGGATAGTTAGGCATGGAAAAACTTTTACTGCTACATTTTCTGAGGCTTTTTCCCTCTGATTTAGTAGAGCGTAGCCCTAAATATGTAGCTCTTCATGGCAAATGAATTTTGATCTGCACAGTGCCACTCGGTGTACAGAAAGCTTGTTGTTATTGCTTTTGGCATTCTTTGGGAGTTGCTGTTTGTTTTGATGAGGAGGATTCTGGCAAATTGTTTGTATCTCCAGGTGTTGGGCTTTTTTAAACTAAATAAAAATGAAGCCTTTGCCACATAGCGCCTTTCAGCTGTAGAACTGTATGTGAGATGAGTGTCGTTCCTAATTAATGTATTGAGAAACAACATGAAGTGGCTTGTCTGTGATTGTTCATTAAGTCACTGGTGAAAGCTTGGAATAAAATCAGGAGATCTTGCATTTGCATCCATTGCCCTTCCAAGAGCTTGTTCTTTTTATTTCTTTCTTTATTTTAAAGGTGTCTGCTCCCGGCATCTCTGAAAATCAGTTTGATTTCAACGTAGTGGTGCTGACATTATGGGTATTGCTGGCATTTGAGTACCTAAGATAATACACTTGTAAATAAATGTTTGCATACTTCAGGATTTAAATCCGCATGAGTTACCAGGGGGGATCAAAGTTGTGCTGTTTTCTTGAGCAGATGTGTTGATGAGTTCTTCCCTCCATTTCAAATTACAGGAGCGCAGGGTCTTGCACCATTTCGGTTCCAGTTCAGGGGAACGCTTTTGTTATATCTTTTGGCAACTCGCATATTTTCATGTGCCAAGAATTATTTCCCTAGAATATGCAACTGTACTTTTAATGTTTACTGGATTTATTTGGAGAAGGAAGAGGAATAGTATGATCTGGGATAGAAAGTGTCTACTTGGCTGCCTGTAAAATAGTTAGCAGATAACCAGTGTAATCTAGCACTGAAATGTCTTTACCAGTGACCTACTCATATAGAGGAGGAGAAGAACTAAGTAATAGCATAATAAGTGAGGAAACATACAGCTTCCTTAGATCAGAACAGTATTTATATCCCTCCTTTATAGCTGCAAAGGTGAGACAGACAGCCTGAATTTACATCTCGTATCCCTACGAGTATGCCCAGCGTACAGTGCCTGCGAGCCTGCTGTAAGCCTTTTCTCCGTAAGCCAAATTTTGACTTAGCGGTTGACTTACCTTTGTGGGACTAAATGGCAATTATAAGGAGGACAGCACCAGTATGGGCTGCTGAGCGGGGACTAGAGTGGAAGGCGGTGGAGCTGGGTTCACTCTTGTGCTCATAGTCCACTTCATGACTCTGTGAAAGAGTACGTTATCCCCTCCGTTTGGGAACGGTTTAAAAAGTGCCTTGAGATAGACTGAGCTGTATTAGAGTTAAGGTATTATTGTCATCTTTCTTGGCTTATCAAGTAGCTAAAAGGCTGATGTTAATAGCTTTAATTTCACTGCAAACTGTAAATTGTGTATCAAGTGAAGTGCTTTGTGTGCCGCAGTTCTCTCGCAGCGCACTGGCTTGGCTTCCCTTGCATGATTGCAAAATCAGAATTACTCATTCTCAGTACTTGCTCCTGGGTCTGTACATGTGTATATATATATACACACACGCTGTATATATGCATATGTAAAATCTGTATTTCCATTGGCTGTAACACAGCATAAAGGAAACTTGGCATCACTGGGAGTCACAGATCAATAGATTGATTCAGCAGCAGTAATTATTGAAATCATAAGGATGGTGAATACCTCTCGGCTGTAAATGGGTTTGAAGTGACATCTTGGGAGTTTGTTCTGTTTTCAAAAAGCAAGAAACCTGTGTAGAATTACGATCGTTATTACTAACTTTAGTTCATGTAACAAAGATAATTTTCTTGGTCTGATCTCTAATTGTGGCGTTTTAAATTGGTTATAGCAATGTAATACGTTTTCTGTGTGCAAAGACGGGGTAGATATAACCATCTGAAATGAGTTTGGGTGCACACTCACAATTGGAAGCAATCCCTCAATTCACGTACACCTCATGGGAAGGGGTTCATCAGAGCAGCTGTCACTCCCTGGTCTGTGTGGGGCTGAGAAATGTAAACTACGGCTGCATTAGAGCTACGCTGCACCGCTCGGAGCTGAAAACATCAAATCTTTGAGATCTGCAACTTGGAAGACAAAACCCAATGTTTTAGGGCGCAGACCCTTGGGGTTTCTTTCTGTAAGTACAGTCAAGAGCCCGCGTTGCCAACATCCTTCTCCCTTCCCCCAGTTTTGCCCATGGGCACTCTGACATTAAACGTTTGCTCTCTGGTGTACGCAGTCTTGAACACCATTGCAATGAAGGTGTTCGAATGTTTTCCATCTTCTCTACTGGAGGAGAGACCAAACCAGATCTGCTCATTTAAGAACACCTGAAAATGTTTGTCATTGGAAAGACAGGTTGAATGACTGAGGGCACTGCCCAAAGAGACTGGCAAACGGCACAGCGAGCGTGCTGTTATTCATTGCTTTGGGACGACAAAAGATGTTTAAAGCTCCACAGACTGTGTTAGAGGGGGTAAAAACGCAACACTGAAAATGTACTGAGATAACCAAATGTTTCCTTGAATGCGGCAGGGCTGGAGCCTGGGGTTGAAGTTGACTCGAGTCGTTGCTTTACACAAATGAATGTTTCATGGGTTTGATTTTTCCTCTTGTCTAGCCAGATCATGACAGCGTTTGGCAGTCTAAAAGGAGCCATTTGTTTAATGGGTCCCTGGGATGTATCTCAAGGCTCAGAAAGTACTTCAAAAGCTTAAGGTAAAAGGAAGCATATGCTAATTGTCAATTAGTGGATGTATGGTTCTACACAGATTTCATTAATGCTGTATGTATATAAAGCAGCACTCCTTGCTCTCGTGGTCAGTCCGAAACCAGAAGAGGCACTGAAGTTCGACAACGTTTGAGCAGTAAAAACAGATTTTTTGTTGTTTTCTTCTGCAGATGTTGTGGTGCTTTGTAGGGCTGATCTGGAGGGGGCAGACAGACATGCAGTTCAAGACAGTCCCATGCCTGGAAAGAGCTTGCAGCTCCTCGTTAGTATGATTCTGCTGTTTTGCTCATTCATCTTTGGGTTTATGCTTAGCAGCAGCACTTAGTTTAATAGAGTTAGGTTATGAATTACTCTGTGGAGAAGTTCTCAGCAGTGTGGATTTTAAAAGGAGGCAGGAAGGAAGAAAGAGAGCAGGGGGAAAAAAAAAATAGAATAGAAATTTCCCTCTGTCCTTTTCCAGCTGACTGGGAACGGGTTGAAAGTATTCCCAAGGCATGACATAGCATCTATTAATTCCGGGAGCAACGCTCTACGCATGGCTAATGATCCACTGTATGGATTCATTTCCTTTGGTTTCCACAGCTTAGTTCTGAGCATTAGAATGATGGATTTGTCTTGATCCTGAAGGCTTCCATTTGAAAGTCAAAACTTGTGGAAGAATGCTTAACCCTGTTGGCTGCCGCAGGAAGCTGCCCGCCGCCCCAAAGGCAGGGGGGCTCCGAAGGTAGAAAGCCCATGGAAATCTTTACCTGGGTCCAAGGAAAAGGGGCAAGTTTAATTTGGTAGGAGGCCCAGGAAGGTGAAAGAGGATAAAAAGGACAAGAATTTGCGTGGGCGGTCTTAGCGTTTGTGTTCGGTTCCACTTGGCCCTGTTCCGAAGTGATGCAGGGAACTGGTTAATGGCAGAGGATTAAAAGAAAAACCATACAGTTATATTCTGTGGTATAAAATAACTTTGTTTGGTAACGCTAGGCTAGCAGCCCAAGCTTTAAATTCAATATAACATTAAGCTAGTGCTGTCTATGTGAATGCCTAGTGTTCCATTTGTTTGAAATAAATGTATTTACTAGTTTCTTATTTTTTTCTTCTTCACTTAGTCTTTCAGTGATGCATGTACACAGAGTTGACAATTGCAGTGGTTAAATATGAAATATATGCTACTTTTCCCCTGCAAATTATGGGCTTGCGTGCACTGTGTCAGGTTTATTGAGTGTCCTAGAATATTTTACAGATTCAAGATGATTGTTCTCATTATCCATTGTGTACCATTGAAGGGGAAAGCAGTTTTATTAATTTAAAAGTCTAACAAATTGAAAAGCACAAACAGTTTAATACAAAAGCATGTTAGTGCTGCAAACTTGCCGGGACGGCGAGTTGAGTATGTGGGCAAGCAGGCAGGCTGCTGTCCCCAAGGTGGCCACGGCGCGTGTTTACTGAAGGTCACCTGCCCTGTCTGTGCTGTCACCCTGAGCTGTAACGAGCACCATGTTACTGTCCTGTCCAAAAGAGATACCACCTAGAACTCATCTACCAGGGGATAAACGCACGCGCGTGGCTGGTTACCATTATGTACAGTAGGTTTAAAACTCAATTTGTGATCAGGATTCGTGAATTACATCCGTTGCTCTGTAAATTACTTTTCAAAGGAACTACGGGAAACCAGGTAGGTCTTGCCTGGGAGGTTTTAAGGGATGAGTTTGTGTTTATATCATAATTTTTCGCAGTGTAATGGTGCTTTAACTTCATATAGTTTTATTCTTTTTATAAAGGAAAACACATTAAAGAACATTCTTATATTTGAAAACCATGCTTGTTCTGAAAAGTGCTGTCCTGGTTTAACTATACCGGGATACTTAAATAATTTATTTAGACAAAATCTTGATCTGCTTGTGTCTTTCTTGCCCTTCTTTAAGATGAACAGTTACAATGCATACAGAGGGCAGCCTTGGAGCAACAGCAGTTAAAAACTTGACATAGTTGCTATCTGTTTCAGTGATTGTTTTAACCAGGTCAGGGTCTGGCTGAACGCTAAAAACTCCCGTACCAGATAGAAGCCCCAGCAGCACGTTTTGGGGGAGCTGAAGCTGTGGCTATGATTTTCTCCTTGCCCATTGCCTGGTTACAGTTACGGGTTCCTTTTTTTTTTTTTTTAATTAATGGGAAAATCAGGCTGCGAATAGATGACTCGTTTCACCGATGTTAAATCAAATACGTTTCGTCGAAGACCGTGGGCCAGGCACTGTGACCTCGTGGGAGAGCCCTCCGTATCTGGAGAGGTTCTTCAGCTGTCTACAGCAGCAGAGTGAGGTCCGCGTGTGAAGTTGAACGTATGTCCTGGTGTTTCAGGTTGAAGATCTGGAAATTGTACTGGGTAAAAATGGAAATCTTATTGAAAGAATCTGGATTTTCAGCTTGACATGAATATGTGATTCCTTCCTATGAATGTTTCTAGCCTGATTTGTGATGTCGTGGCCAGCTGCTATGTGGAGGATTGGAGGATTTTTTTTTGTTTCTTTCCCCCCCC
>RSEF01000022.1:4445385-4471488 GCA_003993805.1 Himantopus leucocephalus
GGTTTTTGTTTTGGTTTGGGGTTTTTTTTGCGTTTGTGCTTTGTTGTTTTGGTGGTTTTTTTTTTTTATTTTCAACAGAGTGACTGAAGCAGCTGCTGTCTAGCTGGGAAGAAAATGGATAACTCCTCACTGTAGCCACCAGGGTGCTTGCATTGCAGTCATTGATTTCCTTCCCCGCCAGGCAGTGGCTGCTCCAGTCGCTCTGCAGAAGGCAGGCTGCATCCTTGATGGACTTCATTATCGGGGCAGTCGTGCAGAGACTCCACCAATAGAATATAATGGCATTATTATGGAAAGGGTAGTGTGTGATGGAGCCACTTGGTTTAGAGACCCTGAAGACCACTTCTGTTGTTCCCCTGAAACGATCGCGTTGAGGCCAGAAGCTGTTTCACTAATGGGAAGGTTTCTGCCACTTTCAGGATGGAGTGTTTGGATGCTTTTCTTCGTTTTCTGATTTCTTTTGCGTATTTATGAAAAAGTCAAGAAGCTGGTTGCAGCTTTGGCTGTGGAAGCTGAGCTGCAAAACTTAGATGAGCTCTTTCAAAAATGTGCCTTTTGATTTGGACATAAAGGAACCGATTCTGATAGATCCTTGACCCCGCAGGATCCAAACAGCCCTGGCTATTGCTCTCGTTCTGGCAAGACACAATTGGCATTAAAAACATTAAGTTCTTATATTTCAAATCTATACTTGTTTTAAAAAAAAAAAAAAGGCATGTATTTTTTTTTTCATGAAACAGAGGTAATTACAAAATATTGCCGTTTTGACTTAATTTGACCTCAGTAGAACCAAATGCTTCGGAATTTTCTTGCAAGTATTTTGACGTGACATGTTCCTGTAAGGTGCTCTTACTGACTCAGGGCAGACGGTTTTGATACCCAAAAAAAGGTTTTGTAGGAATATTTTTTTTACTAGCTGAAGTGCTGAGTTTTAGTTTGGGTCATTTGGTGTGTTAATATTTGCATGAAGACCTCCTTTTGAATGTCTGCACCTATCCAACCTTCTACCACCACTGAAAGACAGGGAAAATGTTCTGTGAATAAAAATTTGTGCAGGCTCCTTTATAAAGAAGGTGAGCGGATGGAATACAAGGCATTAACTCCTTGGAGTGTTTAAAAAAAAAAAAAAAGAATCTTTTTCAAGGGAATGATTTTTCTAAAATGCAAAAGGGATTCCGCTGCCTAATTTCACTCTCCTTTTAGTTGTGCATCAAACCCCTTTGCAGCTCTGTTTATTTCTTAAGAATAAAAATGAATGATGTTTTCAAATACCAGAGGGGGACATAAAGTATACTGTTCATTAGAAATGTCAGTATTAATTGAATAATATAAATGATTAATAATTGTCCAGCTTTGAAAATTACAATTCCTATTCCATGTCATTGATTTTGCTTTGTTTTGTTTTTAAATACCTACCTTGAATCAGTTAAAATTAAAATTAACGTTGTCATTATTAACTTCTAGCTATTAGGGCTGATTGTAATGCTTGTTTTTTATATTCCTCGAAAATACTTCGGGCATAGTTGCTGTCTAGACACTATCATTTTCTATTCGATCCCAAATTGTTCCCAGTGTGGTTTCTGGTTGTAACATCACGGTGGAAGAAATACCATGAAATGAAACAGAAAGCTATCTATAGAATCTTTGTCATAGGAGAATTCACTTAGACTGGCAAACAGGGTTCAGGTTTTCCTCTAAATTAAATTTTGTCTGTTACTTGTTTACGATCAGAAAGCTACGAGATGTCCAACATTGCCAGGATTCGAGGCATTCAGGTTCTCTCCCGTTTTATAGAGGAAAAGACAAAAAAAAAAAATGAATCTCAACAACAATCAATCTGCTGAACCGTTGTGATGACCGCTTCCCATGTGAATCGATATTACTTCAGACTTTCTTTTTATGTCCTGTCTGAGGTCTCTTGTTCTTGCGTGAAAGCTTGCCGAGGAGGGCGCTCCTCCAGTTCGGTGCCCGTGTAGCGCATTAGCATCCTGGCCGGCAGCAGGGCTCCTTTGGCTGGGAAGAAAGCCAGCATTGCATCCCGGGGAAAAAAATAATCCCTGGATTCTGCAAATAGAGTTTTGAGCGGTGCCACCACCAAAGTCTGGCTTTTGGGGGGGGTGGTGGCGTTTCGTTTGGTGGGTTTTGTTCTGTCGCCTTTTTAAATAATGTGTGTCCATCACCGCACGTCTTGGTGCTCTGCCAGTGTCGACAGAGGCGTGAAGGAGTGGGTGGAAGGAGTGAAGAGCTGAGGAAGGGGTAGTAGATTGCACCTGCCTGGTTTCAGACTGTGCCTGGACTCCTGCCTCGCCCCTTAAATCCGCTCAGTCCGTGGGGAGGAGTACGTGCTGTCGGAGGCTCACTTAACCTTTACGGGGCTTCCCGATTCTCTGCAGATGTCCGCGTCTCCGCTCTGATTCAGGCCTCGTCCCAGCTAATGGAAAAGTTTGTGGTGACAAAGCAGAATTTGGGGAGTTTAAGAGTTTAAGACTGCTTTGAATCGTACTTCAGTGCAGTAGGGATGGCGCTGTGCTCTCTCCAGGGTGAGCTAAGGACATGGAGACAGCCTTGGCGCTTGGGAAGGGACGAGCAGGATCCGGTGTCTGCTGGCTCTTGAGATGGAGGTTGGTCTTAAAACATTGTAAAAAGACACAGATAAATTTCTCTGATTTATTTAAATTGTGAATAGGTCGGGATTTAAGCGTCTCTTTAAACATACAAACAAGCAGAGCCCCGTTTGAGGTAGATTTAACATGCCTGTGGACAAGTGAATTTTTAATAGCTACTCTTACCCTGGCAGCTCATGGGAAATATCAATCTATTAGGCAGGATTCGAGTGTTGAATTTTTAATGCACTTTTAGTGATTAAAGTGTTCCTTTTCTCTACTGCTTGAAAGAGATCACAGTGGCTTTAAAGAACAGTTTAAAGTCATAACAACAATGGAGAATTAATAATTGTAGCTGACCGTAGTTCTGTCTGGGAGAGAAGGGCTGTGCCTGTTTGCGTACGCGTATTGTGTTTGGAACATTAGAGACAAAAGAAAATCACTCATTTTGAGAGCAGCAAATGAGCCAGATCCGCTTGAAGAGGATCCCGTGACTTTGTTGTGTCTGATAGCAAGTGATGGGACACAGCTGTGGGCCTCTAGTGAGGGGAGGTGAGGCCTGAAGAACAGAAATGAGCACCGCACTAAGGACGTCGGTCAAGGATTTAGGCCCGGCACTCAGCTGAGGATTATTCATGCAAAGGGACATGTAAGGACGGAATCTCGGCGTTATTGAGGTGAAGATGTGATGGACCACTGATGTCAGTGAAACCAGAATTTGCAGGGAGAGAGGTCCAAATCCACACAGGTTAGCTGGATTCCTTGCTGTTACTGCAGCTAAAGCAGAAGGGCGTAAGAGTGTTAACTGCGTTAGATCCTTGCCGCTGGTACGTGCTCTGTAAGAGAAAATAATACTTTACCTTCCTGTTGGGGAGGGGGAAAAAAAAGGGGCTTGGCCCCTAAGCCGTTTGCAAGGCTGCGATGTGCGAACCAGAGCAGGGCTTTCCGCCACCACAGCATGTGCTTTCCTGACAAAAGGAAGGGAAATAACACTCTTAGGCCAGACTGTTCCACTTGACTTAACAAGCGGAGACGCGATCGCCTGAGTTCACTTTGCACGTGTGCGCCGTTCATACCCCAAAGCGTTTTCCACTGTGCGTTATGGACGTCTGTCTACAGGCCCGCTTTTAAATTAGCGTATGACAAATCTAAATTCCTATTGAAAAAGCACTTTCAGAGGCGCTTTGCTCAGAATCGCCCCATCCACCTTAAATTTGTCTTTTAAAGAAGCTTCAAAATAAGCCATCGCTAGAACTTTTCTTCTCTCACTCTTTCTTCTTGTTTTGGTATCGCTAATGGATGTATTATTGTAAATACCAGCTGGCCCGTGGCAGTAATGAATTACTAGATTTAATTGTGGGGGTTTGCGTTGCTGTGCTGTACGTAACAAATCAATAGCAGAGCAGGAGTCCTGTAATCGGAGGAGAGAAGCTCCAAGCAGGCACGCTTACCTCGTGTCTGGGGTTCACGGCTGACAAGTTGAAGGAGTGTCAGCAAAGCACTTTGCCTCCCCTCTGCTGGCATTGGTCATGTATGAAAAGACCAGAAAGTAAACTGGGAGAGGGGTGCTTGGGTTAACAAAATGTTTTATTAATACTTTGCATCTGGAAAACTTGCAAAGATTTAATTGCATTCCTTATCTTCTGGCCTCTTCTTTAGAAGAGGATTCTCAAGCACGAACTTCTTCCTCCATCTGCTTCAGCTCAGTAGTTCGGTTAAAACCCAGGGTGCCAGTGTGAATTGTCAGATATTTGAACTGGCAGAAGTTAAAATATGACCCACTTCCCAGTCAAAATGTTCAGCTAATCCTTTATCTCTCTCTGCCTTCAAGTGACACTTCTACCATACCATCTTCAATAATCTGATCCGACCTTATCCAGCTAGAGTACGCAAGGGTGAAGGGGATGTTCATGCGTATTACATCAGTAGTGTGATTTAACAGATGAATTAAGGTATATCTAGCTTCATTTAGGATCTGCTTCATAAACCCTTTGAAATTGGTAGGGAAATTCTCTGTTTGCTGTGGAGTTTAATGAATTAGATAAAGGGAAGAAAAAGACCCTTATCAGACAAAGAGAAGAAAGGGTCTGATACTGTCAAATATAATGATGTTGATTTGCACTGGTAGTTTTGCATTCAGTATTAAAATACATCTAGCATGACAGCAGTTCATCCACCTAGAGAAAATAAATGCCAGTTACGTACCGGTATCCTCTGTGGGGCGGTCAGTATAGCTGTGTTGAAGGCACTCGAGCTGTCCTGTGTGCGGCAGGGGAGGGGTCTGGCCTGAAGAGAGTTCACATTGAAATATGTACCTGTAATGCGTTTTCCTGCTGGTGTCTCTAACACCAAAAGCTTTTGAACGTGTTGAGTCTTCAGCTGTCGTAATGGCAATAGGGAGAGAGGAATCAGCGTACAGCATCTTTGGGTGTGACCATCGTACCTTTGGGGTGTTAAGTACGTGAGCAACGCACAGCCCATTGTGATTGTAAAAAAAAAAACCCAAATAAAACAAAACAAACCCCGCACAAAACCTAAAACGTAGAGGCGGAGGTTAATTTAAAGCAGGTGCTGGTATGTACTGATCCAGGACTGTTGACTTCAGCTGCTCCATTTTGTGCTGCGTCACGTGCTTTGGCTTACTCTGTTGAGCACAACCTTCAGATCCATCATAAAACGCAGCAACGAAGAGGGATCTTCCAGCCCTAGAATTCCTTCTCACTTCAAATGGTAATTCAAAGGGTTGTCTTCTGGCACGTGGTGGCGCAAGGGGGGAGCTACAGAGCGGTGAGGGCCGGGGTTACCTGGGTTGCCTTCTCCGTTGGCGGTTTCTCTGATTCCGTGTTATATGGAGATAGCTTCTGTCAGAAGTGGGAATGAGGAGCCGATTCGCGCACTCAGAGCTCGACAGCAAGAATGGTGACACGCCAAGCTGCAGTTTATAAAGCTGCTTTTGCCGTTTAGTGCTTTAAAATAAGAAAATACAAAGCAAGGAGCGCTTAAGTCATAGCATCTTTCTAGACTCCACCAGTATTACCGTGCAAACTCCAGCTATCTAGTCATTAAAAAGCACATTGGGTTCTTGCCTCTTCAGTGCCAGTAGAAACTGTAAATTAAGCAGCGCTTCATACTCAAACAGGTAGTTCCTGTTAATTTATGGTGAGATTTTTCTGTTAAAAAAATATATATATATATTTATGGTGATAGTAGCAGAGCAGGGGAGTGCAGCTGGGCTCCGGTACATGTCTGGCATCTGGCAAGAACGAGAACAGCACTGGAGAGGGAGAGGCAGAGAACGATGATTTCTCGAGCCAAAAGAATGCCTTCGCTGTTGCGGGGGGGATTCACCGCAGAGGAAGCGTGATGCCATCTGGGGGTGTTTATTTATCATAAGCGTTTCTGTGATTCGTCATACTCTTCTACCTTATAGATGTAGAACATGACGACGTTCCTCTTCACAAAGCGCCCCAAACCCCGGGCGGTGCTCCCCCAGGGCATGCAGAGACTGGATGATTTGCCCGGGATTACATTGGATGTCTGTGGCGGAGCGCAGAGGCGAATGTTTGCTTTCCCATGCTGTTGTGTGTTGGAGCATTGTTTCTAAACCCTGAAAAAGACGAGTAAAGCCATTACCTATAGATGTTACTTATTACAGGATTTCTAATCGATTGCAATATAACACGTTTCTGTAAAACACATTGAAATTACTGTTGCGCAGGGTGGGTATGAACTTGAAGTCATTGGTTTAGAGCGTTAGCTAAGCAATAAAACACTTGAGTTAAACTGTTTTACGAATTTCCACAGTTTATTTTACTCAGCGTTTGAAAACTACTTTCAACTTCTGTCCTCAAAACAGCTTTTCTTGACAGCACAGCAGCGAGCAATGATGTTTTTGCAAGATAACTAAGCATTAACTTTCTTTATTTTTAACTACTTCAACCTTTATGTCTATAAAATTTGCTTTGAGATATTTGCAGAGTGGTATTTCTTGCAACGTTCCCTCTCTCTGTCCTGCCTGGGGATGACGAGAACGCAACGCAGAATCCCACAGTCCTTCTGTAATCTCTCATTGGGATGTTTTAAACCGGGCTTGAGGGATACGCGGTGCGCAGACTCGTGGTGCACATAGCCCGTGTTCAGCCTGGGAGCTACTCAGCGGGAATCCCAAAGCGTTTTTGCAATATTACCAGTATTATCCAAACCCCCCCTACTAACCACAAGCCGCTCCCTGGTGCAGCCGGATGCCCAGTGTCCTGTTCCTCGCTCACTGTGCTCGGGATCGGTGGGATTCCAGTGCTGGGGCTTGAGAAGAGGGACAGGAGAAAATCCTGTGTCCTAAAGGAAAGTCTGGGATAAACTACCGTCTCAAAGACGTGCTGTAGGATACCAGAGAGAATATCCTGAATTTCTGCATTGTCCTAGCCAATATGGGACAGCTGCAAATCCCGAGAAACGGGCTCTTTAACGTGGAAGTCAAACTTTAACAAATATTTCAAAGCCTGCAGCAGCAGTGGTTTAGTTGGAACAGATTATGGTGAAGATTTTCAGGTGGAAGTCTGGTGCGTGTGTGGCTGTTCCATTGTGGTTCATGTCGACTTACTCAAGCTGACTCATGCTGATACAAATGGGAATTAGTGCAGTTTCTGATTTCCTGGCCTATGCGGAGATGCAGTAAATACTTGCAGAATGCAAACTGCGTTCTTCACGCGTGCAGTACGCCGGAATAAACCCTCCAGGGTGGGCGTTCATCATTTAGATTGGTGCCTCCTTGTGCCAAGGACCATGTTACACCGGCATTTCTGGGAAACAGAACTGCCTCCAGCAGGAGGAACTGTTTCCAGAAGTGGGAAGTTAGCACAACAGAAGGCAGGCGGCCCAGATGGCGTGGTTATGAATGGAACTGGACATCTCCCGTGGTGTCGAGAGAGAGGTAATGTTTTGCTTACTCCATCCTGACATTCGAAAAACAGGGCAGTTGTCAGCTCTTCCTCTGAGCCGAAATTTTTGGAACGCGGTTGGTATTTGGAATTCTTTTCCGGCCTGACTTTGCTTGGAATGGCATAGTCGGAATTGCACATCTGCAAGGGGCTGGCCTGCTTGAGAACCGCAGAATTCGGCCAACTTTGTAAATTCTTCCATTATCCATTTTCCTGTTAATTTGTCCGTCCCTGCAACGCTGTCCTCTCTTGCCCTCCAGCAGTTAAGTGTACTTTCCTCAGGCTCTGTGGGAAATGAGAAGCAAAAGCGCGTAAGAAGGTGCTATTTTCACTGATGAGACCCCAGAACACCCCTCACTGCCTGTGTTTTGTTCTTTTTCCTGTGAATTTCGGCTAGTAAAGCCACTGAAAGAATTGTACATATGGATAAGTAGATGTAATATGTGTGTAGCGCTCTCGTTCTCTGTATGTCTTTCCTGCTGATCTATGAGATTCCTACTCCTACTGTGGGGTATGTTATATTGCAAGATGATTTCAGTTAATTCTTAACATAGCTCAGCTTCCAGACGTGTTTTTCCAGAACAAAGTAACAGGATAGGTGAAAACTGATTTTTTGAAAATGACATTGGCACATAACGTACGCTTTCATTGAGATTTATCTTCTGGAGTGGCAACTGGGGAGTCTCTGAAAACGGAACTTCAGCTCCTTACTTACATCAATATTCTTTGCAAATGTTACTGCTGCCTGGGATTGGTACCCGTTTCATTCATTTTCTTCATTACAGAGGGATTTCATTTCAGAAAATCGACGAAGTCAGTCTCGTCTCTTTGATCCCGTTTTTCTCTTACTCGTACCTACTCTCTCTCCTGTTTCCCCAGCTGGCATTTTTTGAATTTTTATTTATGCCCGCTTTTCTCCAACCTCTCGCCACCTTATTCCATATGTTTATTATCTCTTCCATCACCAAGCTGTGAATAATTTTGTGGGAAGTGATGCAGCTGCATGGAAATCAGCTGTTTGGCACGAGCGCTGTGCTGGCTTGCCGGAGGAGTCCCCGGGTTAACAGACAATTGCTGCTAAAGTATTTTGGAGAGCGCAGAAAAACGTCCTTTACCAGTGGTGCCGATCTCAAGCTGGTAGTTATTATTGGATTGACTGAAAAATAGTGAGTTAAAAAAAAAACCAATAACATTTTGTGTATTTATCTGCTTTCTGTTTCTCTTAGAGTTGCGAAGTGCTGTTTGTAACTCCAGGATGAGAGTTATGTATTCAGTGAAACTCTGGATTCTTACTTAATGAAACTCTTAAAATTAGGAGCGCAGTGACTTTAGTCCTCAGAGGTTTTCGGTGAATAGATCAGATCTGCTTTCTGAGTGTGCCGTAGGAGCGAGGAAGCCCAGTTCCTACACTGGGAGCAGAGTTAGGTGAATCAAATCCCAGTCCTGCGTTCATGCTCAGCGCTCTTAACCTGCCTCTCCCAGGTCGGGCTCCGCTGCGGGCTGTGACTCTCGCTCTGTGCCTGACCCCTCTCAGAGCAGCACAGGTCTCCTTCGCCAGCTCTGTCAAAAGTTGTATTATTCCTCTTGGCCTGGGGCTAATTAGTAGCACGCTGCCGGTACACCCATCCCGTTGCGTAGCTGATCCACAGACAGCGAGACGGTATTCCAAATGACAGTTACTGGCATTTGTCTTTAAGGAGCTGAGAGGGCTCATTGTTTTGCTGAACAAAGCAAAGCATAACTTCTGTGCCGTTTGTTTCTTCGGTCTTTCAAAGGCGTCAGATGAGGGAAACTGTACAGGCACGGAAATAATTGTTTTTTGATTTTTGCCTGATCGCCCCATGGTTCAAATGGGCAGCAATCAAAGCAAAGCTCTCTCTGGTTGTAAATAATACTTTAAAGGTTCTGGTGGAAGAATAGCACGAAGGGTTATCAGTAGCAAGCTTTAATATCTGCTAGATCAGTGAATTATAAAAATTATATGTAAATCTACAGAAAAGCAAAGAGGCTTTCATGTTTGGTATTGCCATATCAGAGAAAATGGATTTCTTAAGGCTATTGAGATGTTCCCAGTGTGTGCCGACAGCTTCTTGGGTTTCTGAAGGCACTAACAGTCCGCAGGCATCCAGTGCTTGAAATCCTGTTAATTTTTCTAGCTTGGTACCTTGTTAACTTGTTTATATTGCCATAGGACATGACATTTTTCAGGCATGTTTTTCATGGCAACATTAGGATTTAACAGGATGGAAGAACTTAGAGTCATGGAATTGAAGAAAGCTTTCTTCTGGAAGCAGCCTCTGGAGGTAATCTAACCCAACCGCCTGCTCATCAGGGCTAATTTCAACGCTGGATTAGGTTGCACAGGGCCTTGTCCCGGCCAGGTCTGAAAGTCTGCAAGGACTCGCCACCTCTCTGGGCTGTATTTCGGTCTTTAACAACTCTCTTGGTAATTTCTTTTTTATTTTTTGTTTAATATGTATAATCAGACTTTCCCTCCGTGCAACTTGTGACCGTTGCCTCTTTGTCTTCTCACTGTATAGCCCTGAAACAGGTCTGGCTCTACCTTCTGTAGTCCTTTACCGTAGCTCGAGGGTTGCACCCCTCCCAGCCGTTACCTTCCTCCTCTCCCAGCTGAACAAGCCGAATCCCCTCAGCCTTTCCTCCTGTGCTGTGGACTCCAGGAGGTGAGATAGGTCCGGCTCTGCTGGATGACTTTGAGCGTGCTGGCTGGGCCAGAGTTGGAAGCTTTTGACGTGTATTAATTCGTCTCTCTTCCCTCTGTGTCCCCAGCGCTGCTTCGTTGCTGTCGGTCAACCAGTCTTTAGTATTACGCTGTCTCACTCTGCAGTAGTACAGCAGCGTAAGAAAAGGTTGGCAGAGAGGACTCTGAAGTGGTTTTCCACTACTTGTTGTTTCTGTTTCTAATAGTCTCCTCCATTAATCCCCACTGGAGAGAAAACACACTTGTTGTAACGATCTTGAAGAGCAACCCAGTCTCCTGCGCTTTGTTTTTCAGTTTCATGCACTTGGTTTAGAGCAACTCCACATTACTTCAGCTCACAACAGATTTGAATGATAAAGTAGTTCAGATAGACCTATTAAAACAGAAGCAGCTGAGAACCGTGGTATTTGCTGGAAGACTACAATTTGTACAAGAAGCTGTAGATAACCTATTCACCTTCCCCCCCAGAGCTGTAATCCATGGGTCTGACCATATGGAAGCTGCTATTCACACAGAGTGAATGTAAATAAAGCTTTTCAATGCCTTTGATATCAAAGCTATTTATGCCTCTCTCTCAGCAAGTATTTCCATTCTCTCCCAGACATAGTTAGCATAAAAGAGCAACCTACTGTTCAGAATGCATTTAGACTAAAAAAAACCCAAAACCAAACAAACACAAAAAAAACTCCCAAATCCCCAAACTTCAATTTCTTGCTCCCTCCCTTCAGAAGACCATCATAAAGTTTTGTCCTGCGGTTATTATTTATTGGGCAGAGGATTTAGCAAGCAGTGGAAAGATTTAGGCAGCCAAAGCCCACAGTCCATCACTGAGAAAACCCTGATTTGGTCTTCCAAAATTATATTAGTGAATATTTGCAAAGGCAGATTGTAGACACTCAGACAAACACGTGTGCATCCACATGTGTATATGTGTTATAAAATTGGATGCAGTTATTCCTACCCTTGAAATTAATTACTAATAGTCTGAGCTCTGCACGCTGTGTTTTGAGATGAGAAATTCTTAAAGTGTTCTTTCATGTAAAAAAAAAAAGAGTTTGTTTGTATAAATTAGCCATATTTTTAACCGAAGAAATCTCTACCATCCTCCTTGAATGGAATGAGCTGCTCAGCTGAGTTATTGTAAGAGAGGATTCTAAAACCCTGAATAATTCCTGCAGCGTGTTGAGAACCCTGTGCAATTTCTTCCCTATTATGAAGTTTCCATGCATATTAAATAGTACTATATATAGATACAAATATACTCATTAAAGGTTTGTTTTGCTGAAAAAAATTGTCAATCCACATTCTGTCAAAGCATATGAACATTTACATAAAAACAAGGAAAATACCCGAGTGTAGCGGTGCAACACACTGATGCGCTATAAAAAGAAGCAATTTGGAAACTCTGTTTCTTCCCTGAGCCTGCACAGGAATGAATTCTCCGATCCGACCGCTGTACGGATTTCCTTGGGTGCTCAGAACCGTAGTCATAGGTAAACTAAAAGTGCTGTAGGCAAATGGGCAAATCTTGGCCAGGCATTTCCTAAACAGGTAGAGTTTAGCACAGCTCCGCAGAGCGATGCTGAGATTTCAGCCAGCCAAGGATGCCGCACGTGGTTTCACGAGCTTAAAGGAGTGTGAGTTAGCAGTGGGAAGCAATGTCGCATTTCGTGGTGCTAAAGGTAGTAAATATCTAAAACCAAACGAGCCTGTATTTGCGTGGCGTATCTCTGAGCAACTTTAAAATCCAATAGTTGCTCATAATTTTCATGGGACTTGTACCTCAGGTAGTTTGAAGTTTCTGGAGAAACATCAAAGATAGTCAAACTTTAGGTTTTTGTGTTTAAGTGCATGAAAAACTGCTTTTAAAACAGGCCTCTAGCTTTCTTTATAAATCCCCCCCCCCTTGCCTCATCATTCATTTCTTCTTTTTTTTCAACTCAACGTGAAGCTCTTTTGCACAGTGAACGTAACCTGTGGATGTTCATAAGAAATGCAATGGGCTACTTCAAACCTCTCTGTTAGTGAGTGGACTTCTTATGTGTCTGTTGAGGATGAATATCACCCCAGACGTCTTCCTCAAGGAAACTCAGCGAAGATCCTTAAGCCAGGATCATCTCAAAAGTGTAATGGGTTTCAGGGAGTTGGATCTCTTATGTACTTCGGACCTGATGAATGGTACCTTGTAATATATATACATATTTACTTGATAAGGGTGAAAAAGACCTTAGTGAACTAAAGGGTTTCCAATGGATATATCCGAGGCATACAGGGACAATTAAATAGATGGAAAATTATCTGAAATGACTTGTGCTGTTCCACTTAGTGCTGGGATATAATTCCGGAACGACAGTTATGAGCATGAGTCAGTGGGAAAGGATCAGAAAACTTCAAAGGGAGTCCGTGTACAAAGGATCAGATTCACCACCGGAGCAGCGCAAAGGGATCTCTGAGCTCTCAGAGCAGGAGGTTCGTTGTAAAATGTGTTTATCTAATCTTTTCACTCTATCAGCATATATAATTAAGCATATTACTATTTATATTAGAGGAATGCTGAGGTGTCCCGAGATTAGGGCCCCGCTGTGCTTAGTGCTTACGGAGAATGCAGTCCCTGCTCTGAACTGGTGCGCTAGATACAGAGGGGAATGGTAGGGACCAGTGAAGGGATAGGTCCCACGAGAAACCAGCGGCAAAGCCAGGTTTAGCATTGTAATTAGATGCCCGTCCCCTTGTCTGCATTGCTTCAGCAAGCTTCTATCTGTTCCTGTGTTTTGGAGAGTGGCTGAGAGGGAGCAAAGTTACCTCCTGGTTATGGCAAAGAGAGAGAGACGTGAGCGGGTCCTGCACGCGCTGGGAGAGGGCTCCCCGACGAGCAGGGCGTCCCTGTCTCTTGCAGGCGTCTGCGTTCCCTCTGTGTCACCTTGCCTCCTGGCTACTTCGTGGAGACCTGTGCTGTGCTCCCTCGCTGCTCTCGAGATGGTCCCGTTGGTCTTTGCACGGTGAATCCATTGCGGCCGCGCTTCACAGCGGTGAGGGTCAGCAAGGTGCAGGGGAAAAGAAGTGTTCCTGTATCTACTTGTTAATGCTTGGCCGGAGTTTCCAGCAGCTGTGCTTGTGGGCAAGGTTTTTTTTAATCAAAAGCGCTCAGCGCCGAGCATCAAACCCCGCAGGACTTTTGCGGGGACTGTGGAGTTCAGAGCGGTTTTGAAAAGCTGACTGCCCCTGTGGGTGCCGAAAGGAGCCAGTGACGGGGTTTGGAGCTCTGCTCGAATCTGGGCTGTAATGAGCACGATTCCGTACGCCATCGGTTACAGAACCAGCTGGTCCCTTCATTTCTGCTAACCGGAAAGGAAGGTGTTCCTCCTGATGGATCTCCCACAGCAGCCTGTGGTGCGATTATTTCTAGAGCTGTCTGAGTGGGAGGTTGCAGGATAGCAGAGAGGGAGGGCAGCGCTACGAGCAATAGCTTTTATCTTGGCTAATAGTAATCTAATGGACAGAAGAGCGGGCCTGTAATTGGATTTTGCTTCAGATCATGATTAGGAAGATTGCTTTGCGAAGTGTATAGAAACTGCCGGCAAGAGTTACATACATCTTTCTGTGGTACTGAGCAAGAGCGATAGAACAAAATAAAGCTGTGATTATCACATGGATCTGAATCTGAGTAGGGAAGGGCGGACGCACAGGAGAGGCTTCAGCTCTTCCGAAGCTCAAGCACAGAGAAACAGGTGGAGAGAGGCCTTACAGTAGGAAGTCTATGTGAGCAGTAAATTGTGGCTCAGTTTATGCCCTGGTGTGTGCTCTGTCGTCGGCATTTTGCACAGAACGGCCGTGTTTACTGGAGAAAAGGTGTAAACCCAATATAATCTTCATCAAAACCCTGTTTCAAGAGAGAGTTTCATTCCCTTTGACATTCTAAGGGGAATATGTGGGAGTAGTACCGCATTCTTCTGTCTTTTGGAAACTTCTTCATCTAGTGTTCTTAGCTTTAAAGGCCCTTGCGGAATCACAGCGTCTCTGGGGCTGGGAGGGACCTCTGGAGATGGTCTACTCCAACTCTGCAGCTCAGGGCAGGGTCACCTGGGGTTGGGGTTTGGGTGCCTCCAAGGATAGAGACTCTAAGGCCTCTCTGGGCAGCCTGCCCCTGTGCTTGAGCACCCTCGCTGTAGAAAAGCTCTTTCTGATGTTCAGGTGAAATTTTCTGTCTTTCAGTTTATGCCCATTGCCTCTCGTCCTTCCACCGCACACCGGAGTGTCTGCCCCAGATGGTGTCTTTACCCGCTCCTTCTGCACCCCCCTGTCAGATAAGTACAGGTATCGATAGGATCTCTTCTGCAGGCTGAGGTGTCCTAACTCTGTCAACCTCTCATCTGGCAGATTCGCCAGTCCCTTAATCATCTCTGTGACGGTACACTGCGCTCACTCCAGTGTGTTCACGGCTCTCTTGTCCCGGGGAGCCCATGGCTGGACACAGGACTGTCACACAGACCCACACGGTCGCACCGGTGCCGAGTAGAGGGAAGATGCTCTGCTGAATGCCGTTGGCCGCCTGTGCTGCACGGACGCCTTGTTGGCACGTGCCCGCATTAGCTAGATGTTAGGTCCTCCAAGAGAGGACACAAATCAGCTCTCCGTCCCCTCCTGGGAGGCGCTGGGACAGAGGCAGTGGGTCAGCCGCAGCCATAAGGCGTGTGTCAGATCTCTCAAGCTTTGGACTTGTCGTTAATCACTTCCCTGTGAAACTTCTTAGACAGCACAGTCTTGGAAGGTCACCTGAAATAAATCAGTCATGATTCACAGCAGATATGATTAATTATCGCTCAAGGTCACACAGATAAATTCCAGTGTGTGTCTGATTGTTTTTCAGGGTAACGCGCGACTGTTTAAAAAGCAATCCTGTGTGTAAACTGGTTTTTGTTTGTTTGTGCATGTTGCATAATTAATAAGTCACAACAGGAAGACTGGAAATTAGTAAACCAGGGACTCGGCCAGATCTGCAGGGGACTCTTTTCCAAAACTAGAGGTAAGATAATTTCTGGTGTAACAGCGGTACAGCAAGTTTGCCTTTCACGCCTTTTTAGTGTGGCTTTAATTGCCCCACTGGTAGAAGTCCAGAGGAGTCCTGGTTTTAAACCCGGTATTTCCCCACTGTTGGGAGAGGAGAAATGAGATCAGCAGAATTAAACCTGTAGTAAAGTTGTGGGAACTACTGCTTTATTGAGCTAATGGCAAAGTGTTGCTGTTCTGGTTGGTGACTTAGTTATAATTTAAGATAAATTAGTAATCATTTTAATTAGAGTAGCACCCAAAGATGTGTGTGTTGCGCTGAGGCGCTCTACGTGCCCGTTTGAAGGCCCTCCGTGTGCTAATCGGTCCGTGCTCTGCATAGCGCAGATAGTCCCTGCGTGGGAGGAGGGAGGGGGTCATCTGTGAATTCCAGGTGCAGGCTGAGGCAGGAAAGAGAAAGCTACAAACTGCCTGTTTGCGGTCAGACTTCTATGATTTATTTTTTTTTATGTTGCCTTATTTCTGTCGGTCGCTTCAAAAACCTCTTTAACAAGAAAAGGCGTTAAACTGAACCATTTAAATGGATAGAAGTCCTAGAAGTCTTAGGCTAAGGTTAATCCACATCTTCAGGCATCTTGAGCAATAACATTCCACCTGAGGTCACTGGGTAGAGGAATTTGTGCCCAATAAATAAGGAAAATGAACAAAAAAGTGCATCTCCGGTAGTATTCTGATGTTCCTGCAACTTGATAGAAGGCCGCACAGGTATCATTCCGGTCCACTTGCTGTCAGAGTGAATTCAATTTACCTCAAAAAGCAAAATATTTGGATAACTGCAAAGTGATAGCTCCAATGTCACCTTCAAATGAGGGGAGTCTTGACTTGTTTGTAACTTTGGAAAACTGAAGAGAAGGTAAAAATTCACTAAGTAGTTTTCTAGTGTTGTTGGGTATCCAAATCCCCCCTTCCCCTTCAGAGAAACAGAGATTATATTCAGTTTTCTATTTTTTTTTTTCCCCTCCACATTCCCGTTAGATTAAACTTTGTGAAAGTGATAGATGTTGCCTGACTCTTAATTCTGAAGGAGATGTCCGGTAACACCGAAGTGGCACTGACTGTAGTTACTTGGTGCCCATAAATTGGGTGAAACTACAGAAAGAAAAACATGGCTTCACCTTTTCACCTTCATGAATAAGTAAAACGAAAGGAAATTTGGTGGCGTACGTTACCTGAATGGGAAGCGTTGAGCTTGGGAAAATATGTTTGTTTGGGCCTAAACAAAGGGAAGGTGGGAAGAATCTGCCTGCTGGGTGTTGGAGGTGCAACTAAAGGCTGTGTGTTATGGCCACCACCATGAGTTGTGGTTCATGAAGTACCTACGGCCTTACAGGCTTTGTGTGGAGGTTGATGCCTTGGTGACCTGCTGCGTAGAACAGAGACCTGTGGCCTCAAAAGCTGTAGGAAATTTCACTGGGCTCCGTTGCAACCTCTGGCTTATCAAAAGACTTAAGGTAATACAGCTAAAATGTGTTTCCCGGGCTGCAAAGGGTACATACGTTAAATGGTCATTTTTTTTCTCATGGGGCTTTGATATCTCGCTACAAATGCTGAGCACTTTAAAGTGCTCGTTCTGCCTGCGTCGCTGTCTCGAGGTGCGGTGTCGTTGCCTCGGTTCCTCTCCGACTCGTGTACGTGTTAGCTGCCCACTGCATCGTAGCACTTCACCGCCTTCTTTCCGACCGGACCCTTTGTACAATGAAACCTCCGTCAGCCCTTTCGTGACATGAAATATATTGTATTTAACTAGCTACTAAAGAAAATCCATTTTTGGATGTTCCCATTGAAATAAGGAAAGATTTTTTTTTTTTTTAGTCTGTTCAGGTGGAAAGTCTTGACATCATCCGAATAGCAAAGAAGACAGTCTTGTAGAGCGGTCCCCGGTTATTTAACGAGGACGTGTCTCTGCAGCCCTCAGACTGAGCCCCGAGCTGCGCTGGGTCAGAAGGCTCAATTCCTATTCTGGTGCGGAGATTGGTTCACCAGTTCAGCTGAGATATTTGGGACTGAATTAAAAAAGAAAAAAGCCAGAATCCCTGGATTAAGGACTTAGAAATTTATACTGGTTTTGTATAAAACGTATTTGAATCCTGTTTATGTTAATGGAAGTTGCACAGGTGTAATTAATAGAAAATCAGGTCTTTGTTTATAACGCTCCGATTCCTTCACACCCAGAATTGTTAATAATACAGACTTTATTTTTAAACCTGTGATTTTCAGAGGAGCCTGGCAGTTGTCAGTCTCAGCTAGATTAAAATTACCCTACCACCTCATGATTTCTAGCATGCACATCCTTCATTACCTTGATGAATTTAGGACTCACTAACATGAATTTTAAAGACGATGAAAATAAGGTACAGACAGACAGAAAGTTCCAGGCTCAGATGTTTGAAGGACTGTAGTTATGTAAGTCTCAACTCTTCTACAAGGGAATACCACGGAAATACCTGTGAACATGGGGGCCTGTGCGAGCTTCCGAAATCAAGGTTTTGGGCAGGCAGCGAAGCCCGCCTTGGTCTCCTGCGTTTTAGGTGGGTGGAGCAATGACTGAGCCGCTTGTCGCATTGAAATGCCATTTTAATGCTATTCAAATGCATTTGAAATTGCCAGCATAAATTTATGCCTTTAAAACGGCAAAGAAAAAATGTGCGCGTGTACATATGTGAGGAAACTTATGTTAACATTAGAAATCGGGGAGGCTATTAATAGAACTAGTCGGTGATGCTCAACACCGTGATAAACGCGTCGTGAATTCGAGCTAGTGCTTTTAAGTGGAAAAAAGCGAGTATGGAAAATAAATCCTAGATTTCCACTGGGGCACTGTTCAAGTTAGCCTTAATCTTTCAAAAAGAGAAAAGGGGGGGGCGGGGGGGGGGAGGAGGAAATCCTTTTAGTATGTTAAAATAAATGCATCAGAGAAAGCTTGCTCCGCGCAGCCTCTCCATCCGGCAGGACTGCAAAGGCTGTCCCAGAAATGGACAGCGTTGAAAAGGGGAAAAACCCTCCTGCGGTGTGAGACTGAAACACCCCACCCGAGGAACGGGACTGTTTGCGTGCGCGTGGGTGCTGCGGGGGCTTCGCGGTGCAGTGGGCGCTTTTTTGAACATTGCATTCCGCGCAGAAGAGCTCTGCCAAATTGCATGCACGTTGATTAGCTGCGGTGCATAATTTATGCTTCTCCTTATTTAATCACTCTGGGGTTTTGGTATTCGCTGGCAGTTGCTAGATTGCTTTATTAAATTTAGGCTGTGTTGAAGGAAATTTATTTTTGTGTATTCCTCCTTCATAATTTTTTTTTCTTAAATGTTGTCACATAAATTACTGCATTATCGATGAATCTGCATGCAGAGCCTTACTAGTTAGTTCTTATGCCGGAATCCTCTAAATCATGTATGGCATATGTATTATATCTTACTTCACGCTATCCTTCTCAATGATGGATTTACTTGCTTCACTTTCTTCTCTTTTATATCAGAAGAAGGCATTCAAACTTGAAAGCAATGGAGGAAAAAAATCATCTAGATTCTGTCTCTTTTCTTACAAAAGCGTAAGACCTTGACATGAAAAGGGTCTTTTAAATAACATCATAATGTGAAATAGAGACATCTTAGTACTGCTCCCCTTTCCCAGGGGGGTGTTAGGGTCAGGGGAGGAGAAAGGTGTCGTGTGGGGGGTGTGTGTGTTGGTTAGAGGGGGTTCAGTCGAGGAGCAGTTTAACATCAGTTCCTTTCTGTAAGGAGGAGGAAACTCTAATAGTCAAAGTGTTAATAAAGAACTCAGAAAATACAGATTCTTTTCTCTTTTGCATTGCGTGGGTTCATGTGTCATTTCGTCACATGACGTAATGAATATGGTGCGGTCAATAAAGATGAATCTTGGAGAAACGGTGTAAGGTGCGTGATCGCCCAGAAAGGCTCCTTTGGATAAAGGCAGGCTGCCTTAGCCGTGGTTTCCTGCAGCTCAGCGTTGTACCCTCCTCTGGGCATGCAGTGGGTTTCTGTTTTGGCAAGTTCCTGCTGGTACCGTACTTGTTATACATACTTTGTGTGGCGTTTTATTCAGTTAAAACACTGAGGTGTTAGCAGACCTACATGTCTGACTGCATAAATCAGAGTTAAAACAACCCACCAACAACAGGCTTACATGTACAGGCGTATTTGAACATCTGAAAAGTCATCTGTGTTTGATTTTTAAGGACAAACAGCTCTATGCAAAATTAAGTATTTGTTAGAAAGTAATGTTTTTTTCTTTAAATTAGAATAGATGTGTGTTTTGATGCAAACAGGAAATATTTTTCTTGAACGTTCTTACAAGAAGCAAAATATTTACTGAGTCGGTGTATAGTTATCAATATATGCTGATGTGTACGTAATATGGGTTTGGATTTAATTTCGTACTTGTTATTTGTCTGAACAGACTTGACTTATGAACGTATGCATGCGTGTACATAGATATCTTTCAGCTGGTTGAAAACTACCCCATGGAGCTGTTTTTAATGGAAAATTGTTTTTCCAGTTATTCATCTCATTGCTAGTATCTGCTTCCAGTGGTAAAATTAAGTTTCCACCAGTAATTTTTTCAGACAGGTATCAACATCATCCTGATTCTGCATTTCTCTGCCAAATTTACATTCTTCCTTAGCAAAATAAATCTCCCACGAGTTATGGAATTATTTTTTTTAATCTATAAAGCTATCCCTTGGATATACCTGAGCGCATAGCTACAGCACTGTAAATCCTACGAAAGGAAAAGAAGGCATTTGATATTATAGCTTTTTAATGAGAAAATTAACTTTACGGTGGTTACTTTGGGTTTCGAAGGATTCTCAACCACAAAGATTGCATTTAAGGTTTTCTCGTCTGTTTTATTAACCCTCTGAGGTGGAATAGGCCTAATCTTCCTAAATCAAAGGTCCGCAAATTTGAGTGCCATAGTACGTGCAAATATGCTTTTGTAGTCTTTAGTAAAATACTCTATACCGGGCGTTAGAGTTCTGGTACAGAGGTGGTGTGCCGTGCTGCCGTCTGTAGAGCTCTGCGCGTGAAGTCCCCAAGAGCTGGGGATCGGAGTCAGAACTTCCCAGAGCTGTTGAGGAACGTGCTGTGATCAAATGTTTAATCTCGGGTGAACGACTTGTGTGTTCACTTGGAAAACTGCTGTCTAATACTTTATCGATCATATATTTGGTATAGTTATTCGTGTGAAGTGTGCTTACATTCATGTCTTTTAAGAAGTGAAAATCACCTAAATCTTGCTGGAACTGCAAACAGTTTGTGTTTTTTTGAGGGTCCACATCCTCCCCTCCACACTGCCTGCTTGTATAAAACTCGAAACCCAACTGTTCTGCATACACTCCCGACAAAATTTGCTTCCGAACTACAGCAGCAGCGTCATGGAAAATTTCATTTCTGAATTGCACTGATTCAGAGAGGAGCACAAAGTGTCAGATGCCATTACGTTTCTGCAGCACACCGCTCCGTAGTCAGGGCTCTGTCTGCGGCTGACATGGTGCAGCTCACAAAACGCTGAGAGTGACAGTTACGCTATGACACTTTAATACCGCATTATAAATCACTGTCACCTGGTCCCAGTCGCACCATGCGTTTGATATAACGGGTTTCTCCTGTCCTGCTCTCCTCTCTCTCCTTTTTCTGCCTGGCGTTACCTTTCTCATATGGGTTTGTACCCAGTCAGCTGAAACTAAGCGTGATGCGGTGGCGGAGTATTTCCCCAATGAATTTCCCCTGTGCAGTAAGCAAGTGTTGTCCACCAATACAAATATATTAGGCTGGATTTAATTTTCTAGCAAAGAGAGAGCGGTAATTTGGAAAACGGCGTGTCTTTCACGCTTTCCTTACGGTGGGATGCTCTGCGCTTCAGCCTGGACCTTGCAGGGCCGGGGGCTGCGCTGTTTGGCAGCGGAGTGTCCTTGTTGAGGAGTTAAGGCACTTATCCTTCCTCCACCGCCGGCAGAGCGACGTCTGGAGCGCTGCGCGGGCTGCTTTTTGCTCTGCCGGGCTGGTGGTGCGGGCACACGGCATTCCGAGTGCTGCGCTATCCTCGGGGTCCCCCTGAAACGCCAGGCGGGATAGGAGTCTTGATTTAACGTCAGAGGGGGGTACTGCCACGTACATGGCTGTTCGTTTGCACACCTATCCTAACGATCAGACTGGCAACCCATTAACAAGGATCCACAGGAAGATACGGCCAATTAAGGAGATAATAAGATCCGGTGGGAAGGACTGGACTCGTGTTCTTCTGGGGATTGCTTCCCTCTTTAGTGCCTGTTTTTCTATGAAAATGGATGAAGTAGTGCTATTTTCAAAACCTCCCAGGTTTGGATAATTCTAGCATCTGTTCTGCTGAGATTGTCTCAAGGTGCTCTCTAGTTATTTTAAATTAAAAAACAAGAAAATTTTTTTTGTCCTTAAGAGTTTGCAATCAAAATAGTCATGATAACAAAAGTAGTAAAAGAAAGTTTTCTTTTAACAGACCAAAACGGAGTGATGAAGGTCTTTTTTGCATAGGAATTGTGCTGTTAACTGAGACTAAAATCCAGATCTCTGGAATTAATTAATATTAATTCATTATTTATGTAATATAAATCATGTAATTACCATGTGCAATTTCCGTTTCAAACTTGGTTAATTTATCATTTTATGTCCTTGTAAACTACGGTTGAATACAGCATTTCAGTTTTATCTTAATGTAGCTTTTGTTAATTAGTTTTTCTCTAACATAACTTCGGACGTGTTGTCTAGCTGACATACGTGTAGTCATGCTTTTAGATCTAGTCTGTGGTACCGAAATGTAACATTAAGGGACTATTAATCAATGGATTACTGGCTGACTCAATGGTTCCTCCGAAGGAACTGGGAGCATTTATGAAGTCAGTGCAGGTTTAGGTAACTTTGATCTGTGCATTAAGCTCTAACACCATGAATTCGTGTAATGCAGATACAGTGTTTGTACTGCAGCTGATTAAGAAAGCCTCGTTATTGTGACTGCCTCTGTTTTTTTAAACGCAGAGCTGCAAATCCTGGCTGAAAAAAAAAAAAAAGCATGCTAAAGCTGAGCTGCTTCTGGGACTTCCATACCTCAGAACGTGAGCTCCGCCTGATCTTCAGCGCAGCGGCGCAACCGGGTCCTTGTATGAGAGAGGGCATCACTGCATCTCTCGAGGCACAGGCTCGCTGTGTCTCCGTGCGCGCGTGGATTCCTGTACGCTACTTGGCACACTGATAGCTTACTGCTCCTGAAGCCTCTGATGTCCGGGATGGTACCCGATAATGATTTGGGTCACTTTTCCGTTCTCACTCTTCCTTCAAAGGACAGTTGAGTGTTTTGAAATGAGACTGGAGTGAGCTGATAAAGGTGTTATGTGGTAATGGTCTTCATCTGGCAGAATCGCAGGGAAAGGGCTCTGTCTCAGTATCGTAGGGTCAGAGGTGTTGAGGCCAGAGGTACCACTTAGTCTGCTCAGTTAGCCTCACCCACAGGGCACGGCATGCTCTTAGTCTAAACGGGCCAAGACTAAGCGCGGGAACCAGACGATTCCCTGAAGGAGTTTTTTTAGCAGCCCTGAAATTTTCTTTTTCAAAATTTAGTTCGGTTTGTTGTTGATGTTACTGCTGTTGTGAGCTGTTTTCTGAGCAACTGGTGCTTTCCTCAGCTGCATCCTTCCCCGGCCTCCTCGCCAGAGGCTCCTGTCTCCCGCTCAGACTGCAGCGAGGCGCAGAACCCGTGCACTTACGGTGCCCTGAGTCTGTGGCACAGGGCAGCCTGGGTTTGATTTCTATGGAAGTGTAGGGCAGCCGATAATTTATTTCATTCTAAACTCACGTTTTCAATTAGCTGTCTACTAAAAGCCATATATCGTCATACCATCCATCGACAGTTAGATAGCCAAGGCTGTATTTTTAGTTCTCGTATTCTAGTTTTCCCTCGAGATGCTCATACTTCTTTTTTCATAATGTAAAAATATTAATTAATGAGAGACTGTCATTCACACAGTGACACTGGCTGTCAGTAACTAACAAATGCGATTTAAAAAAAACACTAAATAACAAAACGGTGAGCACGTAGCAGAGATGGCAGCATGATAAGGGAGATGAGAGAAGGTAATTGCTGGACTTAAAAATATCTAGGGAAGGGAGGTGTTGAAAAAGTTTACAGCGAGAATTAATGATGTATAACAAATTAATTAGAAAGGGTAAAGCTAGAAATGAAATCCTACTTACAAAAAAAAGCAAAGATGCGGACTGAAGCCTCAGGGAAAATGATCGTTGTACCCTAACGTTAAGAGGACAGCACCAGTCTGCTTGAGGACCTTGTTGCAGGTCGTTTGGGCGTGTGGAGGCTTGGAAGGGTCCTCTTCACCTTCTGCTTCACCGACGCGTGAGAGTCTGCGGTGCCGCACGGCAAGTGGAGGTTAAAGCGTCGACGCAGCCCTGCTGAGAGGCGGTGAATAGTTTGGCTGTTGGAGCTGATGTTGTTGACAGGGTGAGTTGTGTTTGGGCGTCCCAGGGGATGGAAGGGCACGGGTATCACGTGCGTGTCAGAGGCGGCAGATATGACTGCTTTTTTCTCTGTTTCTGCCTGCAGTCTCCTCTCCCTGGGGTGATATAACAGTGGCGACAAGGCAACGCGTAGGTAAAAGAGAGAAAATTTAGATGCGGGGAAATAAAAAGATGATGTTATGCAGACTGCTGTGGAGATGAAGCGTTGAGGTGCTGTTGGGGCAGGAAATAAATACATCGTCCTTAAATACACTATTCCAGGTCTGCCACAAGTAGTTAGAGTTCCTCTTTTCTGTTGTGTGCAGTCAAAACCCTCTAAATGGTGGTGTTACGCCTCTCTTGATGAGGTCACCCGGGGACAGCCTCACTTGAGACATTTCCTCCTTCCCGTATTGGCCTTTGGCCTTTGCTCCAGTGCAGCACCAATTGAACATATGATAAGTTCCCTATCACGGGGTTATCTCCGTCCCTGAAAAAAAGAGATCTGAGGAGTATAATGTCTTTTTCATCTCCGAGCATGATCGTGTTCTCTATCAGTCTTTCCGTCAACCCTCTTGGTACCAAAGGGAAGAAAGAAGTGCCCCTTGATTTCCTCAGCGAGCTCTGGATCAAGGCTGTATTTTTTACAATATTGGAGATGTGAGGAGAGAAAAATGAACTGAATCATAACAGAGAACTGTGAGACAGCGTTGAGTCCCCAAGGTATTTCTTATCTAGGTTTTTGGATCGCACATGATATTAAGAGGTCATTTATTATATAGGCTATAAAAGATTAGTGAGTGGTCATTAGATGTTTTCAATAAGTTGCAAGTCATTTGAGATAGATGTTGCCTTCAACAGGTCAATAACCAAAGCAGTGCTGTTTCTGAATTAATGTTTTATCTATCCATACAGCTGTCTAATCAGTTCACAGATCCTTTCTTAACACACTCTCAAAAACTGAATGTCCCTTAAAAGCTTTTGATAAACACCTTCTAATGGTGTTTATGGTTTTTTACAGATACCTTCTCTTCTCATGTGATGAGTATTCTAATTTTTTTTAGTAATCTTTTAAGCAGACACTTCTAACATCGCTTGCACCTCATTTTCTATTCTGTTACACCTCAGTTCATCCTTTCATCTTCCTTGTGCAGCATCCCCTATGGAAAGACTTTTGGAAGTTTACTTTAGATTTGACATTCTGAATTTTATATATTACATTGTCTAGCAGGCTGCTTCTCTCCCTCCATCTGACCTTTTAAAATGGCTTCAGAACTGAGCCGGTGGCTCTCAGAATATCTGTGAATGTGACTCCATCTGAACACAGAGCTTTTTGCTTAGGCAATAACAGTATTCTCTATTCAAAAAATAAGTGGTAGGGGGCATCAACCATCCATTTATAGCCTACTTCTTATTGCACGGCAATGTAAATACGTCGAGGAAGGTATGAAATTGCTTGTGCCGCAGTATAATAAGCCGCATATGTACACGTAGATTCTTTTTCCAATATCACTTTCCAAACCCCAAGCCATCCCAGAGTGCTTTACCAAGTCAAATTACTTATTTATGGACTTCTGCAAAATAAGTCTGATGTACAGTACTGCCAGTGTAGCTTTCATCACTGTAATTGTCTTAGTGTGTCTGCTAAGTAGTTACAAATATGATCTCTCATTCATTTCTTTTGGCTTGTTTGGCATTTCGTAGCAGCGAGAGCACTAGGATTTAATTTACTGGAATTGCTACCGTCCAATCTTTCCCTGGGTGTTTCAGCTGAGGCGGTTGGGATCTGCTGGCAGTGCCTGCCGTGCTCTGGACCGCGCTCCGGACCGTGATCCGCCAGGGGTGGGGACCAGCCGCAGGGCTCACCCGGCGAGCTGCTTCGGCACTGACAAGGCTGAAAGGACAGAGCCCCAGCAAAGCTGGCCTGGAAGTTTTTATGGAGAAGAGTACAGTTCCCCTCACCCACGCACACTATGAGATTTGCTTTATCCNTGGAGAAGAGTACAGTTCCCCTCACCCACGCACACTATGAGATTTGCTTTATCCCTGCTCGTGTATTTTTTCCATTGACTTCTGTGAGGTTTAAAATAACAGTCTTTGAGCTCGGCTGCAATCCCTGGGTAGTTGGAGAATGGCAGAGAGCTCGTGTCGCGTGTCAGTAGAGTTTAAATCAGAATCATAGAATCGTCTGGGTTGGAAAAGACCTGTAAGATCATCGAGTCCAACCATTAATCTGACATTGCCCAAACCACCACTAAACCCCGTCCCTCAGCACCACG
>RSEF01000022.1:4471588-4482965 GCA_003993805.1 Himantopus leucocephalus
TTTTTTTTTTCATTGTTCTTTTTTGCTGCAGATAGGAACGCCCTTTTCTAACTTGCTGATGTAGCCAGGAGGATAAATAGGTTTGTCTCTTTTCGTGTGTCTCTTCTCTGTCTCAATTATATTTGATTTGAGTTTGAATAGAGAATGTTTAGTTACAGTACTTGCTAGCTCTCTGACAGAAACCTGGATAATTTGGGGCAATTTACTGAACCTTTTGTGCATCAGTTACCTATTTTTAAGGGAAGATAATGAGAGTTCTGTTCTACCCGCCTGTTTGTGATGTCTCCTAATGCATGTTCCTGACCTTGCCTGGGGCCTCTATTTATATAACATTTAGACTGCAGCATAAACAATTATGTTCATATTGTATTTATGTTTACCCGTCAGGCTTGTGGGGATTTTTTTTTTACTGGTAACCCTTTTACCTGCGTTTGCTCAGATAGAAATTACGTGTGCCATGGCATGCAGGTGAGAGTTTAGTTCTACCACTTTTCTTTATCGGACTAAAAGAAAAGGCGAGACAGACGGAAGCGCCAAAGCATTGCTACAGCTGCCTCTCACCTTGGAACCTCAGGTGGAACCCATAAATTATAAATATTGGATTTTAAGGTTTTGAAGATTCTTGATAGAAATACTACCAATGGAGAGGCACCCTTGGGATTTACACCGTACTTTGATTTAATTATTCTTAGGGAAGCATTATGTCCTGTCAAGGCATTTGTCCTTTGCTGTCAAGGCCGCGAGCACCAATTTCACTTTTCCCAAGAGGGACCTGTAATAGTCTGAAAATAAGTAAGTACAAAAAATTGTGGATATAATTATTATAATTTTCGGTGTCATGAAATGATAATCCTTTTAAGTCTGCTCCAAACAGTATATTCATCCATAATTGCCCATGCTCACACTTACTGTGCAGTATTTTATTTGCCTTTGTGTCACTATCAGTATCAGCAGGAAAAAAGCGATACTGTTCATGAAACACACCGAGGTCTTTGCATGAAAATGGTGGAGAAATGACACAGATGTAAAGAGGGCAGTTGTTTTCTTGCTGTTCAGAGGCAACGTCATTTGCTGTCTTGAAACACGTGGGTTTGCGTGTGCTTTTCAATCATAGAATCAGAGAATGGTTTGGGTTGGAAGGGACCGTAAAGAGCATCTCGTTCCACCCCCCTGCCCTGGGCAGGGACACCTCCCACCAGACCTCCCGACCTGCGCCAGGGGCTCACCACTCTCACAGCAAAGAATTTCTTCCAAATATCTCCCCTAAATCTCCCCTCTTTCAGCGTAAAACCATCCCCCCTCGTCCCATGGCTCCCCTCCCTGATCCAGAGTCCCTCCCCAGCTCTCCTGGAGCCCCTTTAGGCACTGGAAGGGGCTCTGAGGTCTCCCCGCAGCCTTCTCTTCTCCAGGCTGAACCCCCCCAACTCTCCCAGCCTGTCCTCCCAGCAGAGGGGCTCCAGCCCTCGCAGCATCTCCGGGGCCTCCTCTGGCCCCGCTCCGACAGCTCCGTGTCCTTCTGCTGTTGGGACCCCCCGAGCTGGAGGCAGCACTGCAGGGGGCTCTCGTGAGATCTTTGTGCCAGGAGATCATTTGAGTTAGGAGAGCGGCTAAGGGTTGCAGGTGGTGACCGGGGCCACTGTTTTAGTGGAGACTATATAAGTGTTTATTCGTAAGGCCACCGCCTGCCCGGTAGTGTTGCCAGTCAGTCTCCCAGTCAGGGGTTTCATTAGACAAAGTGTAAAAGCTGAGCTCCTGACCGCTCTCGAGCCTTTGTACATCACTCAAAACACTTTGGTGAACCCATATAGTTAATTCTGATGTTGTGGCAATTCCAGCTTGGTACCGGGTGGGATTTACGAAGAGGAGGCGAAGGCAGGTAGCACCCTCCTGCGCTGCAGCAGCGCTCCCCTGTGCAGCCGGCGTATTTCTGCAAAAGGTTGAAATTGGAGCTGTCTGTCTCCCTGGAGCGCCTGCCTCACCTTCCCAGGTCTTCCTGAACTTTGGGTTGGCTGTGTTGGCACTTTAATTTCGTAGCGTCTAAGGCCAGAAGGGACCATTAGATCACCTACTCTGAACTCCTGTATATCACAGACCGTTAAGTTTCACCCAGTTACCACTGGGTATTCTTCACTTCCAGTCTTTAAACTTTTATGTAGTGTTCCTATGCCATGTTTCATCACAGAGGTAGCTACGTTTTGGTGAAATGCATTCTGTATAGAACCAGTAATGCTTGTAAAGTGCATTAGGAGCCTTCAGAATGAATAGAACTTGTATATATTTGGTCTGAGAGTTTCAAAGACGCTTAGGGAATTAAGAGGCTCAGTTGCCATTAATTTTTATGAGAATTTAGCATCTAAATACCCCGGGTAGCTTTGAAAAGTCTTCTCTTTTAGTGGGAGGCATAAAAGTAATCATTTAGAACTAGTTGAATTGTGTGTGTAGTTCGTTAGTGTTAGATACTTCAGAATAAGATGATAAAAAAAAAATCCTGTTATAGACAATTATATAATGACCTGCTCTGGAGGTGACATTTTCTTCCTGACTCGAAGCATTTCATTGTTGGCTTGAAGCTGGGCAGTTTATACTCCTTTTTAACTCCTTAGCCCACTTAATATAACTCAGGAAGTTCTTAGGAACCATAAAAATGTCTAATGGTATTTTAGGTTCCACTGCTTTATCAATATTGGTATTTATGAAGTAGGACAAAACTCCTAATTGTTTCACTGCACACTGACACATGAACTACAGTTCTCATTAGCACCCACTTTCACTGATAGGGGAACTTGATAGAGGAACGGATTTTCTCCCAGGTGGTAGTACTGAGTGTTTATTACCGTTAGTAATAACAACTCGTTGACTGATGTTTTGGTAAGGATTATCAGGCATCAGAATTTCAAGAGACTGCACTGGTGGTGGATGTGGTCCTCGTGTTCGGGATTTTCTGTGCAGAGTCAGATTTACAAAAACTCAACTCTGCTTTCTGCAATAGTAACTTGTAAGACGCGATGACACTTTGGAAATGTCCTAGAATATGCTGCATGTGTACTGGAATATGATAGACAGGTATCGTAATAGCTTTTCTGTAGATCATTCTCCACTTGCAGGGTGCCTAATGCATTATGGTGCCTGATTGCATTGCAGAAATACCTTGGATGGGATTATTCCCTATTACATTGGAAAAGTACCTGGGATAGGATAACTCCCTATTACATTTCAGAAAGCTGCTCCATAAGCTCCCATGAAGTTGTCCCACGTGGGTTCGTTATCCTGCTCGTCTCCACTGGGAGTGTGTGTCACGGTCTCCCAGTCGTTGGCCGGGAGATTTTCCCAACTCACTTATTTCCAGTTCCTCTCAGTCACTTCACGTTGCTGTTAATCATACCCACCACAAATAATTTTTCTCCAACCTCTATTTTGTATCCTTCGGGTATTTGTAAGCAGTTACATTCTGTCTCCATGATCACTTAACCGAGGATGGGCTAATGTAAGACAACAGCTAGTAAGAGATGTTGTAGTATGTGTTGAGTACACCTGCCTTCCTAATTATTACATGCCAGGTTTAATTGTATGACTGCAAATACCGGATCAGACCACTTCCCGTGACATGTTGTGACTAAAACAGCCCACACTCATTCTGAAGGTACATGTTGCCCGAAACTGAAATATTTGTCTTATTTGACGCAAATTATAATTATCCTGAAGAACCTGGAGGTTCTTCCTCCTGCCATCCCCCTTTTTTTGTCTTCCTAATTATCACTGTAGCTCCCAATGAAAATGGTTGGTATTGCTGCTCATTAGCCAAATAATTTCTTTAGCAACTATCAGAAATTTAGGCAGCCAATTTGGAAAAAAATACTGTGGCGCAAAGCAGAGCTTTTGCCTTTAGAGAATTCCCAGATGTGGATCGGGTTCTCTGTTGGTGCAAATGCAAGAAACTACATTGAAGGTAATGTAGCTGCAGTAGGGACAAATTTAGCTCTTGTGTTTAAAACCAAGACTCCAAATTTTATTGATTGATATTGAAACTATAAATCGAGCCTGACTTTAGCAGATCTAAGTTTATACAGCACCAAGTGCTTCCCTAGAGAGACCAGATTTATACTGGCTGGGTATCTTGATTGAAATCCTGTGACCTTTCATTATTTTGTGGTGAAGTAATTTAAGAGCAGCGCTGACAACCTTGGACATTCCAACAGCAGCCTCCAACCCCAATCAAAAGACCACGACACACTGATTTCTTTTGAGTCCTTAATTTCTTTGGAGCTTTTTGAGGGTTTGCTTCATGGTCGTGTTTTAGGTGAAAGGTCTTGAAACCCTTTTTTTTTCAGTGAAAATTGTGGTAATCTCGTAATTTCATGGTATCAGAAACTGAAGCACGAAGAATGTAAACTAGTGTTATGAGACATGATAAAACCCTAAGAGCCTTCAGCACTGTAAGCAGACAAAGACTTGGCACAGGTTGAGGTGTGGTTGCTCACAGGAATGACTGATTTCAGATGGTTTGAGGCAGTTTTTAGCCAACCTTTTCACGTCCCAGATGGCCCAAGGTGCCGCTGGTGAGAGGGTGGAGAGCTAACACAGGACCTGGGCCCCCACGAACCAAAGACGTTCTTAGTTGTGAGTCAAGATTGAACAAAAAGGCTGGTTTTGGGTTCGTTTGGGTGAGTGGAATTTCGGTGTGACGAAGGATCTCAGCTCGCCGCTTTGCTCTCAGCACGAGTTTTTCAGAGCAAGGGCTGCCGGTTTCACAGCCGTACAGAAGTGCTGATGATGGGCCAGTAGTTGTTATAATAACAACCCTGGGAGGAAGGGGGGAAGGCAGACCCTGGAAAACAAGGGCGAAGGGTGTCTGAGGAGTTAAGTTCATGATCTGAGACGTTGGCTTAGTTCCCAGCTCTGTCACAGTTTTTCGGTGTGACCTTGGACAAGTCGCGTAATCTTTCTTTACCTGCGTGCTGTGTGTGGGAGTAATGATGTCTCCCTGGGCAAAAAGACAGCTTTCCTGCTGCATTCCGATGCCGAAGTGTCTGGAATCACAGGTGTTTCTCAAAATTCCGGACATTACTATATAGCTTGTTGTATCCTACGTGCGGACGGAGCGCTCAATAGGCACATAGCTATATAAATACAGATATAATCACACAAAAGCCTGCTGTACTCCTTTATTCACACTGCAATCCTGACAGATGTGTTCTCAGCAAGATTCCACCATATTCCACAGTTGAGCGGAGACCGTATGCTATTGAAACAAAAGAAGAAGATTAATTAGGCTGTCATTGTGTGAAATTGGGTTTGTGGATGGCAGGCACGCTCAGAAGCCTGCATGGAGGTTGTCCATTTTTTTAATTATAGAGACGGAGAGAGGGAGAGGAAGAGAGAAACCTGGCACAGCCGGCAGCCTGCGCGTGGCGGGATCTTCACCCGAGTGGCCGTGCCCTGTTTGCTCGGCAGCGGTGACACAGGGAAGGGTCCGGTGTCCTGCTGCCCTGCCCACGGAGAGCACGCCGCAGGGAGCGAGTAGACGGAGCGTGCTGGAGTCCAACAAAGCATCCTCATCTCTGTATGCTTCTGCAAACGAGTCAGCTCATTTCTAGAAGACACTGGTCCATTAAAACCTAAAATTTCTTGCATGTCAAGTCAGGCCAGTGTCACGCTCTGCAGGGTCCCCGCGTACAGGGAAGGCTTGACTTATCTGACGGTGAGCGCGGAGCCCGCTTGCCGGCAGAAGCAGGTGCAGCACAAGGAAGCGTAACCCTCGGGAAGGGCAGATGGTGTCTGCAGAACCTCTGAGCCCTTGGGGCAAGGGCTGCCGTGCCAGAATCGGCTCAGAGCTCCAGCTGCGGCTGCGTGGGCGCTCGCTTTTGGGAGCGGGGGCTCTCCCCGGGGTCTTCAGGCCATGGGCTCTCTCATAGAGCATCTCCCGCGGGTCGCTCCGTAGGGTCCAGGTTTGTCTTACACTGAACAGCAGCTTTTTTCCCAGCCTGAACTTGGGCTTATTTATCTGAGGGCTGAATTGTGCTTGCAGGGAAATGAATTTTTGGTATCAATTCATTAAAATTAGACAGCGTCTAGGTAGCAGACTGGAATGCGGTTCCTGTGTTTAAACAACAGCGACAGCCACCTGCGGTAGGGGAAGTGTCTGCCTGTGTGCAATTTGAGACCTGTTGTATCCTAAAGATCCAGGAGATGAACGTTGTATTCAAATTCTTTCTCATTTAGTTCTGCTCCATTATATGCATCGCAGAGACGAGCACCTGTTTTATTCTTTCCTTCCTGTAAAGAGAAGGGAGGGCACTGCTCTTGGGCATATTCCAGCCCAGGTAATAATATTCCAACTCCTTCTCCTCTGCTTGCAGTTTCAGGTGGAAAAGAAAACGTTATTGTGTGCCTTCAGTTGCTGGAGGCAGAGGGTGAAGTGTTTTCTGTCGGAGATGAGGGCTCTGTGGTGGGAGAAATGGGTGTGCAGGGGCTACCTCCCCTTCGCCGCAGAAATAAAACCAGCTTCCAGACTGAGCGAGAGCAGAACCCCACTAAGAGCGGACCTAACCCCTTCTCTGCAGGTGAACCAAAGGCTGGCAGAGCGGGGAAGCGCCTTGGGCGGGAGTGGCAGAGCTCGCAAACATGGTAGGTCTTTGCCGTCTGCGGTACCGCGGTGGCGTTAAGCCCTACCGGTGCAGCCCATCATCGTCCCCCGCTCCGATGCGGTGCAGGGACTTTAAGGAGTCGCACCAGGGCTGTGTCAAGGTGCTTAACGGAATAAATCGTTTCTCTCTGTCCCTGCAAAACGCGCTGGTTGTTGATGCTGCTGCCCTAGAAGGGGGGAAACGTACAATAAATTCTTCTGTCTTCTCGCTGTATTATAATATACGTGAGTGACAGGATTTTGAACGCTTTTCCGTGCTCCCTCTGATGTTCATTGCCAGGCGTCACGGCTTGCTTCTGCAGCTGGACCGCTGCCCTGGGACTGTCCCAAGGACAGCCCGTCCCTCGGGACCGAGCAGCTGAAGGCTGCTCTCAAATGCCGGAGGGTTTGCAGGGATTCAAGATCCTGCAAGGCAGACCCAAGCGCTGAAGAACGTTGTACGGGTTGCCAGGATCCCGCAGCTTTTGTTGGAATCGGAGAGAATTCGGGAAATTTTGCTTAGCCTCCCATCAGGCAGCCGTTCGTGTGTCCTTACAGGGTGCGATGCGGCGCTGTTGGGCTCCTGGGAGCAAGTCTGAGTTCTTTGTGCTTGGCAGTGCTTGGATAAGGAAAACGTAAAACAATGCTACGATTAACTGAATCGTCACTCTGTTACAACTGCGAGGAATGATTCCTTGTTTACTGTTAATTAACATTTGCAGAGCGATTAGCGTGATAGTTAGAAATATGAATTACGTGACTTTTTTAAAAGCGTGACGAGGCAAATGAGCAGGGGGTGTCGAAGACGTGGACTCTCCTGAACAGTAGTTTGCCTGAGCCCCAGCACGGTTTTCCCAAAGGCATACAAATTTGCTGTCCCAGGAGCTGGGATTTCTTACCCGTCCTCGAGCCTCTTAAAACTGGCAGATACTCCTTTCATCTGTGGGGTTTACAGCTCAGAGAATACCCTCGCTTGTCACGTGGAAGCAATATATTCTTTATTATCCCAATGAAGAGATTCTCATGAATACTTCAGGAGACATTCATAAATAGAGCCTTAATTATTTAAAACCGTTTTCCCCCTTACTTACTTAAGGATGTTGCCTTTCATCCACCCAAGCTGAATTTATTGCAATGAATAATAATTTTAGTTTCAATTAAGTTTTGTATGTACACATCTCTGAATCTTGTATCCATCTGTTTGCCATCTGCTGATTGGTTTGCTATTTCTATAAGGCTTCTTTTTCTTGATTGTAGATGGTCATGTACTCATTACCAGTTGCATCATTCAGCTCATCTTGGAGGCAACGCATAACTGTATTAGCCTCTGTGTATAATTAGATTGCCAGGACAGCTAAAATCATCAGATTGTTTTAATTCAGCTGCTTTTCTGGGCGTGCGCATCCTCTGAAGATGCCTGGGCTTCTTTTTGAAAGGGACTGGTTTTAGTGGACTAGAGGCAGTGTGTTAGTTCAGAATTCGCTCCTGATCAGCTGTAATTACGGTTGCGCTGAGCTGGTTCATAGGACTCCGTCAGTCGACTATTTTGGGTAACTTAGAGGTTTTACCTTACTGTAGCTGCAAGCTGTACTGCCTCAGAGCTCACCTGGACAGAGCCTGGTAATAATCTGGGCCAAAATTCTTCCAGTTCACTATTCGATACTTTTTTTTTTNTTTTTTTTTTTTTTTTTTTTACGCGGAAAGGATCTGGCTGCATTTGGTAGGTCTGAGGATGGACGATGTGAATCCAGTCCTCTGTACGTGTTCATTATTTCCATTTAGTGGTCCAATTTGTTGGTCTCAGCGTAGCTCCAAGTCAAAAGGCATCCGTTCATTCACGCAGTACGTGTGTAAGCTCACCCCTTTTCCCTGGGGGAGGCTTTGCAGGTAGGCTGAGGGACTTAAATCTCTGTCCGGATAAACTTTGGTTTATGAAGGTGAGGTTGGGTGGGAACTGAGGAGAGGGAGAAGTGCTTTTCAAAAATACCCAAACAAAACGGAGAGCTGCAGGCACGCTCAGTATATATGAAATCGGATTCTACCTTCTCCATAGTAACCAGCCTGAGCTCACCGTTTCTCTTTTCATTCTTCGCTGCTCACACACGGTCCTGCGTGGGAGCGTTTCCCGTGGTCATAGGTTTAATGGGCGACCTGGCAGTCCTCGGCGTGCCTCTCGGTAACACCAGACGCTCAGGGCTCCCTGTCTCCTGCTCCATTGACCAAGCAGTTAAAAAAAAACGTAATAAAGATAAAACCCACACCAAAATCAGCAGCTGTTCTGGAGCCAGGAAGAACTAATTAACTTGTAGCAGGTGCTGCTACAGGTTTCCGTCGGATTGCAGTCCGGCAATCTGCTGCCCTGCCGCAAACCGCCTGGCACGGGGCCGGGGAAGGCAAGGGGGGGACAAAGCCTTCCCTTGAAGCGACCACAGCCTGTAGTGGTGGGACTATTATTTTTTGCAGCTGTTATTTTGGATAACAAAATTTGTATTTTGTGTGGCTGTGGATGACTTTCTCTTCGCTTCCTACACCCAAAATGTCATTCAGCCGCAGGCAACTGTCACAGGGATGGTTAGAGGACAGGACTTGGAGAAAGCAGGTCTGAGGGAACTGCCCCTGGCTTGCTGCGATTCCAAACGGGGCACGTCACCGTTGGATGCGGAGACCCCAATTAGCATCAGGGCTCATTGTGCCAGGTACTATAGAAACACCTAAAGAAAAATAGTTAACCTGAGGTGTAATGCAGGCAGTTGTTTGAATGTCCTACATTCTTCCCTGGAGTATTCTTACCTGCCTATTTCAGAAAAGTCAGAGCTTTTGTGGAAAAAAAAAAAGCTCTTGAGCATTTAGAAATTCTATTCTAAGTTTTCCAAGTGTTCAGGATTATAAAGGTTCCTTTTCAGATGCGCTGTAGGCAGGTAGTAGCCTCTCCTGTAAGAAACAACCAACCAAAAAAACCTGTGAACTCCCAAACCCTAAAAATCTCAGCTGCTTTCATGCACCTAGGCACTCAAAACTTAAACTGAAATGTGAGTGCTTAAGGCAGGTCTGACAACCAGACTCAACCTTTTAAGCCACAGAGATGCTTTTTGAAACATCCCAATTTTGACTCCCAGTAAATAAGTTGTTTTAAAGATGAAATCTTACAATCACTGGGGCTTTCTGTGGCTCCCTCTGATTTTTTTTTTTAATTTATTTATTTTTTCCCTCCCCAGCCATAAAGCCAAATTATACCAGGGTATATCCCATGTAATTCCCTTTCTGGCCCTGTCTTATCTCTAGCTCTTAGCTGATATGATTGAAAAACTCTGCTGTTCCGTGACATAAATCCAAATAGCGAGTGCTAAAGGCCGTCACTGTTTTTCCAGCAGCAGATCCAGTGGCTTCAAAATGGTGTCTATGTGTCTATATATTTATTCTTTTTAAAAGGGGAAAAAAAAAATCTGGTTGTACCTTCTAATGCTGTGCTGGACCAACAGTACGGGAGATGGGCGGAGGTGAGGAGAAAAGTGTTGGTTACAAGAATTGGATGCACTTGGGTACGCATCTGTTCTATTGTGCAGGTACCTAAAATACCACAATTGATCTGTTCATTCGTCACTGCTTTCAGGGTTTACTTTATACATATAGTCCAATGTAGCTGCGAGTCTCGTGTGTGCCTGGCAGCAAACCGGAGCTACAATAGGTGAAGATTGTAGATGTTGAGGATGGAAAGGACTAGTGGAGTGAATCTGTAGAAGGACGTACCAGGTATTAAAGTGATTCTGATTTATTTAATGCACTTAGGACAATAACTCTCTGAAACCACATTTTTTAAAACTGCTTTCTCTCGTACGGTGACCTAGGAGAGTTCAAGTGGTGCAGCACGAGTTGCTCATATGGATTCTCTCTCTGATGCTGAAGTGCTTGTTGAAAGCTACTCAGGACGTCAGGTGAAATTCTCCTCTCTGGAGTAGTGCTGTAGATATCTCCAACTCTGCATGCAGACCCCTGCTGCAGAGTTTTTGCAGATTCACGCAGATGTAACAGAGACGAATCTTCCCCGACGTATTTAATAAGACCGTTTCTGAGGCAGAATTTACTTGAACTGAGTTAGATATAATTTTTGCTGGCATGACAACGTAAGATAGAGACGGCGTGCCATGGGCAGGATTTAGTGCTTCATCTCTTTGTGTTCACCTCACTCAATAAGGCAGGAAATTTATTTACTATCCAGAGGCAGTAAACTGTCTTACAGAGCATTGTTCCAGCAGTCAAACATGGCAATACATCTGTATATCTATTTTTAAATGAATGACTTTGAATACCCAAGGAGAAGGATGAGAAGCCCTGTTTGTTCTGGTATTGACAGAGAAATGAATTTCTCCACCAAGCTGAATCTCAGACATAGATTTGATTATTTTTCTTAAGGAATTCTTCTGTTGTGATTGTTAAGTTTCCACTGTTGATCCTAGAAGAAGCAATTTAAAAGAATTATATATTCTAGATCCCTTTCTTGAGCACGAGAATGTCATGGAGACAACGTCTGTGTCATCAATAGCCAAAATGTAACCGTCACTTAAAGGCAAAGGTTGTTCCCATGTGCAAGACCTGAGGCTCCTGAAAGGAAATCTGTTTTGGGGGAAAGGAAAGGAGGGGGTGGACAGTTAGGAAATGTCCGAGCGGGCTAATCCCTCTCCCCAGGTAAGCAGAGTAAAGAGCCCTTGTGTTTACCAGCACAGCATTGGGTGGCTCTCCTTGCAGGCACGCTGACCT